>QVAJ01000389.1:10417-46096 GCA_003546035.1 Mixornis gularis
GACTCCAGTCTTAAAGCTCCAAATAATTTTGTACTAAAGCAGTTATAATATATTGCTACACAGTTTTAATGATTTTTAATTCAGCCTTTTAATGACATTTTCTCATGTACYGTTCCCTGTTAAGATGTCCTTAATAGAATTATCAGGATTAACTTTGATGAACTGATCAAATATATTCCTGCTGGGGATTCACGAATRTGCTTGTATAAATGGAAATGGTGTTATTCAATTGTTGTGAAGCTTTAAGATTTGTCTTATTGGTGTAATCTGAGTTAAAAGGAAAAAATAAACTCCCCTTGTAGGGATTTGAGTCAGACGCTTTGCTGAAGGTAATGAGCATAGCAATATTCTTGAAGTCCTGATCATAGCTCGGTGAGATGGGCYGATGGATGGGTTTCCATTTCACTCTCCAACCCTTTTTCTCATGAATATGTTTTTCTTCTGGAGCTGGTCACAGATCTGAGCGTTTTCAAACTTTTCAGGATTTTAATTAGCTGTATTTCTCTGTCAGATTTCCTCTGGACTGAATGAATATCCAGCCAGTCTAATCAAGGCTTTCTCTGAGCTCCAAAAATCCAAATAGGAATGCAAATAGACCACAAGGAACACACCATCATTTTGACTTCTATAATTGCACCCTGCAACTGCATTGTAACAAACACAGCTGGTGTTTGTGCCCATATTTCATCATTTATCATCTTGATTTTAATTAGAACTGTTTCCAGTGTTGTTAGCTCATAAGACCAAACAACTTTGACGTTGCCATCCTGGATTTTTAGAATTGTCTGCMCTGGAGTTCATGGAGTGACTGAGGGGTCACTGGGGATGCAATCCGGGGTTGAGGTCTCTGCCTGCTCCTTGGTGGCAGCAGGGACTGTTCTTTAGCAGCCTGAGCTCTCAAGTTTGATGCATGAATTTAACTAGTATGAAACTTGTCCCACTCCACATTCCTCTGGTGCTGTACAGAGACAGGTAATCTTGACATGTTTTTCTTCTCCACTCATCTGGTACACGGATGGTTTTAGTTTATGGTGTAAAAACTGTGTTCCTAATGCCCCATTACCTTCAGAAGTGTTTAGCAGTGTGTGCTTRTGTTTTGGTTTTTTTCTTGTGTGACAAAAGTAGTTTCAGGATGACTTTCAGTTGCATTTTTTGTGAATGAGTGTATTTAGTTGCTTTTGGGTGAAATGAATGGGACAAGGTAAGACTGAGTTTGAGTTAGGGGTGGGTGCAGCAGCCAATTGAATCTCACAGCTGCCAGAAGCTTTATAGCTCTGCATGTCTGACTGACAGTGTTTAAATAAAGTACAGAAGCTTCAGAGGGAAAAAATAAATCAAAATTGTTTCATATCTGTGAAATGTTCAAAGGCAGAAGTCTGGAGGACTTTTAAGGAGGTGCAGGTTTATGCAGTTGTAAAAGTCTTCTCCAGCACTCAAACTAGACAGAATATTCCATTTCTCTGATAAGATGGCCTTGGAAGGACAGAGTAAWGTGAAAAACTTTTCACTGTAAAAATGAAAGTAATTTTTTCCTTCTTGTGTCTTGCTTGTAAAGTAGCATAAACTAATTCCATAATATTTTGTTTGTTGGACAAATAGTTGTGTTATGAGCTATAAGAATATAATCCTTAACCTGACTGTCACATACCACAAATGTAATTCTTAAAATCACTGTCATGTTGAGCATGATGGGTCTTCTCTATTATTTCTATAAAACCTGGAGCACTGATCCTGGATATATAAAGACTTCAGAAGAAGAAAGGAAAGAGGTAGGTGATTCTCTAAAAAACAAATGGAAGGGCTGACGTGGTGCAACATGTTTGTATTTCTGGTTGATTTGTTTTGTCATCATGTGCAGCTTTGTTAAACTGGAAAGCAATGAAATATTCTTCCCTAAAGAGTTTTAAGCAATGTCACTTAACARCAGTTGGAGAATTTCTTCTTCTACTGCTTGTTTCCTTATCTTCCTTGTGCTGCTATTATTTCCTTGCTTCTGTCTTCTCATTGAAATGTCAGCTTTGGCCAAAGGTTGTACAGACCCACTGGTGTCATCTGTGATATGAATTCACACAGAATTCTATTAATTTCTATTAAAAAATAGAAGTTTTTGCATGTTTTCTGCTTCAGTTGTCTCTGGTTAGAAAGAAATGATCAGTGCTTTCCTATATATCATATGCTAGTAATTATTTAAATTTTATCATGTGCTTTGAGGATGTGTATAATGGTGTGATTTTTGTGCAACTCACATGCTATTTCCTGACTGTTTTATAGTGGCCAAAAGAAATCTTGGGCAGCCAGTCAGTAGAGAATTTAATGTCTGGTCTCCCCARCCTATGGGTTAAGGAAAGGGTTTTGTTTGTGATCTTGTGGCTCTCATTGAGGCTGGATCTCTTCAGATTTCCWGGGAGAATAAACTGCAGTTTTAATGGATTGCCACAGGACTCAAAAACGTGGAGAGACTTCATGTCCCTGAAGTCTGGCTGATTATGTSAGAGGTGCCATCTCCTTTTAAGGAGCATTTAATTCACATCATTTATTAATTTTGGCAACACAGAGATGCTTTTTTTTGAGTAATCTTGTATGGGTGAAGCTGCATTAGTCTTTACTGGTTTGTTTTTTCTATTGTACACCTCTTTAAATAGCAAGTTCTTATCCCTGTTCATGTTTGGCACTTAAAATACTTAAAAACTGCAAAAGTCCTGATGTGGAAATCTTCATAGCACCTATGGAAATGTGATCCAAATACAAGCACACATTACTTTGTCTTTCAGAACATTATAGCACTTGCAGAAGCTGGTTGCTTGGACTTCAGAACATTTTGCACATCCTGTCTTGTAAGTGGGGCTTTTGTACTKATTTGCTTTGTGAACCTGCCTGTTACTCAACACCATAAAAAATCTTTTTCCTCACTGCTTGTCATTGAAGTGTTACTCAATTAGTTTGGTTTATATTTTTTAGATTTCTTTATGTCGTTTGTGGAGATGAGAGATGCTTTGAGATCCTCGGACTCTAATCTTAATTTAAAAAGAGTAATTCCATGGGAGTTTTTTAATTAAAGTGTATGGTTCTCATCCATGCCCTGTGTTATGAGGTCTATGACACAGTAATTATGCCAAATGTGGTGGTAACTGTAAGATGATGCCTTAAACTTTGAGCAAAGTAGATGCCTCTGCCATGAATGTTTTCTTTTCCTTCTTCCTCACCTAGGTAAGGAAGCCTTTGAGATCTGTGCATTGCCTTGCTTGCCAGGCATGTGTAGCCAGATATGATCAGCATTCTCTGTGGACTGGACAGTGCATAGGTGAGAGCRTGTCTTTTATCAAATTTGAAAATGCCTCGTGTTTTAGAAGTTGCAGAGATCACATTTATCCCCTTAAAGAGAGGGCACACATGATGSAACAATATCCTCTTGATACTGGAGGGCTCTGATAGGTGCTAGAGGGAAATTAAATGGAAGAGAGAAAAGTAAACAAGATTATTCAGGGGTTGTTAGAGTGGTCACCCTAAGAACATAAACCACACAATCTGTAACTCCTTTTTCGGAGAGAGAAGGAACAGGGGATATGATTGATACTTAAGGGAAGAAAAAAATTATTAAGATGGTGGCTAAAGTGAATGCAGAATTATTAACCAAGCATTAAATAGGGGTTTAAAATTGATCAAGGAAAAAAATGTCTCCACTTGGCAGGCAGTGAAATTTTGGAGCTTGCTGCTGAAGGGGTTTGCAGACACAGGCAATATCAGCAGGTTCAGAAAGGGATTAGACAAACTTTTTTGGACAACGTGTCCAGGAGTAGATGCTAAAAGAACCAGACAAGTGTGCCCAGTGTGACATTTTACTGCAGTAGCTGTGGATGAGGGGAATGGAAGTGGCTGGACTCGTGTGTCCTCCTGAGCTTCCACTGCCTCTTGTCACTGYTAGGGACAGTTCCAGTGGAGCAGCTGTACCACTGAGATAACCCTGCAGGGCGTTCCCATCTTCTTATTSTCCCCTCTCACCCTCTCTCTTCCTTTCTGGCTCATTACTGATGATTCTCAGGATAGGAAGGTGGCAGCTTCACATTTTGTAACAATATATTTTCCACTTTTTGGTTTTTTGCCAGTAGCTTTTTTTTAGCTAGTGTTAAATGCTATTTTTACAATGTTTGCTGTTTCCGAGGTGCTGAGACATCCTTCTGATGTGTTGTCTCAAAGCTTTGAGCAGTATGATTGTAATTAAAGAGAAATATCTTCATGTAACAGTTTTTCTGGCAGAGGTCTGGGGTTTTTTCTGTGTGTGTTTTCAATGCTGAAGCACACAAGGTCAGACAAATTGGATAGCTTAGACTTGTCAGCCATGGGAGACRATTTTATTGTGCATGGGTCGAGTTGTGGGTGCTTAATTAGTTCTCATCAGACTAAAAGAGCTGAAGGCATGCTCTGAAGGAGAGACAGATCCTGGGTGACTTCATCAGAGCTAATTCCATGATATAAATTGGGGTGCCTTACAGGAGAAAGTTGAGAGAGATCAGCCTTGCCAAGCTCTCTTCTGGATGGCAGAGGTCAAAATAAGAAATGGTTTTGACTCTCTTTTTATTCCTGCTAACTTCAGTGGAAATGCAAGTACTGCTGAATTTTAAAATGTCCAACTTAATTTGTTTTTCCTTTTTTTTCCTCAATTTCAGGCATTGGGAATCATTATTACTACCTGTTGTTCCTGTTTTTCCTGATGATTACTGGTGTCTGGCTGCTTTGTGGAGCTCTTCAATGTATGTATCCATGAATTTAGTTTTRTTTAGTTTTCAAGCCTGTCTCTGTGTGGTCTTTATATTTCAGCATTTCATTTCCAGCAAGTGTAACCTGCACAAGTGATACCTCATTTCAGCAGTGATGTTATTGTGTAGCTGAAGTGAAAATGCATCCTATCTGAGTCTCTGGTCAAATTTCTGATTCCATTTGTGTTGAGCAAGAATGAAGGTGATGCTGTAGTGGGATATCCACTGGRAAAATAGCAGGAGACATTTTTGTTAAAGAGGAAGCCATGTGGAGGAAGGTCAGGTGACAGGTTCTGCTCTGCATGCCCTTTGCTGGAACACAAAATAAGTTTGTAAATACATTATTGCAAAAGCTTGATTGTTTTTTTTTTGTTGTTGTTGTTGTTTTTTTTTAATTTGGAAATATCTAAATCCAAACATTTCTTTTTGGTTTTAACGTAGTTCAGCTCTGAAGAGTAAAAAGTATATATTATCTCGTAAGTAAATCTGAGCTGTTACTTTGAAAAATTAAAAAAAAATATATTGGAGAGGAAAGCCCTTATAATTTAGTTGCTGAGGATGAGTTACCATAGCACCAACCTTTAAAAACAAGGATGTTTTTCTGTGGGTGGTGAACACAGTGTAAAGATGATGCAGCCAGAATAGCAAGGAGCAGTCRTGCATCTGTGTGGGTGCTTTTAGGGCCAGATGAAACCTGGTATTTCTAGAGGATGTTGCTGTGTAATRTTCATTCCATGCAAATAATCTTTGCTCAGCTCTTAAGGGCTTAAAAGCACAATGGAGTGATTGTGTGTCTTGCCAGATTGGTCCATCCACTGTGCAGCAAGTTTCCATCAGGATGGAGCRTGGACATTCTTCACCCAGACAGTGTCCTGCTCTCCCTGGGTTTCCTACATCTCCTCAGTAGCCTGTTTCCACACCCTGTGGGCTTCTCTGTGGCTCACTGTTCAGCTTTATCAGGTAATATTTCCCCTTCAGTTTATGCTKCTTGTCACATTAAAGCTTTTCCCTGGATGGTTTGCTCCCATAAAAATTCTGAGCTCSCTCTCTCCCTGGTTACTGTCACAGCAAGGTGCTTCTCTTAAATCTCAGGGCAGACCTTGGAGTTTCACAGGTTCTTGTGCACTCAGCATTTCCCTGTGGGAAGCAGAATCACAGTCTGCAAATCATTCCTCTCACTGAGTTCTGAGTTTACTACTCATCAAAAATTCCAAGCCTGTAAAAAGCTGAATTTAAAGACAAGAAATTTATTTTGCCAATAGAACTGGTATTAATGCCCCCCTCAGTAACACAATTATTCCTGAGTTGAAAATTCTGTGGCAGAGCTCAGCCACGTGTCATTAGACTGCATTAAATCCCACTGCTACTGGAAAAACATATGACCTGGATTTTATCTTGTTGAGGACTGTCAAATTCCTTGTTTATGTTCTTCTCAGGGAAAAGCTTGGCTATGCAAACAAAATTGAGARGAGCTGTCTTCAAACATCTGTGAAATAGCTTGTTTAGCAGCCCTTAGGAAAGAGGTGTCTTTGAAATACGTGTTAAGCACACTGAGCTATGGGCTTGTTTTACATCTTGTTTGGTAAAAAAAAAAAAACAACCAAAAGCTCCACAGTTTTAAGCATGTGCTGCTAGATTTTTGCAGTGTCCAAGACACATGCTGGAAAAAGATGGGGAGGATATTTACAGTTTAACTGTTGTGTTTCATACRCAGTGATTTGAAAACAGAATGCTTKATGGCATTTAGTGCCATTGTGGATCGAGGGATCTTTTTCTGCCATTTTGTGTGGTAGAATGCAGACAAAAATCTGAGGAAATTGGTGCTTAACTGTGATAGATCTTACACTTCTGCAGACATCTGTGMAAGTCCACTCTTCACAGACATCCCAATAAATCTTGCCTTCTCTGGAAGCTGCTGTTAGASCTTGCCAGGTTCTGTTTTAACCCAAGTGACATTTAAAAACATATTTTTCAGTCATCAGTTACAGCAGTGGTTACTTATTTGTTAGATATTCCAGCCTCTTCCCCCCTGCTGCTCCCTTCTCATTGGTATCTTTTTGCTCTCACCAAAATTTTAATTTGTGGTGTTCATGTTGTAACCATTACATTTTATTTCCAATCAGATTGTGTTCCTGGGATTGACCTCACATGAAAGAATGAATCTCCTGGTGCAGAGAAAATCCTCTAAGCATCCTGTTTCACTCAGGAGGACTCCATACAAGTGGGTGTTAATGAGCAGAGTGTTTCAAGCATGTTGTCTCATCAATAATAATTTGCTTCACTGCTTCATAAATGCAAAAACACTGTTCTGGGGGTGAGGGAGTGTTGTCCTTTCATTTGTTCATCAGTCTGTGTCTGTTGTGTGGGATCACAAAGAGAATTAAGGTATGAGCTGCCCCTTTCTGGCTTTTCTTGCAGTATTTAGCTGTGTTAATAGAGAAATTGGTACCAAGGTTCCCCTGTTTCCTCAGGTATAATAACAGATGAGATCTTCCTAACTCTTAAATATTTGAGTTCAGCTTCATCTACTCTCATTTGTTCTATGTGAAACATGCTGTAAAAGTTCAGCAAAGGAATAATGCACAATTGAGAGCTCTTCTGTTTCTTCTCCCTCAGCTGTCTCCCTTGACAGGTTAATACCTTAASTACTGTCTCATGGTGAAGTGGTATTTTTCATGCTTGCAGTCTTCTTTTTTTTGGGTTTATTAATGCATTTTTTTTTCTCTCTTTTTTTTTTTTTCCAGTCTTGGATGCTTCCAGAATCTTGCAGACTTTTTTCAGTGCAGTTGCTTTGGTATGTTCAAACCCAACGTGATTGACTGGGCCAAGCAATACAAACTTTTTCATCTGGCAAAGGAGAAAAACGTTCATTCTGTGTGAAGTTTTGCTTAATTTCTAAGACAGTTGAGCTGAAAGCTAAATAAGACTGGATATTTTGTTAATTTTTACAAATCCTKCTGAAGCTGCTTGTTTTTATTTTTTATTATTGTTTCAAATGTTAAACTTACCTTGCATAAGATACAGCAGATTTGTATATGGAGGCCACCATGTGTCTGTGTTTGTATAGTTTGAGCTGAAACTATTTAAAATTTTATGTGAGGAGATGACACAAATATATATATTTTTAAAGGTAAGTTTTTGGGGGAGAATTTCAAAATCACGTTGCTATCCTTTGCTTTACTTTTCTGACAACAAAGGACAATTACATTTGAAAATTAAGGTGAATGTTCATGTTTAAATACTTAATATTACAATTACATTGTAATTTTATTGCTTATGCTGTGAAAACCTCTRTTGAGTCTTTGTATTTGAAGAGTTTACATGTAATAAAATAGAGCTTTCATACTTGTAAGTGTATTTTTTGCAGACTGAAATAGATTCAAGGGACGTGTGASCAGTGAGGTATTTAAGAGTGGGTGGGCACAAAACCATGGGAAGGAGCCTGACTCTTTGCCTTATGTTTTTCACATATTTATGCTCTGAAGATGGGTAAGTTTATGATGGAAGATAGCAATGTACATAAAAAGAGGGAATTAGCTATCTGGGATAGCTAATGTCACATTCCCAGGAAAAGGAGGACAGTGGGATATGGATGTAAGTCAAAGTAGGCAACAGTGAAAAGCAGCAGGGAAAGAGTTCAAGATCWGGAAATTAAAGTCAGATGCCATCCAGAACTGACATGGTAAGTAATGTAGTGAAATGCAATTATTGCAGGTAAGAAATGGGGTGGTTTCTTTCAGCTTGGTGAAATCCATTTATCTGAAATGTTGCAGACTGTATAAGCACAAGCAAATACAAATAGATAATGTGAAGCAGAAGTACTTTATTGTAACTCGAAAACGGACAAAACTTACAACACTGTATTCTGAGAGAACTYTGAGTTTTTTTAGAAACACCTCCCTCAGAAAGGGAGAATTTCAAATCCTTTTTAACTGTCTGAAAGCAAATGACATCTACTGGTTGTAACACAAATTCCAGCATGTTCAAAACTCAACTAGGAGACTCGTGGAAATACAGACAGGTTAACATTGTGAACAAAAGCAAATCCAATCTAACTGGAAGCACCTGGACCCTTCACTCCAGAAGGGATCCCTATCCTAATGAGGCACTAGGAGTCTAAAATTCCAGTCTAAAGTGTGACAAACACTAGTTTAAGAAGCAATAACATTCCATGAGGTTTCTATATGCTAAACACAAACATGAGTCTAGTTTTATCACTGCACCTTTGTAATCTACTCTAAGGATTTCTTAAGATACAACTCACAAWTTTTTTTCCTGCAAGGTGGAAGATCTTAATCAAATGCCCTCGGTTCTTATATGTGTTGTTTAATGTTTTACTTGACCAGCCATCACTTGGTGGCATCAACAGCAGGTTTGAGTCTGTGACATCCATTTCTTCTCATTCACATTCTTTCTTTTCCACTTGAGTGAGGCCACCAAATCCAATTCCTTTGGGACCAAAATTTTTTGCATAGCAAACTGCAAAAGAAGGAGGGGAAGGTAAATGGTACTCTGAAGGCTCTCAGAGGTAAATGTCTTTTGATTTTCATTTTTAAGTTGCTGTCAAATTGAAGTTGGTAAAGAGGAAGGAAATCTGAAATAGTGCATTTCCCATAAGTTGATCCAGGTCTTAATAGTGAAACTGGTATCACATGTTTGAATTACACAGAAGTTGCATCTAGTGATCTCAAAAAAAGTTAAGAAACTGTATAAATTTTTAGATCTAAGTAATATTTTCGTTAAAGCTACTTTCCTGTTTGAAAATGCTCAGTAAAACTTGGTCTGAGGAGTAATAGAGAGTAAGCCAAAAGATTTTTTAAGGAGAAGAACTGGAGCATAATCCAGAAACTATTGATGGGCATTTAAGTAATTCCATTTGAACTCTATATTGGTTAATGTGTGCATAGTTATTTATCACTAAGGGGTAATGGTGAGCATATTTCTCCAAATTTGGTGCACTTGTGGTTGACAGGCTGTACCCAAAGCCACAGAACTCCAGTATTCTTCTTTAGGGTTCTCTATAAAGTTTAGCTTTGGGTATAAAAGCTTCACATATCTTTTTTTTCCCCCTTAAGCTATTTCTAGGAGTCAAGTGAAATCTGTGAACTTCCTGAATCTGAGAAGAACATCTAGATGTATAATTCACCATTTTTGCCTTATCTTCTATGCTACCAATGCATTGGAAATATCTTTACATTTTATTGGCGAGAATTCTGACTTGGAGGACCGAAGATSTTTATCACTGTGGATTTTTTATTTTAGTGAGTGAGACTGTGCAGATACAAGAGCCTGCCCAGCAGATATGGCCAGTGCTCTGTTAGAAAGTCTGACAGGTTTGAGAGGTTGTCCCATTTGTAGAAAAATTACAGCTTTAAAATTGAAATGTTAATAGTAGAAGCTGCAACTGCCATGTCACCATAGCTCTTTGCTTTCGGCAAGTTTTTAAAAGAAGAGAAAACAAAATTTCCAGGGGATGTTAAGCATACAGCAAGCTAAATCACAGCTCTAAGTCTAAAGTTAATTAGATTAACTTTAGGTTGACTCTGTAGCCCAGTTCAGCTCCCTGCAGCTCTCACCTTTACAGTAGAGCTCTCCGTCCTTGTCCGTGACGTTCGTGGATTCCAAACTCTTCCCACAAATAGCGCAGCGGAAGCAGCTCTTGTGCCAGGGCTGAGCAAAGGAAAACAATTCCTCGTGTGGCATAAAAAGTGTACAGCCAGCAGGTAAAAAACCCAAAGAGGTACTGCTTTTTGTGGTGTGGAAAGGTTAAAATTCATTTATTGGTCTCGTGGCTTCCATTATCATTCTGGGTAAACCCTTTTTCAATTACATTGTCTAATGTATCTGCAATTGCCACTACAAATAAATGTTTATAAATATGCCCAGAGATGGAGGAAGGGCCAGCTTGAGCAGTAATCCCTGCTTGATCCTCAGACATCAGGAAGAAGCAAAAAGTTGCAAAAGGTTTCCAAAAAGCACAAGATTTTAAACCTGTTGTAGCAATTTGCAGGTTGATCCTCAAATTGAAATGGTCGAGGACCTCTCAGCTATAGTTTCTCACCTTTATAAAACAGTGGGGTTTTTCTCCTAGTGCTGAAGTCACTACTTACTTTTCCTCCTCCCATGATCTTCTCTGCAGCATACACTGAYTTGCCACAACGGGGACATTTATCCACATCTACCATCTTTTTGGCAAACTTGGAAGCGTTGGTGGGTGTCGAAGGGCGAGCAGGCTTTGGTGACCCCCTGAAACAGAAGTTTTTAAAGATGTTATCTTCTTTAGAAAAAGGATTTCATGATTTTTTTTTTTTAGTAAGATATTAAAAAATACTAAATTGCTGATCTCTGACGTGCAAAAGGGGATTTAAAAAAAGGCAGAAAATCAAAATATTCTGTGTTGTGTGATTGAGAAGCTGGTAGTGTAAGCTCTGATATTACCTGTTCTGGGCTAAGAACATGTAGCTGGCAGCAGCCACATGCAGAAAAGATTACATTTAATAAAAATTGAAGTAAAAACCCATTTTCTCTCATTGAGAGGCAAGAGAGAAAATACAAGGGAAATACCAGTCGTCATAACTGGTTATCTGCTGGTACTCATCAAACTGAAAATAAGAATTCAGGATTTTGATGCCACAGTTTCATGAGGCAGTGAAACATTTGGACAGGGAATTGGGGTTCTTCCCTGGCCTAGGGTCATAAAGGACATCAGAAAAGTAGCTTTGTTTTTTATGTCTGGACTTTGTGCTTTATATCTTTGTGCATAAAGCCTTTCACAGAATGATTTCTGAATTATCAGGTGGTTGGGCTGCAACAGGTCATTTTATCCACAGGATGCGACAGTTTTTGGTGCAGATCTCTGCTCCTAATGGATTTGTATGGTCCAAGGAGCTGCGGTTAAATACATTGTTTAAGCTTTTATTTCCTACACAGCATATTGGTTAATTGGTTTCTTTATAGTTGGACCACCAGAAGGAAGAAGCATCGTTGATTTGGAAATGTGCAGCTTTGAGAATTGCAGGAAAATCCTATAAAAATGAACTGTCAGAGCTAATTATGTGCTTTTGGAAGATGGTATCCCATTAGAATTTCTTTGTTCAAACACGCTCTCAGTGTGTTTGTAAGTGTTATTCGAACCACGGGGAGGATTTAGAAATGTTATTTCCCCCGTTGAGAGGAGAGCTAACAGCATGGGGTAGTGTGATTATTTCTCTGAGAGTAAAACCTTAACTGTATTTTAGCCTCTAACAGGGGRAAAAAAAAAACAACACTATCTTTTTCTGTGGTGAATGTGACTTTACCACTGTGCTGCAAATGGCAGATTACAATTGCAGTGAATATTTACATGTGTGGTGGCTTATAAAGGCTGCTTCTGCAGAATAATTGCCTGTTGAGGAATAGGGATAATTTGTAAAGCAGGCTTAAAGAGACTGTAAAAAAAAAAAAAAAAAGGTAATTTAAAACCTGTAAATTACTGTGTCCACGGAAGGAAAGGGTGTAGGAAAGTCTGCTCTGCTCCTTACGCTGGATGTTGTTATGGCAACAGAATAAAGTATATAAAACAGCCTGGTAAGAGACAAGTAGGACCAGAAAAAAAGGAGCTGTCAGTGGGATTTATGAACTCACTGCTGCAGATTCAAGCCCAGGTGGTCTCCAGTGTCAGTGCTGAGGCAGCCAGCCCCTTGTCCAAAGCCAACACCTTTGGGGCCGTATTTTCTCCCATAACAGGTTTTGCAGTAGATTTCAGACTCGTGAGCTGCCACTGTGGTGCTGTCCAGAGCCTTCCTGCAGGCCACTGAAAACAGGGAGAGAGAGGCATGTATCAGCATTTGCCCTTTCAATGTTGAATTTACGTGGTTTAAAATAGTTGGAATTGGTATTGGTTTTCGTTTAGCTTTAAAAATATGGGGAAAGGATCCTGTCAGTATAAAACTTGCCAGTATAAAACTTGTCAGTATAAACTTGTCAGTGTAAAACTTGACTGGGCTGTTGCTGAAGTAATTGGGAAGGTGAGTGTGTGTGCACAAAACCTGTTCTTCTGTTGCCACTCTGAAGTTATCCTGTGATCTCAGGGAAATCTGGATCTGGGAAGCTTAAAATGGACTTGAGCTAACCATCCTGAACTCCCAAACCTTAAAAAAGGGGGGAAAGAAGATTGCAGGGGCATTGATGCCACCGTGCATCTGGACTTTTCAAAATACTTGCTCTGAGTCTGTGGTGGCTTTTCTGTTTTGGTGTGATGTGTTTCTGAAAGGCTTTAATTTCAACGCCCCATCTGGAGTCTGGCAGGACCTGCTGAGATTTTTTATCATTATTTGTTTGTTGGGGCTGTGGCATTAAGGCAAAGTGTCAGACTTGCTCCAGGATGACAAGAGTGTGGCTGTAGCCATTCCCAAACAAAGCTCTTACAAAGTCATGTTTGGTACAGAGACAGCTTAGCTGGGCTCCCTAAGAAAGGTCTGGCAGACTTTTGGACAGAAGGTGCCATAGGAATGCCCAGCTTTCATCAGGGAATACAAATGATGCCCTCTACAACACTACTAATAATGAATGGGGGGGAAAAATAGTAGCTACACTCCTCAGTACTTGAGAAGTGTGTGCTTGTGTTTGCTGCACCCACTTTAGGAACCCAGTGTGAGACAGCCTCCACCCCACAGCGAGAGGAAGGTCTTTCAATTCCGAGTCTCTCATGGAAACCAGGATTTGCTAATGTGCTAAAAAATGACTAGTTCAATACTTCTTACAGATTTTTCGCTGTTCAACGGTGGTTGATTAGAAGTGGGGGGGAAAAAACGGCAAAAAACTTTCTCTCCAGGTTCCTTAGAACAAAAGCTTGCCCTGCAGAGGGCATTCCAGTCAAGGGCTATTGATGGCTTGGAAAACAAAGTTGCTGACTTCACGTAGGCAACAGAAAGCTGTGAAATACAAAAGTTTTACAAGTGGCCAGAAGTGCAAGCTACCTGAGGGTTTGATTAACCCCTTTCCCCCACGTTTACTTTAAATGTCCTCCTCTAAATCTAATTTATCCACAGCAGGGAATTTATACCCTGGAAGCTCTGCAGCTTTAATTACAGACTCCTAGGCTGGGTTGGGTTGGAAGGGACTTTAAAGACCACGTAGTTCCAACCCCCAGAGCAGGTTGCTGTTAAGAGGCAATGTATAATACTAGTTATTATACATCCCCAGCTCTCTGGTTATCTTTGCGGCTTTCCTCCTCCCTGTATTCCATGGAGGGGGAAATAATTTGCTAAGACCTTTACACTTAACACAAACAAAATGTGTGAACCCGATCTCCTCATTCTACAGCGTTTCTTTGAGATGGTAATTATGTTTGCTGAGGGAGTTAAGGGATGATGGAAACTCTAGCAGCAGATAAAGTGTTTCTATTCCTGGTACCTTAGGGACAGGGTATCAATTCACCAGGACAGATGGAGCAAAAGCCCTTGAAGTGCTATTGTTGCAATAACTTTGAGCCCCGTCATCTGCCGGCAGATCCTGTTCTCCCGCCGGCGCTGAGGAGATGCAGGTGATGGTGTGAGAGATCCTGCCAAATATCCATCACTGCTGCACTTGGGGTGAGAGCTGTCGGTGGAACAACAGTCTGCAGGTGAGCAGGAGTCTGCAGGGGAAGGAGGGATTGCTGGAAACAAGTTTCTCTCTTGCAATATTTGTAGGGAAGAGCTATGGAGCAGACTGTGTGTTTAGATACAGTTTAGCTTGTCTGCTTCTTCCTGTGTTAACAGGTTGCTTTGAATTGTTTATAATTCTGCTGAAATTTAACTCTTTGGTCATAAAAACCCCAACCCTGATGTGCTTTGTGTGCCTGGTCAAATGTAATGTGAAAAAGAAGATATATTTGTAATAGTTTTATACAGAAGTACACCAAACTAACTTTCCGTGCCAGAGTTTAAATTGGGGAGGATTGGTTTCCTTCTGTTGAGAAATGCAATCCTATAAATGGTTCATAGAAAAGCCCATGGATGTGATACATGATCCTGAGGCACCCAGAGCTGCTGAACAGTGCATGTGAATCATGGGGGAGAGTAAAGCCAATTAACATACCTTTCATATGCCAGCTGGGCAATTTAGATTCATCTGTAGCTTTTGACCTCAAACATCTTTCTGATGGGAATACTATTTTTGGTGTCTAACCTATTAATAATTTAATTCAGACTTAAAACAAGGGGCAAATAAAGCAAAATTAAAAAAAAAACACAACAAAATACAACATCAACCAGCCAAGAAAAGCCCCACAACAAACCAAATATTTGATAGAGCAAATGGATGTAACTTGTTTACCATGAATCATTAAAAGAAAATAATTCAGTTGTACTAAGAATGAAGCTTACACTTGAAAAATATTCATAGCTATGCTCTATTAGAACAGCCCTTTATTTTTATTTAGTATTAATTGTTGTAGGGAGAACATGGAAGCACTAAGAAGGTTCTAGTTGAGACTGAGGTTTCCCTTTTACCATTCTGTAAGAATTGGTTGAAGGTTGTCAGTTAACTGGAAACGTTTTGGGGGAATCCTTTCTTACTTGGCCTTTTAGGGCACCTGGAGAAAGGCAAAGACAGCTCAGGTGTGTCCTTTGGACTCATTCTGCAAAGTTCTGCGCTGTAGCAGCTTAGCACATAATGTTTAATCTCTTGCCTCCAAGTAAGAAGTCTCTATCCCTCCAGGAAAGGGGGAGAAAATCGGGTTCAGTGGCACCTAAACTGTCATGCTGCAAAGGTACTAATCCCAAGTATTGTCTGCAAAATAAGCTCTTCTGCTATCTTTAGTTCTTAGCAAATTGTTTGCTCTCTCCCTCTCCACAAAGGGCAAACAGAGCTGAATTGATTTACTCTCTGATTTACTTCTTTTTTTTTTAAATTCTGCCTCTTCTGCAGAGAAAGCAAAATTCCTGGAAGCCAAACATCCCAGAGGAGTGTGGAGGGAAAGAGGAAGTGAAATGGAACTCCATGAAATATGGGAAGGAGGAGACTGAGGTATGTGCAGGGTGTTGGTGGGAGGTTTTGATGACGCCAGGGTCCTTCAGCTTTTTGGTGTGAAACAAATTAATGTCAGGATTCACTCTGGAAGTAATCATCTCCTAAAAGCAAAGAAGTAATTATCCTTAATAATGAGCGCTGTTTGTTTAGTTCTGCTGGAGTTTTTAACCTGAAGCAAACTTGTGTTGTGCCACTCTGTTGGACAGAAAAAAGGGTTTCCTGGAGACAGACCTAAATACTGTGATTGTGCAGCACCTCAGTGTCCCTGATAAAATCCTTCTCATGCTTGGACAAAGAAAAGCCAGGAGCCCAAGAGGCAGATTGCTCCAGGTAAAAGGCAGCAAAACTACCAGCACGTATTAGCAAAAACAAATGTTCTGGCTTTAATGGAAGAGTTTTACAGAGCTCTGGGGGTGCTGTGATGTTAAACCCTTCAGCCCAGCTTACTGCAGAGGAAGCAGGACTTGTGGAAACTCCTTCCGTTGCACTGGATCTCCTCAGCGTGGTACACTGTCTTTTCACAAGCCCCACACTTGGCTCCTCCTCCCCAGTTCGGCATCTTTATCTGAAGGGTCAGCCTAGGAAATCAAATTACAGAAAGAAACACAGCAGCAAATGTGAATTCTTTTAGATGGAACAGCTTGATTTAACAACAAAACCTTTTTTTTCTTCCTCCCTCACCAGTTAATTGCTACTGCTTACTTGCAATATACCTCATACCTGTGTGGTGGAGAAGTGAGGGTGCTACCCTGGTGCTTTGGGGACAGGGACAGTCTCAATCCCTGTGATACTCTCTTGTAAAAAAGGATATTTCTTTGCTTGGCATGTTGTGATGGTAAATATGTGAAATGATGGCGAGGTGTTTCAGTGAAAAGGTGATCACTCAACCCTCTTCTGGAAAAGAGGATCTTGGCTTTGTTTTCCATCAAATAGTCATTTTCTTTCAGCACTGCCCTCTCCTGTACCCCAGCATCGCCTTTTCTGAGTTCCTGATGACACAGCCATTGTAAAGGAATAATGGACAGGTTCCTGAGGTGTTTAAGGTGTGGCTTTTGTCCTTTGTCAATTGCATTTAAGGTCTAAACATCAGAGAAAACAAAGCAGGGTGGTGACAGTTCCGGTTGGGGTGGCCCTGAGCAGCCTTGCCCAAGGTCACACAGGAGGGCAGGAGCCCAGCCCAGCTCTCCTGGTGTCAGGCTCCGTGCCCTTCCCTGTGATGGTGCTGTCACACACCTGGAACAAGCCCAGCCCTCAGCCTGCCCTTCTGTTCCCTTCCTGTTTGAGTCCTGGTTTCTGGAAAGACCGGGACGTCATCTTGTCATCTGCACGCGGCATTATCGCCTTGTCCCCAGCCCCTGGCACGGCCCTTCCTCCTCCTTCCTGGAAAACCAGTCACCTTCTTATTATAGTTGCTTTGAAGCCTGCTCGTGCTATTTGTGTTTGATAAAATGCACCAAAAGGTACTTTTGGCTAAGAGGAGGATTTTGAAGGCTGAATCAGGCCTGTTACCTGAGAATTTTCTTCTGAGGTCAGGTGATAGAGAGAGGGGAATTTATCATAGCAGTGATGTGACAGAGCTGGTRTTTTCAATTAGTTGTATTTTAGACCAACATTTTACTATGTATTT
This sequence comes from Mixornis gularis, assembly GCA_003546035.1. Classification (NCBI taxonomy): domain Eukaryota; kingdom Metazoa; phylum Chordata; class Aves; order Passeriformes; family Timaliidae; genus Mixornis; species Mixornis gularis. The sequence goes on from QVAJ01000389.1 coordinate 27,791, forward strand.
ACACTGGACTAGTGTCCTGTGGTTTATCATCATCTCAGTGACTTCTGCACTTTAACCTTCTGAATTTCAGAAGGAAATGAACCGTGTCTGCATTCCCCTCTGCACCCTGAGGGGAATCCTTTCTGCCAACCCAGCCCAAAAATCCTGCAGTGGTATAAAAAGAGTTGTCTGTCCAGCACAAGGAAGGTGCACACCCTGAAGCAACAGCTCTGGAGACATGGCAGTGGGGGCAGGTTTTGCAGTCTGTGTCTGATAACAGTGCAGATACCACCACATCCAAACACCTCTGCCTCACCACAGCAGTGATTAGCATATCCTTAACCCTGGGTAATTAAATAGTCGCTGTAGTGACTGCTGCCTTCACTAGACAGCAAACCTGTCATCCTCATGCAGGATCCACTCTTTCTTCATCTTTCTGGGGCTGATTTATGCTCAGCTGAGCACCCTCCCCAGCTCAGTCAGCCCAGCCCTCTGCTGTCATCATTAATCTCTTCCAGACCCTCCCAGCTCTCTTGGGAGGCTGCTCAGGAGCAGAATTGCTTTGGCAGTTCCAAAACAGTCATGGTGCAGAAAGGAAATGAAAACTCAGCTTTCTTCAAACTCTGTTTATCGGTAATGTAACAAGTGAGAAGCAAAAAAAGTGAGAAGCAAAAAAAACCCTGATGTAGCTGAAATGAGAAACAAAACTAACTGTGCACAGAGGAGCAGGTGATGAATTTGATCTCCCTCACTCAGTGAAGCCTTTACTGAACAGCACTGTTAAATTGGTTTTTCCATTTCTTTTAAATGTGAGATAAAGGGACAGAAAGGAATCTTTCATGTCGGTAAAATCTTATTCTCGCTCTGCCATTCTATATTTTCTCCTATTTTTAAAGTACTTTTGTATTGGTGCCATTTTTTCTCTCTCTTATGAAAACGGTTCAAGCGATGCTTCAAACATTTGAAAAGAAGGAGGACGAGCAACTGCGGATAAAAAATCAGTTTTGTGACGCTTCCTTGAAAATCAAAACGAGATTTTTGTGTCTGCAATGTTCCCTTTCCAATCAGGTTTCCAGTGGGATCCATTCCCAGCTGAGGCAGCACTGGCAGCTGCCTGGGAGGAGAGTGGTTTGTACCCCTGGTTTCTGTAAAGCTGCTGCTTCTCTCTTAGCTCTCAGAGGCACACCAAATCCCAAAGTCTGTGGCAGCAAGGATAATTGTTGGAAAGTAGCTCCAATTACATCACCAGCTGAAGGGGGGGGAAAAATAATCTCTGAAATAGTCTGATAAAGCGTGATAGCAAACCTTGTGCTGTCAAGGGCTGTGGTTAAAGCTCTTAGAAGGACCATTGTTCCTGAGGCTAATTATAGTAACATGACTGGGCATGCAGACACATTTTCCATGGGGTTTTTTTTGGCATCACCTGATGGGAAGGTGTAGGAGAAAGAAGAAAGGCACGGCAGAAACATTCCCATGAGGATACTGGTGTAAGAAGAGCAGTGCTCTTGCTGTCCAGGCTTTGCTCATCCCTCTGGAGATGTGTGGCCATCCCTGGGGATGCTGCCTGTGCAGCAGGGTTACCATGAGCAAGTGATCTCCACAGGGGGTGTGGGGCACTCATAGTTTTATACTCATCTAAATTATAACAGTGGATAAAGCTCCATCCTTTCAGTGTGCAAATAGAGGTTTCCCGTTTGTCATCAGAAAAAAAAGTAGATCCAAAGTCTCCACTTCTCATAATTTCATTGGGTGTCAGCGTCTGAATCCCTGTGAAATTCCCTGAACTTTGTTCTCTTAATTTCTTTAACTTTTCATGTCTGCTCACCACGTGGTACTTGTTACATCCTGGTGATCTGGTGGGAAGTGGAGCAGACTCATCCTAAAGGTAAGAAATGTGTGACATAGAAGCTCCTGAGTGTTCGTGTGCAACGTGTGGGCACTCAGGGTGCTGCTAAGCTGGAGGAGTGCTCTTGGGCTTGCTCAATTGCTACTCAGCAGCTCCTGTCATTCCTCAGAATGCAGCTTCTATATGGAGCAGCATTTATACAGGAGATGTGCGGCCAAGGATTCGTGCCTCCCATTATTCAGAGCTTATATCACTACTCAGTGGGCTGGGCTCAGGGCAAGGGAGCCTTTGAAGTGTTGGTGTGCTCTGCACAGGCATGGAAACATTGTGAGCCCTCTTCTTTTGGGCTCTTAGTCATACTGTCCAAATCTGGGTGTCACCTCACTGCCACAGAGCGTCTCTCTCTCTGATCAAAGTGCTATTGATAAGGATGTAATCCACAAATGTGTTTTGATCCATTGATCTAAATGAGTGGTGGATGCTGTAGGGGCCTGATGAAATGTGGAGGAGTAAAAGGCAGTGCTAGTGCCTGACTGTGCTGCAGGTGAAAAACATAATTAATTGATTAATTGGGATTAATTCTGGTGCTTCCTTGCTAAACACAAGGTTTTCCCTCCTACATGCTCATGCATTTGGCAAGTGTGGAGCTCAGGTCTTATCTGAATGGGCTGCAGAGGTGTGTGCTGTGTGCCTGGCAGGGTTATCTCGGTGCCACATGTGCTGCAGGATAGCTTTAAAGGGGATAAACAGCCTGGGGAATATTGGTCTTTGTGACCCCTGGGAGTGGAAATGCTGAGTGGGGAGCAGCGGGCAGGCTGTGCCTGGCATCTCTCTGCATTTTAGTCCCACCTGAGCTACTTGGTTTAGACTCAGAGGATAAGGACACTGATTCCTTGATTCCTTACCTAACGAACAAACAATAATAATATAAAACTCAAACATGGCTGTCTGCATTGAAATGCAAACTATCAAGGCCATATTTGAAATTCTTTTCCCAGCTGAAGTCTGTGGGAGATGCCAATGCTTCCCTCTGGTATCTAATCACAGCTCTGCTGTGACCTGTCCTGTGACCACCATGACTCATTTGACTGTCCTTATGGTACTCACCCCAGCAGCACTGTAGGGGTAACAAGATATGTCTTCCTTTATATAATAGCCATAAAATGCTGCTGTGGTTTTCCTCTGCAGCTGACATTCACGGGGAGGTTTTGTTTTGATGTGTCTGCCTTTGAGATGCCAGTGCATCTCTCAAACTGCCTGGGGGTGTTTCTGTCAAAATCCACCCCTTCTCCCTCAGCAGGAAAGATTCACAACAGAGGGAAGGTCTGTGTTTGAAGGCTGAGCTCATTTGATGGAGATGTGATCTTGTTCTGGGTTTATAATCGTATTTCTGATATTCTGATGCATTCAGCAGACTGGCTACAGGTAAATTTTATTAGTTGATGTCATACATTGAGCTTCCACCACGATCTCATAAAAAACAGCATTTCCCCCTTGCTTCTGCAGTAAAGCAACACAGAGAGGTCAAGGGATGGGAATTCTAACTCTGGAAGGTAAATATTGATTTTTCATTGGCACTGGCCACCCTAAGTTACACATGACACTTTGAAACAAAAAGATTTTAACTGACTTGATGTGAAGCACACGATGTGCATTGCTGAGAGCTGATAGTGTCCCATTCCCTTGCTTTCATCTCTGTTCTTCCACTTTTCCTAATATTTTCCAGCCTAGTGATGCCACATTTCCTTTGAAACTCCCTTGATGCACACTTTGGCAGAAATTTCAGATTGCACCTCCAAAAAAACATGGTATCCTGACAGTAGAACGAGGTGCTTCATTCTGAGTTAGAAGCCAGCCACACCCCACATTGACATGCTTGTACATTCACACTCCTCGCTCAGCCTGATCCATGTGGCTGTACAAATGACCCAGTCCTTTTTCCAGGCCTAATCCTGGGCTATCAGCTTTCACTATTCCTTCCACAAGATCCTCCTCTAGATCCTTATCCCCGCACGAAGTCTTTTAAGTGCCAGGCAAAACTGTTACAGACTTTGCAATAGCGCTGTGATGGCTGAGATAAGACACAGAATTATTTTCTCTACATGCATGGCTTTGTTCTCTGAAATAATTTGACCTTTAGGCAGAAAATTTTCCATAGCAAAAACACCTATGAATTTATGTATTTATTTATGTATTTAATTATTTATTTGAATTATTGGGGTTTTTTTCTGAAGGCTTGACCAATCATGCTCTTTTGGAATGCGTGAATGACGGATTTGGGAATAATTCTTTAATCCTGCATTCTTACCCAGACATTTTCTGTCAAGTCTGCATAGAAGTTTTCTTCTTATTTGATATGAAACCAATTGGTCACCAACATAAAATATTTGGAAGATTTTGGGGGGGGGGGGSGGGGTTGTTTGGGTTTTTTTTATTTCTGGGATACTGTTATGAAAACACACAAATTTGTATGGTGTGTCCACACCCTTTCTAAAGACTGCCTGTTTGCAGAAAAATAATTCTGTAGCTTATAATTTAATTAATTAATAATTTCTGTAACAAAACTTTTAAACATTCTGAAACTTCTGGTTTCCAGCCTGGCCTAGTCCAAATGAGTGTCTCTAATGGGGATCCCCCCAGCCCTAATCTTGCAACAGCAGTTGAGCCAGAACAATCTCTGCCTACTGGCTACTCCAAACCTAAAACACTGCTCTGCAGCACTCATATTTCTCTATTATACCTACATTATTGTCTTTGTCAGGCAACAAATTGCTTCTGTCACCTGTTAGGAATAAAAAAAAATGCCCCAAACTCTTTTTTGGCAAAACCCGTGAGACTCTACTCACCGGAGTCACTTGGAGTTTCTCCCTCTTTCCTTGGCTCCCAAAGGGTTTGAACAGGAGAATTTCCTGCTGCCTTTAAATGCAGTGACCACCTCTGTCAGCCCTCTGAGCTGGGAGGGGAGGGCAGTGAGAGTTTCAGGGATCTGAGCAATGCCATTGCTATCACCGAGCTGAAAATAACCTCTGACAAAAGCCTGGCATTTTGTTCCCCTCGTGTCCCGCTTGTGAGTAGGTGGACAACAATGCAGCCCCTCGGATTACACCTAGAGGACATTCCTGGCTGCAGCCTAACAGATCAGAAATAAAGATTAAAGTTTTGGGAGTTGCTCTGCTGCGTTGCTGAAATGTGAATCATAAAATAACAGTCCCTGAAACGACCATCCAGTTCTTAATGGTCACGCCGACAAAAGTAATTTACCAGAGTAATTGTTAAAAATAATAGTAAATTAAATCTTGTTTGTAGCACCACCAGGAAAACGAGTTTTAACCTGAATAGTGTTTCGTTCTGCACTTCATGTTTGAGGGACACAAGTGGTTTGTCTTCTAGGATACAGAGGATTATGCTTTTAACTCAAATCTTTCCTTTTTTCCTGTTTTTAGGCATGAAGGTGGGTAGCTAATATSTATAATATTTAGCCTGTGTAATTATTGCAATTATTTTTGCCATGCCTGTCCGAGTCCCTTGGAAATGGATGAAGCTGCAGATGTGCTAGAGATGTGGGCAGTAAAGTATGAAGCACTTTTTCCCAGGGCTTTATTTTAAGGGCTTTAAAGGTTTAGAAGCTAATTCTCATTTTCYGAACAGAYGCCTGAATTYAGCAGCTTTGTTCAGGATCGTGAACTTTGCTGTGTATGGAAGGGCCCATCCCAGGGGTCGAACACCAGAACTCTCAAGCTGAAAGTCTCAACCTGGGGACTTTCATGGAGGCATAAGAAAATTAGATGCCAAACCCAGGTCAGACTTTAGGATTTAGGGGTCTGTTAGCTGAGGCTGCTGAGAGAACTCTTAGGAACCTCTACATCTGTTTGCTGCTGAGTCTGGCACAGATTTTATAATGCAGAGACAGGGCCTTGGTGTAAAATTGGACTGTTTCTTTCCTGAGCAGAGGAGCTGGACTCCATCTCTCCTTGGTTGTTCTCTCCCCGGAGAGTTAATGGAGCTGTTCCCTGTCAGATAAAGCCAAATGCAGAGGGGCCAGTGCAGTGTGTGCTATGAGGGTTAAAAGGGCAGCAAAGGAGGGGTTTGGGGCAGGCCTGAGCTCCCTCTGGGAGTACATGGGAAGCTTCTAAAATCTTTGTGTTTGCATCCTTGGTGACTTAAATTAGGACCCCTGACATCTGAGAGGGATGATCCTTCTCTAATGTTCACTCATATTTCATAGATGGTGTACTTGGATGGATTTCCACCATAACCACCTGCAGGGAGCTCTGCATAGAAAGTTTTTGCCTCAAAATGTAAGTAATTTCCCTTTGGTTTTTGGCAAGTCAGAATATATGCTCAGCTTTCCTAAATGTGCTCAGCTTTCTCAGCACCATGTGTGAGAAGACCATTTCACCAAGCCTCCKTATCTTAGTCTGTCAGCTGTGGTGCTCAAAAATCAAAGGAGTGTAGTTTTTTTTCCACTGAGTAATGCAAGTTTCTAAACCCTTTGCCTTCACATTCCAGGATGAAGTTGATAGTAGGTGTGAGGAAGGTCAGTTGTTTCTTTAGGAAAGGAAAATCTACTCAGTGCTCYAGTGAGAATTCTTCCCTCTTCCAGCTTTTATTCTTCTTTGCCCTCATTAAGGAATATTTCAATAGTGATCCTATTCTGTCAGGTGTATTTTGTGTTTGAACTCTGCACTATTAAAGAGCAGGTGAGTTGTACTGTGGTAGCTGTTTTAATTATATTTTTTTAAAGCAGTCCAAGCCTGMATCTTGGGCTTTCTCCTATGCCACATTGGTCTGCCAGGCACATTTCACCTGGGAAGGCAGGTAGACTGTACTTTTATYTAATTTGTTAGCTATTACTTGTTATCTGAGTGTGAACTGCATATGAGGAACCTTCATCTTTCTTCCTTCAGTGCATATGAGGCACTGCTGCCCATATTTAAATTCAAGTGGTTTGATTGAACCTGTTTGAAATTTCTGTGACATTTGGACACACGTTCCTGAATGCTCCAGGGTGATATCTTCCTTCCTGGTTTCTTCTAACTTATTTTTAGTTGTAATATCTACTGATAAGAGTTCAGCAGTTACATTGAGTTACTTAATTTGATTTTTCACAAAATATTTTTTCCCCCTTCCTTCAGAACACAGCAACCCCTGCCTGACAAAAAAAAAATAATGAAGAGATGCCAGTGAATATGCAATGTGTAACTTGGGTAATCTGATCTGATCAAACAGAAAAAGTCAGTGTAGAGTTTTATGTAAGTTTAATCTGAACAAATCGATTTAAAAATACAGTATAAATAATTCTTAACTTATATAAAAATTGATTAAGAAAATTCGGGKTKTTTTTTTTTTGGTGCTTCTTACTAACTTTACAAAAGAGCATTATTAAACACAGAAGCAAAACATTTTAACTATGGCCTTTTTGCTAAGACATAAAATATTTACACACTCACAGTACTTTTTTTTTTTTGGTGCAAAATATGTACTGACTGCTAGACTGTACCTTTCTGTACAAAGACAATTTCAGCTTACTTTGCATAGAAGAAATCAGCACACGCTCACAAAAAACCCCACTAGATACATAACTTTGTATTTTGTTAAAATACTTCAGGTAAGCCTTTTGGAAAAATTCATTAGGCATTAACTTTCTCCTTAAAGAGTCAGTTTTATTTTCTAAAGCATCAATTAAGGCTATTTTCCAGCACTGAGGTCTTGGCAATACATGTCCAAAGCATTGTCCATCATACAATGCCAGATGTGTGCGGTGTGTTACCAGTCATTCTGCCTGCTAACACAGTCAGCAATTCCCTATCCCAAAATCAGTCTTCTGAAACTTCAAGTTTTCGTTGAGGAATATATAGAGTTCCTTGAGAGGTTCTCTGGGCACCATCTGAGTTTGCAGACAGTGAAGGTTCTGTGTTTGGCCCTCCTGGGGTACGGAAAAAGTTTTCTGTAACTGCCTGAGGCTCCTGAGGTTCCTTTGGAGCAGGAGGCTGAAGAGGAAAGAGAAAGTTACTTTCATTTATGGGGGAATAAAAAGTAAATTCTACTTCTAAGTTTCTGCAGGATGTTAGCAAATTTTTTTTTYCCYCTGAAATTTAAAAACTTGACTTTTTACTGAGAATGATGTACCTGCATTCCTTGATATATATATGAATACATAAAAATATGGTTTCTCTAATCTACTTTTTCAACACAGATAGTAGGCAATACAGTATTACATAAAATATACAGAGAAACTTCCTGTGGGAAAAAAGTAGTTCAAATCCTCTACAGTCCTACTCTATTAAAAGAAAAGCTAYAATTAAACACAAGAACTTGAGGGTAGATTAGGGGAAGTAACAAGAAGGAAAGATAAAGTAACAAAGGGACAATTTGTGCTTATTAACAATCTCAGATCTATGTAAAATCCTCCCTCTAAAACAGTTGTCTCTTCACATCTTGTCATCTTCCAGCTGGCTCCACTTCCACCACAAACAAGCCACTTATCTTCCTTGCTAACCTCTCATTTCTACTGTACTTAGGCTGGGCCTTCACTGCTAGCTCTTTTTGGGCAGTGCTGATTTCTAAAGATCAAAAAGAAACGTTTGTTTATAAATTTTACCTGCTGCAAGGGRATTGCTGCACCTCAGTTCCCACTCAACCCACCACGGTGGGGTTGCGATATCTTTTTAACTCACCTTCCCTTCCTGCACGTTTGTGCTCCCTGAGCTGTGGTTGGTATTTTCTGACTGGGAAGAGACTGGCACGGGCTGAAGAACAGGATTTGCAGCAACCTGCACGCCAGCAGGGATCAGTCCTATGTGTTGCAGCATGAAGTTGAGAGCTGAGGAGCTKGGGTTTGGGGCAGGAGTGGCACTGCTGGAATTGAGGCAGGAGTTGCTCAGCACAGGGGCAGCAGCKATGGAATTGGGTGACAGCATTATGTTCAAGGGGGTTATATGAAAAGCAGGAATATTGACTGTTTTCAGTTCTGAGGCTGGCATTGGAATGACACCTGCAACAGAAACGTGGAGTGGTGAAAGGRATTAGGACAAGCTGGCCCCAAGCCCCCCCTGTGGCTGTTTCCCTGGCCACTCACCAGTGATGGGAGAGCTGTAGGCTGTGTGCTGCAGGGAACACAGCCCAGCCTTCTCCTTACTGGAGCACTCTGCCTTGTTGCCATGGGTGCAGTGAGTCAGAGGAATCAGATAACCAGAGGGGAAAAAAGTCTGGGAAAGAAAGAGACAGCACACCTTTAGCCCAAACATGTAAAGAACAAACCCCAAATGTTTTCTCCAGAATTGCAACCCTCCTTTGCCTTGTTCTTATTCTTTATCCTGCATGTCCCCAGGCTGCCATATCCCACTATGCCTGTACTACTTTCTGTGTGAAACACAACAGATTCAAGGACATGCTCTTTCAATTAAAACCACACACAAGTCAGCTGGCTCCATTTCCAGTTGATACTTTTGCTGGGGAACTGGAAATCCACCTGGGATTAKCACAGTGCAATTTGATCAGATGGAGCAGAAACCCTGATAATGAATACTATTTTTCCAGAAGAAACCCAGTAAATCACCTCATTCTTGGATTGTGTTTTCCATAAAACAAATATTGGAAGACAAAGCTTTAGCATYTACACATTGTGTTTTTGTCAACAGAAGTGTTCTTTATTCAGGTTCTCCACAGCAGTCAGTCTTAACTGCAGGATACTGAATTTTAATTCAGAATACAGAATCTGAGGAAGGGAGTTGCATGTGATTCTGTTTCAAAGTATTTGACAGTAAGTCTATGCAAAGGGCTGGGGAGGGAAAGGATCTCAACATTGGAAGCCTGAAAGCCTCTTTATGTCCTCTTATTTGTGTGCTCAGTGCAGAAACAGAATTCCTACATTCCACAAAATAAGGTTTTAAAAGCACACTAAAATGAATTCAACCAAAGACAACCTTTGTGGGTGTAGTTCATTATAGTTTTCTTTCTTTTGCAAAGACTCCAAGCAGTGTTTTCCCAKGGAATGGCAAGACAAATCTTACCTCAGGAGCAGGAATGGCAAATGCCACAGGTATGTCTTGTTTTGTTTTGATTTTATCTTCATCTTCTGGAGTATTTTCTTTTGTACATTGGTCACAGCAACTCGCCATGTTTTGATCTCCTGTTTTGGTTTCACTCTGCCTCTCCTCCTGGACGTTGTCCATTTCATGATTAGTTTGTGAGCTATTGGAAGGTGGTTTTTCATTCTTAGTGGATTCTCCCTTTGAAAAAAGTACATACAAAAAAAAAAAAGGCAGGTGTTGTAAGGCTTAACWATCTCAATTAGAGCCCTACAATGATATTTATACGCTCTGAAAAATTGGGAAGCAAGCTTTTTACTTCCTCCCCAATCCCAAGTTTGTGCTAYAAAAACTTCTGGTCACTAGGATAGCCAGGCCCATGTTATCCCCTTTGTTTCTTCCCAGCTAGTGGATGTTTGAGAGCATGTGCTGTCATAACACACCCCTAACATATGATGMCTGTTTTGRCAAGTCARATTTACAGCAGATTTATRATTTACAGCAGATTTATAATTTACAGAGATGCTGAACAATCAGCAACTCAGGAGTAGAAAGCAATTCAGCCCAAATCTTTCCAAACACACCAAGTTCATCTGAACCTCTTATTCTCTTCATGTGCTGTTCTGTTATGYTTACAACACGACACTGGGTTTGGAAATATTTAGAAGGCATCAGGATTTTGGGATGTCCTGTGACTTTTATACATCCACTTTCCCTCCTAACACCTCTAAGGCCAAGAATGGATGCCAGCAAGTTTACAGAATCCTAGAATTCCAGGGACCTTGAAGATCACCTGCTTCCAACCTCGCTCTCAACCTGACCTAGTCCAGAGTCATGTATAAATAGGTAAGTTTTGACATAGTGTTTTGTGAGTTGYTYTATTTTCACTACACCTTTGCACTTTGTCTTCTTAGATACAAACCCCAGCCCCTCAAACATCAGCAGGCACAGCAGATGAACACCATCTCTTCGAGCCTGGTGTTATTTGAAACACCTACACTCCCTGGCAGGCTCCTACATCACTTAGAAAATGAGTAGGTGGCAACATCACTAAGCCATAAAGTGGCATTTCAAARCTGATTTAACTTACCAAAGAAGTATCAAGGCTTTCCTCATCGCTTTTACGCCTTTTAATTAAATTATTCTCTGGTAATGCTTGTGATCTTTTCAGGCAGCGCTGAGATGAAGTTTCTGATTTCGTTTCGGGCCTTTCTTCAGCTGCCAAGGATTTTGTAGGCTCATCAGGACCCCTCTGAGCGTCCCCTCCCTCGGTGGTTATTTTATTTAACCCTTTGGAATTGTTGCTCTTGGTTGCAGTTACGTTGGCACAGGGCAGAGGCTGCAGCATGAAGCCTGGGCTGTAGGTTGTCACCGTGTGGGCTTGGGAAGGGTGCAGACAGATTGCATATGAAACCCCAGAGTGAGGGTGAGGTAGGATGACGGGTGACACAGAGCTGTGGCTTGCAGGGCACACCCCCAGGGGCTGGCTCAGAGCTGGCTGCTGAGAGGGTTCAGCCTTGGGGACAGCCTCAGGCGAGGACAGGGCACGTTTCATTTGCATCTCTTCTGCTGTCCTTCAACAAAACAAACAAACAAAAAAATCCCAAATGTGTTTTAATTCCTTCATGCAGAAATCAATGTCCTGACAAATTATGTTCTGTAACACAAAGATTTAATGTGAACTTGTACTTCTCAATCCACTAAAGAGAAAATAAATGAAAAACTAGTCTGCTGTACTCAGGGTAACTGGTTTTTGCAGGGCTATTGCCCCGCTCAAACTGAGCAGAACTTTAACTTGTTCTCACCTTTMAACTTGTGCAAACTTACTTGGATTGTCCTTCCAGCTGATGTTTAGTSATTGCTGGAAACTGAGTTATTGTATTTGGGAAAACTGGTAAACTTTGATAAGTACCTGGTGAGAGGAGAAGAACAAGTCAGAACTGTGAGTACATCAGATTCAGCAGTTAAAATTTTAACTTTAACTTGAGGAGACTGCATTATRTAATGTAACATACACATTGAATGAGACAACTTATCCTCAAACTCAGCCCAGATTTGATTTGATCAGCTGGATGTCAGCTTACAGCAAACAAATTTTAAAGGCCCCAGAGAGGATCCCCAGCGAGAACATGAACATKGACAGGTAATTTTCTGGCCATTTTGTGGAATACACAACTGCTTGGATAGTATGATCCAAAGCAGAGTTTCTACAACAAGGCAGATTCAGAGATGCAGTGATTCTAGACAAACAGAAGCTTTGTAGCCATTTCTGTATTTTTGAGAGTTCTTAAGATGTGTTTTTTGAAAGGAGACACCACCCACACAATCTGCATGTCCTGTGAGAAGAGGGCAAGCCCAAATATATAATGCAAGACTACRTCTGACTTGAAAACAAAGAAAAAGAAGTTTCTAAAAGAAAAGGTAGGGAAAGATACGTACTGGCACTTATTTTAACTGGGCTGGTTGGAGCAGACTGGATCTTCCTTCTGTCGTTCTCTATGCTCTTCACTAATTTTATTAGAGATGAATGTCGAGTGAAGTTTTGCTTTCCTTTTGAAGGAAAAAGGGCTTTTGAGCACTGCTCTTTGGAAGGGATGGATTCTGAAACAGGTGGGGCACAGGTTGTAGAAGTTGCTTCAAGTTTTGTATCTGAAGAACAGAAAAAAGGAAAATACGTATCATATGCAGATTCAGTAATTAAAAGTAATTATTTGAGCCTGGCTTATAATTCTGGAAGTARCAGCAGCAGCAAACATGGAAATTTAAGAATCTCAACAGGTGAACATCCACTGTGGGCAAATAAATCCTGGTTGCTGTGCTGTTAAGGGCAGTGATGTGACTGTGCACTRAAAGATTTTCTGCTTAGTTATTCTGTCTTTTGGTCAAAAAATTCTAGTGGAGAAAACAAAAGAACCATCAATATCAGCAGAAATGACACATACACCTACCCTGAGTATTTGGCAAGACCTCGGGTCCTGTCCACTTGAATGCTGGTTTTCTGCCTCTCTCCTCTGTAACATGCACTTTTTTGATAAGCTTAAGGCTGCTGAGAACATTTGCTATGTCATAAAGTCTTCTAATTTTGGCTGAAATAAAAGAAATCAATGGTAAAGTATAGCGTTTACAATTAACAAGWCAGCATGTATCAGGTAAAGAAATGTTGTAGCAGCCTTTAAGCAGCTAAAAGGAAAAGGCTTTTGRGAAAAATCTAAGGACAATTTTGTGGAACATGTATTTATACAAGGAAATAGCATTGTGATACAAAGTTTACATGTGAAATAGAATGACACAGATACAGATCTAGAAGAGACTKGGAAGTTTGTCATGCTAAATATGGAAAAAAGCACTTGTTTTCAAAACAAGTTAATTTCTGTGCAGTGATCAAACCTGCACAAATCCCCATGTAAATCTAAGCAGATGAAAAGGCAGGTACACACACATCCAATGGCAAACATGGGAACTGGAGGGAAGACAGACACTAAAATCCAACAGGATAATCATCCTGCATGTCTTCCCTGTCTCCAGGTTGAATTATTAGGGAAGAGTTTCAGGTAGAAGGCAAACCACAAGTGAGTTCTAGAGCAAGGTGAACGGGCTTTAAGTCATGGGATTTTTTGGCTTCATAACCAAGAATGTGGTAAAACGTGGGATTGATATTTAAAATGCAGGTAGACAGATGGAACACCCTGAAAATGCTTTTATTGTGAGACAGGCTTTTCTTATGGAAGAATCAAAACAAGCAAAAAACCCTGCTGAGGAGCCACCCACCCTCTCTGTGGTGCTGTGAGGCAGTGGAAAGGAAATCATGAACTGAAACCAGCAAGGATCAGTATTTGCATAGACACAATTCCACAAAAAAACACCAAAAAACAAACCAACCCCAAAATAACCTCAGCAAGCAAAGGAATCTGAGAATCAAGGAAGAGTCGAATTTTCAATGAAAGCCACAACTATCCCTCAAAAGCAGCACATTTTTAATTATTATATGTCTACTGACCTAGAAATACCATTTCATTTGAATGGAGAGGAAGAGGAGGAAGTGTGCAGGGAACTGAGAGAAGGGTAGAAGAATGAAGAAATAATTGGCAGTTAGAGCACAGGGTTTCACTTCCTCTGACATGCAAGTTGGTCACAGGACATTTACAGAATTTCTTTAGATTTCTAYCAAGTTAGTTATGTGGCCAGAACACAGATTTTGCATGATTCTGGGGCATCTTTGGTGAAATGATGCTGAAAACTTTTGACAGGCTGCTTGAGGAAAGAAAAATTGTTACCAATATGGAGCCTTGTGACATTACTTCAGCAGGGAGGATTTAATGGACTTTTCCTCTCAGGTGGGCATCACGTATCAATGACCATGCAAAAATTACAAACTGCACAAGGTGTTTAGTGAGGTTTTGGAGGCTCAAATAAATATTTGTGGCAGGAAAAATGAGACAGTTACATGAAGTAGTACTGGGATAATTCATTGAGCTTACACTTGCTGTTGTACTTACTTTTAAACTTGCTTTTATCTAAGTCTTCTAACTGATCTTCTCCAATCAGGATTTTAGCAGCAACCTCAAGGCTGACTATTTGAGGTGTTGATACAAGGAACAGCATCACAAATTTCTGACTCATCACTCGTAGGGACTTGTATTTCCTGCCATTCACTGATGCTGCAGCAGACAGGAGAAAGGATTAAAGTATTCGGTGACACACCAGCTGCAAACATARAACACTGAAGAAATTTGTCAGTAATAATAATTGTAAGAATAACACAGAGATGATGACTCCAGAATCATGTTTCTACGTGAACAGGTGGATACCAAGTCTAACTACAAAGAAGGGAGGGTGATGTATCCCACATACACATTTCCCATTGTCTGACAACTTGTTCTCTTAAAGATGCTTAACCCTTAATTGAAATTCCTTCCAGCAATCAAAGCTAAATTAATACAACAAATTGAGTAATTTATGCCTCAAGTTTCTATAACATTTAGTAGTAACTTCTGGTTTCTGTAACAATTCAGTGGTAATGGCAATTGGATTATAGGTTGGTGTATTTAAYGGTTTCACCTGATGTAGAAACAAATTACAAGAACTGAACGAATAAGACAAGTGAAAGAGTGCAGAGCACTTCTTCTCACCACAAACAGTTGTGGTGCCTTTGGGGCAGGGGAAAAAAAAAAAAAAAGACTAAAATAAACAACTTTTTTTTCCAAGTTCATAGAAATTTATCATTTTAAGTAGATATTATTCTTGGCATTATAGAGAATTATTACCAGCACGAAATTCCACTCCTGGCAGCTCGACAAAAGACATTTCTGACTGCTCACTTGAGCCAAAAGAACTTGCCATTTCTTCATTCCTTTCACCGTCGGCATCGAACTCGTGCTCGTACTCTCTCCTCTTGATCACCTGGATCTGCTGTATGTATTTGTTCTCCTCTCCCACCTTTTTGAGGGCCTGCAGGGTCTGGGGGAGGTTGTGGCGGCCGTGCCAGACGTATCTGTTCCTGGCCAGGCGGCTCACCATGTGCAGGCTCTCCAGCACGTTCACGATGTCGTAGATGCGCCTGCGCTCCACGTCTGCGGGGGGAGAGGAGCAGCACACGTCACCCACAGCACACATCCCTGCCCTTCCTCTCCACACACCCCTAAACCATCCCTGCCAATCCCATAGCACTGACTGGAAATGGCCCTCCTGGGTCGTGCCAGCAAGGAGAGTAAATCTTGCTTTGTATAGAACGGGACTTTGGGTTATACTTGGCTTTYGGCATTCCTTAAGGAATAAAACTTGCTGTTGCCAGAAGAGCCATTACATGGGTTTCAATCCAGCTTTAGAAAAGACAAGAGCGTTTTTGATTATTCACTGCATTGATTTTAGATCGTGTCCTTAAGTAACCTTGGAAATTTGCTGTTTTATTACTTCTTTTTAAGTATTATTTTATTATCACACTCCTCTTTTCTCATTTGTCTGATAAACTCTTGGTTTTGATCAGACACTTCCTAAAAGATGTCCTTTGGTACAAACATTTCCTAAAAGTTATGTCCTTCTGTACAAAGAACAAAAAAACATAAATCATACAGCTTTCAAATTTTTATAACCATTATCCATATATAAGCTGGAGAATGCTGTAACTCCATAAGCTTTTCATTTAAAAAAGCTTCAGCTTGACGTTAGAAACGCAAACTCTGCAGCAATCATTGGTGCAACATAAAAAATAGTGACATGAGAAAAGCTGAAAGTATGAAAAAAGTATGAAAAAAATGAGAAAGTTAAGTTATCATCAAGAATAGAAAGCAGTTTCTTGCTTTGATGTCATGGTCGGACAGGAAGCTGTGGGCTCCCTTTGAGAAGTGCTAGTTCCTGCTGCAAAAATCTAACTACTAATCTTAGCTATCATCTCTGAATCCAAAAAAAAATGCAACTGGTTGTTTGTGGTATCAGCAATAATTGAGATGTTCAATATGAAACAGAATTCAGAGTTTCTCAGTTCAGTTCSCTGAGGAAACATCAGCATTTTAAAACAATTGCTCTAGGAATTAGGAGTTTAAAACTGGGTTTAAATAAATTTGAGGACAGAGGAAGCATCCCGAATTGTCTGGAGCAAAACTGTACTAACAAAAATAGCAGGTTATTGGCAAATTTGCATGGAGAAACATTTAACAGGACGAACACCAACTTACGTAGCTCTTCAGTGACTTCATCAAGGCAAATGTAACTTTTCTGTGAAGGGCTGGGGTAATCAGGATATCGAGCTAAGAATTTATGGCACAGTAATCCCAGACTTTTCTCTTTGCGACTYGGCTGAGATTTTTCATATTCATCCCCCAATAAGTGCTCCTGCATGGGAAGAAGGACAAGAAATTGTGAAGATTTTSACAATATGTAAGCAGATATTTGATATACAGATATTTGACAGCTTCATACTGAAGCTGTCAAAGGGCCAGCGTTTTTCCTTTGTCCTCAGCAGCTGTGAAATAAAACCAGAACTTTACCTGSTGCATGTAGCTAGTCAATATCCTTACTTATATTTTATAAATGCTCCAAAAGCAAAACTTAAAAAATAAGATGAGCTGTGTCAATGTATAATTTTTATACTGAATAAACAGCCTTCAGCCAACTTAAAAAAAAAAAAAATACAACTTTACAACATACCTGTAAACAGTGTTTTGTCTGTAGGACCTCAYTTGAACTGTCTGACAGTTGCTTTCTCTGTTCTCTGCTCCTAATCTCAGGACTGGCTGCACTAATCAGCATTTTCAGGTTGGAAGTAGGTGTCCATGGATCTGCTGGAGGGGTTTCCTTCGGTTTTGGGGGTGTGGTTAGAGGTTGACAGTCAGGCTGTCTCTCTGTCAGCACCAACTGTGAGGTAGCCGCTTGTTTCAAAGGGGTTTTCAGTACATTTTTGCATGGCTCAGAATGCTCATTTTCCTACATATCAAGAAAAAGAACGACGGGGATATTAAAACCCAGGTGCACCATGATCCATTTATCAACAGCAGCCAAAGGGGGATAGAGCTCCATTGCATTTTTTGGGTAGCTCTGAGTCAAGGGTTCCAGTCCTACTCTGAACCAACGAGTCCCTTCCCTGAAACCATTTCTGTCGCTTGAGGGTCCCGTGGCATTTATTCCTCGTGTAGTTATCCTTTTCCTTCCTCCGAGGCAAATACAGTCAGAACGTACATTAACGCATAGCAGAGAGCTATAAATAATGGCTGAAACACGTAATGATTCGGGAGCGGGTGTCATGTTGTGATAAATCCTTGCTGGGCTAAATGGACATCACCCTACACGTCAGGGAACTCTTATCCTTTATCGTATAATCGCCTTATTTAGTAGTCATAGTCATAGCTTGTTGGCTAACAAGCTCTTAACTTTTACAGTGAACTTTAACAAACTYCGGAGCGGAGGAAGGAGTGGAATGCGATGGCGGGGCTTGCCGAGATAGAACAGGAGAGGATGAAGAGGGGAAGGTGAAGGGCAGGGATGCCCGGGCGGGCGGGATCAGGGACCGATCCACTTCCTTGTCCTTTCCCTCCGATTCCACCCTTCGCTTTTGGCGCCGCGGCTCGGCGCATGCGCGCTCGGCCCCGCGGGTCAGGGGTCTGTGGTGGTCCCGGAGCCCCTCCGGGTGAGGCGCCCGGGGCTGTCCCGGGGCCCCTCCGGGTGAGGCGGCCGGGGCTGTCCCGGGGCCCCTCCGGGTGAGGTGCCCGGGGCTCTCCCGGAGCCCCTCCGGGTGAGGCTCCCGGGGCTCCGGGCGGGCCGGCCAGCCCGCGATGGTGAGGGAAGGGGGCTCGGCCCAGCGCCGCCCCACCTCCGCGAGACCCTCTTCCAATCGCGACCTCCCTGTCACAGCACCACACAATGTCCCGGACAAACGCGCTTTAAATTGTACCTGCTCCGCCACACCACACACCTTCTGTTAAGGAAAGAAAAAGAAAAAAAAAAAAAAGGAGAATGAAG
>QVAJ01000389.1:48771-73454 GCA_003546035.1 Mixornis gularis
GCCAGTGCCTTTGCTTTTCTGAGATTATGGAATCACGTGGAGCAGTAAAGAGTGTCCTCACTTGCAGCCAGCAATTTAAACTGTTTGTATTTCCCTCTGCTCTTGCTTGRCTTGCATAAGAAACTGCAATTACGWTCTCTGCCAGGTACCTCTTAAAGGAGAAAGAACAAAGATTAAAAATTTTCATGTCCCTGACATGGCAACCGAAGGCACCAGTAGCAAGTTAATAATGGGTCCTTTAATGTATAACCTTGAAGCCTTTTGTGTGATGATCCTTGTGGGGGGATGTTTGCTGTTTTCAAGCSTTGTGCTGAATCGAGACACCACCTGGTGCCAGAAACCAGAGTTGGGGAGTGATAGGTGATTTTATCTTTGCTGGTTCAGCTGAAGAGTTACTTGCAGCATCACCGTGTGGATTAAAGAGAACCTGTGAGGTATCCTARTGGTTTGGTCAAATCAAATCACTGATAAAGTGGTAAATAAGCMAAGAATTTGTGAAATTAAGTGCTTCTAGTGCCTCTATTCTAGTYAAGCATCCCTCCTCATCTGCCTGTAGAAATTATCCACTTCCAGAAACAGCTTTAGCAACACATTGTGCTAAAGAGAGCACTAATCTGGTTTGCCCTGCCTGCAGTTGTATTTCTTGTGTGAACACATGTTGCCAATAATGGGTTTGTTTTCAGTGTGGTCACAAGGCAGCAAAGTTCAGCACCAGCATCTTGTGCTGGTGTGCTTCCTAGGTGTGGTGCTGCACTTCTGTCAAGGGGAATTGTAATTAATGGCTCACATAAAGAGAAAATACACATTTTACTGGAGTCATTAGGTAATTCCATGTATAAGACCACTTACAAAATGCCCAGGTGGAATCTTCATCCTTGGGGTTACTCAGAAACTCTCTGGATGTGGTCCTGAGCAAGGAAGGGCCTTTATTGATCACATTTCTAAGAATATTCTGTTGTAAAGTTCCAGCTTAAAAAAAAAAAATAAATCACTGATAGTATAGTATGTGAATTGAAAAGATTTTGTGATCTCTACAACCTTCAT
This sequence comes from Mixornis gularis, assembly GCA_003546035.1. Taxonomy (NCBI): domain Eukaryota; kingdom Metazoa; phylum Chordata; class Aves; order Passeriformes; family Timaliidae; genus Mixornis; species Mixornis gularis. The sequence goes on from QVAJ01000389.1 coordinate 49,816, forward strand.
AAAGCTGGACTTTCTGTAGCTTTATGCCCTGCTGTCAGAGTGCTCAGACTATTTCAGGCTGCTTTCCTCAAGGAGCTACTTTGTTATTTCTCTTTCTAGGGCTGGAATTGTGAATTTGAACAYAGCTACCAGCGGGAGATTTGCAGGGAAGTGCCTCGAGTTCAGCATCCAGTTCCACTGCTGAAACTGGGAATCCTGGTCAGTGATGCTGTTTATTGCACGTGTCTCTTTCAAGTGTCCTGTTTTCTGGTCATGTTTCTTGTATTCAAGTTAATTTCAAAAGGCAATTGATACCTTTCATTTATTACACCTTGATGTCTGATGGGTTTCAAGGAGAAACTGTAGCCTTCTGCAAGGCAAGAAGTTCATGATATAAACAGACCCCCAAATACCTCAGAAATCTCTCAGTAGATTGGGTTAAATATTTGATATATTTTAAGTATAAATGATGAAATTATTGCCTTCAATAAAAATGAAAGGAAGGCAGAGTAGTTTCAGGAGTACAAGGCAGTAGTCAGAAACCAGTGTTTCCTTATTCACATGCTGCTGTAACGTTATTCTCTCCAGTCACTTCAAAATTGTGACAAAATCTGGATTATGACATTTATCCTTTTCTTGTCCTTGTCTTAGTTTCTGGGCTGTGATGTAACAAAAATCCATGTTCATTTCTGAGCTATGAATGAAGTTTTGCAGATAACTTGAGGCAGGAGTGGTATAAGCACTTGGGTTCACTAGAGGTCACACTTCTTTTACTCCTCCCTGTCTGCTCCTCACAGAGATGTGCTCCCATCACGTCAYTTACCCAGCAAAATGACATCTGGAATTCTGTACAGGGTGTAGCAGCACCAAGTGGCTTTTAAATGATTTACAAAAAAAAMCAAACCAAAACAAAACAAGCCCTAAACCTTTTAAAGATTAGACAGGGAAGTGATGGCAAATAAGTGATATGTGACTCAAAACACAGTGTCTAAAAGCGATCTCAYGGATTTTTGTCAGGTGATATCTCCACAGGCAGCAGCGTGTTGTCACAGAATCCCAAAATGGTTTGGTTTGGAAGGAACCTTAAAATCATCCAGTTCCACCCTCCTGCCATGGCCAGGGACACTTTCCAGTTTGCTCAATGCCCCATCCAACTTGGCCTGGGGCACTTCCATGGACGGGGCATCCACAGCTTCTCCTGGTGGTCGGTAAGATCAGCCCCACAGCAGACAGATACAGCTGTAGCTGCATGCAGGCACCCAAAGGAGTCCCTGCTGCCACCTGCCAGCCTGGGCACTGGTGTGGTGGCAAGGAAAATGATGGGGGAAGGATAATTGGCTGCCCCAAATCCTGGTGTGGGAGCTGAGCTCAGTGCAGGGCACGGCCCTGGGTCAGGAGGTGGCAGTGCCTGCTCCACAGRGCCCTATGGAGTGCTTTACTAATTCTGTATTCATTAGTCTGCATAAAATTAAATCATATTAAGGCATATTATTGAACAAGCTGATTCAATTTAACGGGAGTTTATTTGCTTTCAGTTGTTACATTATCTTTTAAAATTAGGCAAATTAAATCAGCCGGTCAAGCTCTGAGGTGAAGGCTGGGAAGGAAAYGAACCCAAAACATTATGAAAACCTGGATTCCTAAACAAACAAATGCCTTTTTCAGGCATGCTAATTTCAGGGAATGCTAATTAAAACTTAATGCATGCAYCAGAAACTACACTGCAAGAATATTAATAGCATGGTAAAAAGAAAAATAGAGATGCAGTGTTTCAGTGCTTCACTTCTGTAGGTACATTTTTCCTGTTAAGATGAATTATTAGGAAAAGAAGATAACAGCTCAGAAATCTGTGTTTATTTAAGATCAAACACAGGGCACTTTCTTAGCTCTGGAACATCTAGAGCTAAGAGTTTAGAGTACTCAGTAAAGAGCATGTTTGTACTTCAAATGCATTTTACTTTTTGTAGTCAAACATTTCACAGGTAATACCATCTAAATTATGTTAGTGTACTTTAGATTTTGTTGTTTCAACGTTTCAGAGGTGAGTTATCTCTACAAGAAGTTGAAACTCATGGCCATTTAAAAGAGTCAATATTTTTGAGAAATTAAGAGGAATTCTGCTTACCAAAGGGAAACACACASACAAGTCTTGCACAAGAGTTACTTCCTGAAAGGGTAAGTTGGAGCAAAGGTCTGCTTGCTTCAGGTCCTTGAAGTACAAGGTTATATTTTTAAAAATTATTTATGTACTCACATTTTTTTATGTGTTTAAAAAAAATTGCTATTATATTGTTATTTGTGGGGGCCTTTGGAAGATCTTATTTCCCTAAGCGATGTGCTACTGAAAAGGCTTAATTTATTTTGTGTTTGTTCTGTCATGTGTTTGTAGTGGAATCCAGCATGGATTCCTAAAGCAGCCTAGGAAGCATTTTTCTTAAGACCTGATCTCAGTTTGTTCTTGTCAACCAGCAGCATCTAAGTTCTTATTTAAGAGGATTCCTACTGCACAGACACATCCCAAACTGAATGTTTGTTTAAAGCACAGATCCTTCCACAGATTCCTTCCCTCTTCAGTTCTTCAGCTGAGAAATGACACGTGATTTTCAATGGGATGTCAATAGCAAAATACTTTGAATTGTGGATTAACAGAACAGACTGCACTGGCATTGCACAGACACACTTCACTCCTCAGGTTCATCTGAACAGATTCTCCATATTCTCGTGCTGAATTGTTTGCCGTTACTCATTGAGTTGGAATAATGTTGCATTCACATCAAGACATCTCCCTCTACTGCAAAATGACTGGTTTCAGAGGATTTACATCAGGAAGGAATTTAGTTTGAGAACGTTAATAGTATTTTCTGTTTGAGGATTTTTCTCCATGTCGCTGTAATTCTCCTTTCCCTGAGGTTTTGTACCGTATCCTATTTGAAAGCTGTTTCTTTGAGTTTGCTCTTCACATGTCTCACTTAAACCTCCTGCCCRGCTCTGCCTTTCTAACCTGGGCCACCTTTTCATCTTCTTGCTCTGTAGGTTCTCTTGCTCTAACTTCTGATGGCTCATTTGTTCTACGCTCTTGTTTGACCCTTTTTTTAAGGCTGCTCCYAGGTACTCCCACCCACAAGAGGTGTGTTCTTGCAGGCTTCCTACAACAAGTACATGGCAGGCACCCAGGGACACGAGTGGGCATTGTAATTATCTCTAAGTTTGTGATGTRTGGCTGAACACATTGGACAAGGACTCAGCATTCCTCTCTCCTTCTTTCTGCCACCTTCCCAGCTGAAAGGACTGCCTACGGAATGACCTTCTGCTTTTCCAAAGGTATTCAGCACCATCTGCCCTCTATCCAGTCTTCCTTGGAATAAGCAGATAGGAAAGGCAGACTCTGAGCTTGTCTGTGCTGTGGATTCCACCTTGTGGAATGGGTAATAAAAAATCCTGGCTGCTTGGAAATGGCATGCATTATAATGGCATAAAGGGAATAGGGGATTCCAAGCTTCTTCCGTGTGCAATTAAAAGCAGAATTCTGTTAGGAGTTGAACACAGACTTTTCCCTCCATTAGCTAGTTTTCCATGTCTTTTGCATGTAAAGAGAGTTGTTCAGCACTGCACACATAACCTTTTTCTTTTTTTCCCCTGTGAGAATGCTGCTTGAGTGCAATAAATCCACCACAAAGCCCATAATACCCGAAATAAACTTCACTTGCACCTGCCATCTTCTGTTCCAAATGCCATCTCTATTGAAACACTTCTCTATATTCTGYATGTAGCATCTCAACCAAGCTGAATTATTTCATCTGCCACAAAGGGATTAAACATGTCAACAGTAATTATCTTTGCCTTAATCTCTGGCAGTTGCTTTTCCTTAAATATGCTCAGAGGTTCATTATAACTTTCTCACTGAATCTCTTGCTGCATAAATCTACCAAGGTATCACTTGCTGGCATAGCAAGTGCTGACACATGTGTCCACTCTTGCAAACAGAAGATGGTCAGGAGGGTTTTACTCATAAATTCTAATCTGTGTTGTTGTAGTTAAAATCCCAGTGGAGCTTACACTCTTCTCTGAAGCCTGTTAGGCTGCTGGGAAGACATTCTAACCTATGGGAGGACTGAGAATTTCTGCAGAGCTTTGTGTTATTAATATGAAATACTTAGTGCTTTGAATTCTAATGGCAGTCAAGCTTTACTTTTAACTAGAAGAACTGGCAGTGGTGAGTGAGGACAGGAGAGCAAGCAAGAAGAATTACTAACCTGATCTTTAAATTTCATAGACTTTTTAAAGATACATGACCCCCAAGCAGTGGGCTCCTGAGGGTTTCAGTTTATAAAATAACTCAATAATATTTTATAGACAAAATATGTCAAGCATTATATTTCAAAACCTATTAGTAATTCTTGCTGTTAAWATCAGTTTAATTTCATGCCATGATTAATTAACAAGTTTAGTTACTTAAAATGACTGTAAACTATCATTTACCAACGCCTCGAAATGAAGGTTTTGATAAAAAATATCACAGAAGTCAAGAGAAATAAAAAATTTTGTTAATATCAAGTTGTAAAGGGTGGTGCTTTTTAATATTAAAGCCATATTTCACTCTTTTGAAATACTTGTACTGGAAAAAAMGTGCATCATCAAATATACATTAGCCTAAAACTGCATGAAAAGAGAACTACAGTCCTCTGTTATTAAAAGAAACTCGTGTTTATTACCTTTTCACTATATTCCTGCTGAAAGGCTAGCAATAACTAGATAAATACATTTAGGGTTCTCTCTGGGCATTACAGTATTCCAGATAAGGTTTTTGGCACAGGCAGTACARTGCAGTGACACTCGTGCTCCAGGAAGGCACAGAGGAAGACAAATCCACATTGTGGTGTGCCCATCAAAATAAAATCCTGTTTTCTCTGCTTGGCAGCCTTGCCRATTCTTCTCAGAAATGATAATTCTCTGAGGATGTTTTCTTGGAAAGACACAAAGGAAAAAAAAAAGAAGAAGAAGAACCTTAAATGCATTTGAATATTCATTTCTTAGCTATCTTGTTCTGTTTTGTTTCTTCCCCCTCGGAGAAGGCAGGAAAATGTGTGGTGCTCTAACAAAGAGCCTTTTTCCCCTTCTGAACAATCTGACACGGGGAAATTTTGCATCCAGTGACAAATATGAGGAACTGGGGTTTTCACTGCGAATTCCCTGCTGGCTGTGCTCCAGAACAGGGCCTGTCAGTCAGGTAGGGGAGATGTGCCCCTTTTCCCCCTGAAGGGACTGATAGAGTGTTTAGCCACAATGGAGAGTTGTCCATTAAAATGACAGGGGCCTGGAAAGACACKGGGCAGGCTGAGCTCCCAGATGATGCAGAATGAGCTGTTAACAGGCAGGCACCTTTTTCAAGGAGCACCTATCCTGAGGGAAGCTGGCTGAGCATCCTCACCAGCCAGAGATGCCTTCTTGGTGTTGGTTTAAGGAAGGGAAGCTCCTTTTTCAGGGACCTTTGTGGCAGGAAATGATGCTCTGCAATCACAGAATTCACAGAATTCTGGAAGAGACCTCCGAGATCATCGAGTCCAACCCAGCCCTGACACCTCAACTAAACCACATCCAGTCTTTCTTTAAACACATCCAGGGATGGTGACTCCACCACCTCCCCAGGCAGATCATTCTAGTTCTTTATTACCCTTCCTGTAAAACCTTTTCTTCCTAATTTCCAACCTATATTTCCCTTAGTGCAGCTTAAGGCTGTGTCCTCTCGTTCTGTCAGTTGCTGGAGAAAGAGACCGACCCCCACTTGACTACAACCACCTTTCAAGAAGTTGTAGAGAGTGGTAAGGTCACCAATGTGTGGTTTGTCACCAGGCTGGGACAACAACCAGCTGGTTTTACACCTATTTCCTCCTGCTGTTTCTTGTCTGAGTTACAGCAGCATCCAGGAGCATCAGCTGAAATGAAGAGTCTSTTTTCATATGGTGTTCACCACCCCAAAATACACAAGGATGGATTCTCCAGCAATCAGGTGCCTATTGGAAAGATGGCTTTAGATTTTCTAGAATCCTTGGTCTCTTCAGTTGATTGTAGACTTTAGATACTGAGTCCCTTCCCCCCAGCCAAGCCCATTCCAGCTTGCCTCTGGCTATGCCTGGGATTATTTTAAACTCTCTGCATTATAGATAAGCAAACATTTATTGGGCCAAAGAGTGAAAAAGAATTAGAATTAGGTGTCACAGCACCTTAATCTGTAATAAGGTACTCCTGGTGCCTCCAGTGATTACTTCACACAAAATACCTGTGTGCTCTTTGGGTRGGGCAAGAATGGCAGGTGGATGCCCTCACTTTTCCTTTGCAATGTTTTTCTTTCTCTGTGCTAATAAAAAGTCAATTATGCTCTACAAGTGACAGAGCTTCAACAGAAGAATGTTCTCCTGTGCTTAAGGTCATGGTAAGGAAACAGGACAGAGAAGTTCAAATGTCCCTGTGTAGAGAAGAACTTCAACTGTCTTACCAGGGAGGATTTCCCTGGATGAATTTTGTGGGATGGAGCAGAGGTACTTTATTCTAGAAGATGGCGTAGACTAAAAAATCCTGAGGGAAAGAAGGTGCTGCTGATCAAAATTACAGAGGCYTGGGAGGATGAGGGTTCAGCTTAGTGAGTACATTAAGAGCTCAGCTTTTTACCATCTCTGGAGCTTGTAGTAGCAAGAATATGTCCTCTATTCATTTGGCCTAGATACACATTGCTTTCTTAATCTATTTAAATTATTAKCTTTACATTAAGAAAAGGTAAATTCTGGAGTGTTTTTTATCTTGGGTGGGGGGGGAACAAAGCAAGGTTCAGACACATCTGTCTGTTCTCCATTTCCCCACATTCAACAAATCCGTGGAAGAACAGATTCARCAAATCCATGGGAGCCACATGTCAACAGCTGGATTTCATCTGAACACATGATCAAAGAGAGACACTGTCAGGTAAGCAAAGCTCAAGATTTTTCCTTGAGAATTTACAGTATGCACAAACTAGCATTGGCAGACAAGTTTCAAGCTATGAAATACGTGAATCCATGTGCTGATTTGAGCAGTAGATTTGGGTGGAAGCAGGGTCAGGTTCATTCAGTTATGAAAAGACAAAAGCTCCCTATTCTGTGRGCTTCAGAGAGCAGAGATGTGCTCCCAAAGGAAATGCAGTCTGACTATGGATGGGTATTGGCATGGAAAGCTACCTCTAGTTTGGAAAAGGCACAATGCAACTTTTGTGCACCGAAACTCACCCCAATGACCTTGGTGGCAGTGCTGGTAGTGCTTTAAGTGGCCTTTACACTGGATTGCCAGATTGCTCTTGCAAATTTTGTTTTCCTCCACCTAATTGCTGGAATGAGGCTGAGCAAGTCCACAGCCAGTTCATCCCAGCCAACCCTGGGATGGTTTGCCAGCCTGGCTGACAGGCTCTTGGGTTGGAGATAAGCATGCTTCTCCAGTTGTTTGCAAAGTCCTGTCTCATGTTGAATCATTTCTCTCAGTAATCAGAGAATCACCCATCAAGATAAACACTCATGCAGAGTCAATAAACCTAATTTTTATTTTTATAATTAAATCTCGAGAGCCACCTGATTCTGCATTGAMTCAAGACTATAATTTCAGCAGTAAACATCTGATATTGTAATGAAGAAGCTAAGTATGAATAGAGCCACATTTTTGATTAATTAGAATTTTGTTGCCAAGGAATTAATCTGTTTTCCCTCCTCTGTGGAAAAAAATCCAACCCTCTCTAAAATGAGTTTCTCAGCAGGGATAATTATAGAAATGTTGAGTGAACTCCAGCAGCAGACATGTTTCAATGTCTCTTTGTTTTCCTGGAGCAAGGGGAATATGGGAGTGAATAGATGACCATTAAATAGCGACTGTGGCCGTTATTTTTCCTGATCATAAAGTAACAGAAAAGCTTGTCCTGGAGTTAGGACTTCCTGGCCACTCAGCTATTTCTGGGTGAGATAAGAGCGAGTTTAGCTCAGGCTGGATTAACTCAGACCCGTATTCATGTAGAAATGGCTCCAGGCTGGAAGTCTCTACTAGTTAGCTGCTGCTGGATCAACTGCAGAGCTGCTGTAGTAATACACTACAGGACTGTGCTTCCTTGGATGATCCTTTGGACTGATTCCCATCTTCTTCCGAGGCAGTGGGGGTGATGCTAGCAGAACTGACAAGCCCCCAAAATGAGTTAACTGTACTGCAGCAAACTTTGCTGAATTTCTTGCGATTTCATGGATGCGAATCCGTTTGTGCACGTGGCAAGCTAACGTGTTATTTCCATGGGCATGAATAAATAGAGCRACCACTTAGTATCTTAAAACGTTCCTTTCTGTCATTACTTATGGCAGCAGGGGATGTATTTCATTTCTCCTAAGGTTAAGGGAAGAAATGCTTTTTCTTTGCTRAGAGAAGCTACCACACTTACAGGATTTGTAGCAAGTAATGTGTCTGTTGGCGTGTTCCTGCTTTAATGTGTCTCTTTAGGATGCAGAAAGCTGTGTGCAAAATGAGGATAACCAGACAGCATTAGAAAACTCAAAAGGATACTGTCTCCACATCAGAAGTGCAGATTCAAATGCTGCAGTTCAGGCTCATCAATATTGATTCAGATGCGAGTAATTGAAACTTGCTGTCACCCCGTGCTTCTAGCAAAGTGTGAAATTGAGGAACTGGGAGACAATAGCCAAAGCATGGATGCATGACTGCAGCCTTGAGTGCTTTCCTTGTGGGTGACTGAGGGATTTCATTGCCTGGTTACCCGCAGAGTAGAGAGCACACAAACTCTTGGGCATGGGAATACTTTGGGTCCTAAACTTTATTTCTTCATTTCACTGTTCATTAAAAAAAACCCAACCCAAAGCCCTGTGTAAGAGTGATTCATGTATAATAAGCAGTTTAGTCTTGATGTTAACCTAGTTGAGACTTTACTGTTGATATTTTAAAATCACTTTCTCTCAAAGAGGTGTAAAGTAATTTTTTCTTGTGTGGGTGATGATGTAAGTGGATTGAAAGCTTGACCATGATGATCTGGGCTATTTCTTAAGAAAATGTTTGTGGTTAAATAAGGACTGGGTTGTTTCATCCTCCAGGTCATGCTCTTTCCATGCAGAAGAACTTCTTTTGAAGATTTTTTTGCTGTATTAATGATTTCTCCAGTTGTAGGGAGAGGGATGAAGAAGAAAGAGGCCCTYATCCCTTTAAGAGCCATGTAAAAGAACACTAAATAAGTTTGCTCAGTAAACAGAGTTCTTGTCAATGAGATATTAGTTCTTGTGCTCTAGGGTCCTAAATAGTGGATAGAAAATCTAGTATCTGCAGTAAAATATAATAGATTGTTCTGTGTTAGGTCTAACTAAACAAGGTAGAAGACCCTGAATACAGCAACTTGGTAAGAAGTTACTCCCAAAAACAATTTCTMTTTTTGCCTGTTGGAACAGGCAGCATATGGTTTGTTTTGAGCTACAAATTTTTGTGTGAACTCAACTTTGTATCCTTCTAGGGCAGGGAGAGTTGTTTTATTCCTTTCTGATCAAGTACATTTATGTCTTATAGAAACAGTGAACAAATGCTATTTAAATGAAAGTAMCTCAATATACATATTTATCATTTCCACACATCCTTTTGAAAAAGAATAAAATGTTGTACTCATCCTAGGAATTCCCCTAAGAGGAAGTAGATGAAAACAGTGAATCCAAATTTCTTCTCTGGTCAGTTTAAAATCCAGGTATCCTACTGAAATCCATAATCTGCTTTAACTCTGAAACCTTGTAAATGTCTGCTTACAATGTGAAATGAACAGTAGGTTGAAACTGACTGCTAGCTCATGGATATATTTTGTTTTCCTTCTTGCTCTGATTAATATTTTATTCCTTAAACTGTTTTGAACACCTCTGAGACTATTGTTACAGGAGCTACATTATGAAAGAATGACAGATGGTGGATGAGGAGAACCTTTTTCATAAATCATTTCCCTTTGCAATGCTTCTRTTTTATCTTCTGTAAAATAGTTAGGTAAAAAAAAATATAATATTCTTTCTGGTACTAATGAGAAAATCTGTAAACAAATTCTTTGACTGGAGGCAGTTGCATTTTACCTACCAGCCCTCAAAATACAAAAACAACAAAAAAAAAGGTATCAGAAGCTTGATGTGGTGTCTCTTCCTGGTTGCTAGCAAATTTGCTTCTGCTACTTTCAGAATTTCATCACAGACACGGGCKTCAACCCTGCCAGTGTTAATATTGAAACTGCTATTTTGGGTTTTGTTTTWAAAAAAAAAGTCCTTTCAGTCTATTAGAGTGTAACAGTATCGTTTCATTTCACATCCTACCTCCTTAAAAGGTTGTCACAGCAGCAGTAAACCCAAGATTAGTTAAAAGCCAGGACAAAATTGTAACATTCCCATACATAAGGAAACAGGCGACGAAAGATTTCCACCCCACTGAAAATTCCTGCTCTCTTACATCTTCTTAACTGACACTTAGTGCTTGGATAATAATGAGAACATAGGAAAAAAAAGATTATRGCTTTATGTTAGTGACAGTAGAGTTATGGCTGAAGAGCTGCTTTCATTYTAAGCCTTCATTTTCAGCACTTACAGCTTCTGAATATATTACCCTTTGGGCTTCCATTACACATGCTTGCTTTCATCCCAAGAGCTGGTTTGTGGCTTTTTTGTTTAGTCTTTTTCTTTATTTCTTTTTTCATTACATTTTCTTGGTTATTTATTTGATACCTAAACATGGGGAAAAGTATCCTGACTATTTCATCAATAGCACAGATTGTTTTTTTTTTTTCCCTGCACATTGGTGCTGGTGTTTCTGCAGAACATCTGCCTTTGATCCAGTAGAGGAAATTTCTTTTATAGATAACTATATGAAGTTCTTAAAACCTACCTCCTCTGTTTTGGTTTTTTTTTACTTCTTGAAATAAGCATAGAATTTGTCCTTAGAAATGTAAACATGTGCTAACTTATTCACAAAGTTTCTCTGTGTGAACAGTGGCCACACATATCTGAGTAAAAAGAATAGATGGTTTCTGACAGTTKGGAGCAGGACTCCACTCTCCTTTACGGTGTGGTGGGAAAAGAGGGTCTGTTTCACCAACAAACACCATAAATAAAAGCCAGACTTCATACACAACTTCAGTGTTGGATTTTCTAATGTTCACAAACAATAATCTCCCTTTGTTTGTGTGCAGTTTAGGTGAGTGGGCCTGATGTGGGGAGAGTGATGAGGAATCAGGRAAGTCAAACCCACTGCTACGGGTTCCCGATGGAGGCCCCAGCTGTCAGCCCCAACAATAATAATTTCAGTCTCTTGGCTTTCAGTGGAAATGGATTAACTCAAAAGATGAATTAACATCAAGGCTTCGAGGGTTTTGTGTTTGAGTGAGAAACTATTCCGTGTGCCTGTGCACATGCACAAAAAGAATGAAGGATCAGCAAAAAGAACCAGAGATCATTAAACACAAACAAAACCCCAATCCTGAGTGGGAAGTTTCTCTCACACRACCATCATTTATAGCCCTTCTTAAGTTCTTTAAGAATGTGAATGTTGTTTATTTGAGAGCTTATATAGGTACTTTGTTATGTTTTTAACTACTGTTAGGTACAGATTCAACAATCASTATTGTCCATTGTAATTTTAGAATTACAATTCAACAATCAGTATTGTCCATTGTAATTCTAAAACAAAAGAGGTTTCTGTAGAGAAAAAAGCATCTGTAGAAAGCAATTTGTTAATATCTGTACTACCTGTGCTCCTAGGACCAACTTTGCTGCAGTGCTTGACCCAGCTGGGACTGGCAGTAGCATCTTAAAGTAACAAAATATGTTTTGTTATATGTGAGCAAGGTCCTCCTCACCCTCAGGGCCTCTCCAAGGCCATCATTTTCACAGGGAACATGGTCCTGGCAATGCTGCTGATCTCATTAGGACTGGGAATAYGGTTTGTTTGYTTGCTTGCTTGTTTGTTCCTGTCAACTCTGCCCAATTAAAATGCATTTCAATAARCACATGAAGATTTCAGAATTCTCATGTCTCGGGCAGTGAGAACCCACGGAGCTCCCCTGAAGAAGGACACAAACAGGTATTAACTCTGTGGAAATACTGTTGTTTTTCCAAGCTACCACGGGGCCTTGTGAGGAGAGACAGATGAAGGAAAATCCAAGGCTGTGGAGCAAAATTCCTGCCCTCATCAACCTAAGCATGACATCAGACTGCTGCTRAATCCAGCAGCTCTTTGGGACAAGGGCTAGTTATGACAGAGATCCATAAAAGTGATGGCCTTGGAAATACGTGGGCTTCTTTTAAAGGAAATAGTAAGTATGAGTCTAAGGCACAGTTTTATCCCTTCTCTTCCTTCTTTTCCATAATTTTCCCCCCTCCCCTTCCTCAARTCTCTCACAATAGCTTGGTCAACAGCATTTTCTTGCTTCATTGGTTTTGAAAAGGACTCGCTGTTCCCTGCTGTTAGATTATTTCCAGGAGACTTTCTCAGGCCAATAGTCATAACATTCTTTGCTCCACTCCCCCTCTCCCCCACCCAGACAGAGAAGTARTAAAATTAAACAAAAATAAATGAACAAATTAAGTTGGGAAGTGGGAAAGGCAAGCATGTTTGTATTTACAGGATTGATCCAGTGATTTAGGGTATGGATYCTTTTTGTGTTCAAAGACCTGGTCTCTACATGCAATTCCCATAGAGAAATTTCTCTTACAAGGCATAAGCAGTAGCAGTGAGATTTCAAGTGAAATTACCAGAGAAATACGGGGAATTTTTATTTGTATTAATTTTATTTCAATCTTCAAGAAAGAAAAAGATTCCTTCCTTCAAAAGCCTAGGAGACATTGACTATAAAGAACTTCGCCAAAATAAACATCATCCAGTTGTTACCTTGGATCTTGAGGTTCTTTAAGGTTTGGTTTTTTCCCTACTCTTTCTCAGCTTTAACAGTGTATAAAAGGGCAGAAAGRTATTTCCTGAGGTACTACCAAAATGAAGAGCACTGCAGAGGGAAGGGCCAGCTCATGATCTGCCTCCTGATTTCTCATTCTTCCTCTTGMCTGATTCATTCAGCTCTCCTGCTAACAACAGCTTTACACACAGAGGTGTTCAGGGCACATTTCCCACCTGGGCTTCACCTGCAACTTCTCTTCCCTCCCCCCTGCATATCTTCTGCATTTAGAGGTGTCACAGGTTAGGACTGCCAGCATAAGGTATATGTTTTAGGTTTGTTTGGCACCAAACAGTACAGTAAATTTGGCACCAAACAGAACAGTAAATTTGGGTTAATATTCAGATGGGCTTTAGTTCTCTGTAACTGCTTGAACTGATTCTGTTAGCACAGGAGCAGGTACTCACAAAGAAAGAAAGACARTTGCTGTTGACTGAAATGAAAATTTGATTATGTGGTGTTTCAATAGGACAAGCTGTGATAACTAGCAACCATTCATAGTTTTACAGTTTACAAAAAGAGGGAGAGACCACAGCAGATGGATTTGACAGCAGCAGGAGTGAACAAGAAGACGACTCAATATTCAGGTAACCTGTCTTGGGAACAAACATGTTTTCCTTTATTCCTTTATTCTTCAAAATCTGATTAAAACTGTCTTTGATGTGCATTTTAGTTGTTGTTATCTGTGTGTGCTCCTGTAGGGTCACAGAGTTATCCAGCAGCCAAGATTTTTGTGGTGAATCCCAGTTTGGGAGCTTGAATTTTGCACACCTCTCAAAARCTTCCATTTCTTTCCTTCTCTGTGTATTATTTTGCCTGCTTATAATCTATATTCTGAAGGACCAGAGAGATTGTTTTGATCTTAKATTTATTGCCAGGCCTTAAAACTGTTAGTTCAAGTTTCTGCTTGTACTTTTGTAGCTGAAAAATTCAGGTTCTGTTGATGACAAACTGCTGGTGCACAAACATCTGCTACACAAAAAAGTTGGGGAAAAAAAAAAGAAATTTTTGCTGGAACAGCCCCTATTTCAAAGATGGTTGTCTTGCTCATAGAAGGCMACTAAAGATAAATATATCAGGTAATTGTCCACATATTGGAGGAAGGTCTTAATTGTGAAGCTGTGGAGAATGACTCAGGGTATGTGACTTTCTGGCCCAACAGCAGTCATCCCTRCAGGGTACAAGAGCTTGGGCTGCAGAAGTTGAAATTTCAAGTCCTGGYTCAAGCCAGAAAGAATATAAATTCWTTGAGCCTGGACCTTTTGCAACACACAACTCTTTGCTACCCAAGGGTATTTTTTCATGGAGCATTCCTCAGAGTAGCTGAGGGTGGAAGGCATCTCTGGAGTTCATCTAGTTGAACCTCCTGCTCAAACAGAGTCAGCCACATCAGCAACCTGTCRCAGCATTTCATCACACTTAAAGTAAAAAAATAAAAAAATTGAGCAAAGCCAACCCAACAAGCCCACAAAAAAAACCCCACAAACCAAASCAAGACTTTAAAAATATTGAACCAGATTTTCCTGTGTTTCAGCTCAGGCTCATTTCTTCCTGTCCTTTCACTGGGCAGCAATGAGAAGAGTTTTGCTTTGTCTTGCCCCTGCATCTCTGTGGGAATTCATTTCACACCCAGTTTTGCCTATTTCAGTGGAAAGAGATGAGGAAATGGTGTGGGGTGCCTGGGTGCCTGTGATGCCCAGCTGTTTATTTTCAGAAGAAGCTTTGGGATTATTCACTTACTCTCTTTTCTGATACAAGAACAAGAGGCATTGCCTGGCTCAGGTTCTGAGCCACAAATTGCTGGAAGCTGGGACTGCACAGTACATAAATATAACTGTGCTTGGTTTGCTCCTCCATCTCCTCACAGGCTTTGGTTACTGAGCTCTGCTAGGGATAGGACTTTGAACAAAACTGCGTTTTGGCATSACTTGGTACATCTGCTTTTACTTTCTAAGACTTTAGGGAAGTTTCAGAGGGATAGATGTCCTCCTACAGGAAGGAAAAAAATGCTCCTAGATGTTTATCTTGAAGCTTGATTATTATAATTGTAAACAAAAGTTAATATGCATGTATTATAACTCAGGTCTTGTTTGCTTTTTATAGRGTGTGAAATGAGCTTCCACTTGTAATTGCAGGTTTTCTTGATTGATGTGAAGCTATTTTCTCTGTAAGCAGACACTTCTCAGTTTCTAGCTTTGTTCAGAGTACGAATAAAAGAAAACAATTCGGAATAAAAAAATTCAAACTGCAAAGAGATTCATTTCCTTATGCCTCAGGACAGCAAGAACTTCTGAGTTAGGAAATTACATGCCCTTAACATGACTGTTGGCTCTTGCATTGAGTGCAAGCTGTACATCAAGAGGGGTCTCTCATTACATGATTACAGCACATATTCTCCTTGGAAAATACAAGGCACTTCCCCTTTGGCTCCCGCTTATGAATTTTTCCAGCTTGGAGAACTGCAAATGTGCTTGAGAGGAAAGTGTATCTGTGACCAATGGAAASATAAAAGGGGAAGAAAAGTTGCAAGGCTTCACAGCCCTCCTGAAATTTCATGTCCCTGTGCATCAAAGGCTTTGCCTCCTTTCTGAAAGATGCTGCTGTTATCATTGCACAYGACACTGCATCCTTTGGGATGAATCCTGCCAGCTATCAATAGAGTTACTGAYATACAAAACCTGTCAGGTTAGCAAAGGCATAGGGATGCAGCTGGTCATTAAAGACCTAAGTGCATTTAAATGTGCTGCACATTGTGCATTCTCATTCCAGTGAGAACCAGGACTCCTTTCCTTGCTATGCCCTCTGTGTTCAGAGACTGGGTTTTATTCTGAGCAGAAGAGCCTTTCTCCAACTCTACTCTCTTGGCTAAGTGACTTCATACATCCCTGAATGTGGTAATTTGTAAAGCAAATCCATTTCAGTACCAAAGTGTTCTGTAAAATCTGTTACCTCTAAAGGCCGAAATTAAGTTTAACGTGTTCAAGACAACACTTTTTTTCCCAGTCTGATCTATTCCCTGTTTATTTCTGCTACCATGTTGTCATTGCATCCAATCTGTCTGTATATAAACAGTTGTAAACACTTCTTACCAACGTTTCCAGTACTGTCARTTGCCTTGAAGGCACATGGGATAGATGGGTAGGTAGAAAGAGGAAAACAGGGGATTTTCCATATGGTCTGAATAGTATATGATATTTTAAGAAGGCCATTTCCCATTTATATCCATTCATCTCTTTGAATTTCAATCTTTAAATCATTACCTTGTCTCTCAGGACTGCTGTGAGGCTTAATTCATTAATGTCCATAGAGTGCTTTGAAATCCTTAGATAAAAGAGATTAYAGAAGTGGAAAATATTAAAGCAAAAAAATGTGAACTCAGAGCCTCTCTCTTCCTGTTCATGAAGATCTTTATAATCATATAAACTTACCTTAGAATCAAGGCAAACATACTTCCTTTGATGTACAGATAACATGAGGTTGCAAATGCCCATTTTTAAAATAATCTTTTTTRTATTAACGAAGTTAATGTAAAAACTTCTTAGCAATGTTTCTTTAATCTTCTATTCTGTGCTTCCCCAATTAAAAATGTGGTCCTGGTTATATCCAGCTGAATCTTGTAGGACTGCATCAATGCTGAAAGATTTACACTGCTCTCTCCATAGGTTCACATTAGGAAAACAGAAGTTCCTCTCTCGGGTTTATGTCGCTTCAGACTGTAAAATAATTGGCCTAATAAGATCTTTTCAAAACACAACATTTGTTTTCTAAATGGGAATCATCTTCTCTATCCTAACATCTGCACAGGTTTCTGTAAAGCAGATTCCTCATTTTCATAGGGTGGTTGGATAATTCAGGTGAGAACGGCCTCAGAAGATCTCTAACTTYTGCTCCAAGCAAGGACATCAGATCAGGTTTCTCAGGGATTTCTCAGCATRGAATATATTTGCCTACCAACTTCTGTCTGGAGCCACTAGATCATCCATTAACTGAGCTACTTCTGTTTCCATCTCTGAAGCCATGAGATTGTCCATGGTCATTCTCAGTAACATCTTTTTCCCTAGAAAGAGAATTGGAGAGAGGGGAGAGCAGGGTAAAGAACTGTTAATGAGCCTGAGGGAACTGTAAGTAAGCCTTTTTGAGAGCTTGGASCACACATATTTAAGGAAAGAGTCAGAGCAAGGAAATAAAGGTTGCCACCTCAGCTTCTTGGTTTGGATATTGGGATTAGTCCCATTCTCCAGGCCTGCAGAAAGAAGAAATTCCCTCTTTGGCTGTAGCCAGTAACTAAAATCTGTGGAAAGCYGCTTTTTCCAGGCATTTGTGATCGCCCTCTTGATCCACATGAGGCATCCCATACTATCTTTCACTGTCTCCAAGAGGAAAGGCTYAATTTCCTGTCTTCTGAGTCAGCATGAAAAGACTGACCTGCTGCAGAAGGTTTCAGTTTTCTCTCCAGTGCTGATCTYACAGCCCCCAGCTGGGCACTGCTTTGTGGTATCGCAATCTTTACTGACAAATAGGACAGAGAACTCTTTTATCAGCAGGGAAAAACCTCACCATCCTTAATTCWGTGCTCAGTTACAATATTCCATGTACCCAGATTGTCCAAGATAGAGCAGCTAGCTGTGTTTGCAAAAAGATTCTGCTGTAGTGTGTCTCATCTTCCCATTGGAGTTCATATTCATTTCTGAMAAGAGCCAATGTATTTCAGGAATTCTCCTTTCTGCTGCTGCTATGACATTATCCTGCTCTTCCAGTTCAGCYATTTAAAGGCAGTAGGAAAGTCTACTGAGCTCTTTATTTGCAGRCAGAGCAGATATCTACAAGCCAGTGGTGGTGAGCAGCTAGTTTCAACCTATATTTAAATACTCGAATCAGCATATGGTTATTCAGATTTCTCTTTAAACTTCAGGCCTGAAAGTTTCTCCTGTATKACATAGGCATGTGTTGATATAATCTGGAATTTTGAGTTGACTGTAATATTGCTACTAGATGTTAGGCTAGAGTTGTTTCACCACCACTTCATCCTCAAAGGAGAATTAATCATTGACTTCACCAGAATGYTAATATGAACGATTGTGTTGTTATGCATATGTTGATTTCTAACTTTTCCAGCCTTCTAGGTCCCTTTTGAAAACAAGCTCAGCCAACCAAAGGTAACAAGCTTTTACTTGAGTGTAAGTGTTAAGTAAACAAAATATTTTTGCTGCTTATGCTTGCAATATTCAGCTTCATTAAACATGTTTGTACGCAGTCTACGGCCTTTTGCAGCATACGTGACTAACTTGTAACATTTCATTCAGATAAAAAAGGACACAGAAAATGTGTTTCCAGAGAACTCATTTTAATGGAGCTCTCAAGGCACTCCCAAGGTGTCCTGTTCAAGCAAAGCACAGAGCTGAAATCTTGAAAACTGGGAGGAGAAAATGGGAGTGTTGTGGTTTAACCTCAGTCAGCAGCCAAGCCCCTCACAGCCACTCGCTCACTCCCCCAGCAGCGGCATCAGGAAGAGAATCAGAGGAGTAAAAACTCGTGGGTTGAGATAAGGACAGTTTCTTAGAGAAAGCAAAACTATGCACACAAGCAAAGCAAAACAAGAATTAAATCCCTGYTTCCCACGGGCAGGCACGTGTTCAGTCACTTCCRGGAGAGCAGGGCCCCATTACGTGCAATAGTTACTCGGGAAGACAAACACCATCACCCCAAGCATCCCCTTTCCTMCTTTTTCTCCTCACTTTATATCCTGAGCTGGGTTTCACATGGTCTGGAATATCCCTTTGGTCAGTTGAGGTCACCTGTTCTGGCTGTGTCTCTTCCCAACTTCCTCACCAGTGTGGCTGTGCAAAAAGCAGAAAARGCCTTGTCTGTGTGTAAGCCCTGCTCAGGCACAACAAAAATATCTCTATATTATCAATATTACTATTAATGTCTATATTATTGTGTGTTCAGCACGAATCCAAAACACAGCTCAGCACAATCCTAACTTACTGTCTGCAAAGGTGTTTCATTACAGCAACGAGTGACCACGGAAAACGCCGGCTGTCCACGGACACAGGCTGTGGACAGAGCCAGTTCCTTTGAAGAGATAAACATTCTAACCATGGAAATACAGACTGACAACTCTGAGGATGACAGAGATGCAAGCTAACAATAACACCAGTGGATAAAGGGTTGCCCTAGAATATTTACACCAAAATATAAGGCACTGTGAAATAAATCCTTAGCCTTTAGGAGCCATGAGTGAGGAATCCACATATTTCTTACCAAAAAGGTCCAGGAGCCCACCTTTTAACAAGTATAGGGGACATAATTCTTAGAGAACAGCTGTTCTTTTTCTGTCAAAGCTGTCATTTAAATGTGGTGTTTGAACTTTCTCTTTAGGCTAAATGGTTTTCAGATCACAGGAGAGGTAAATGGGTGAAACAGCTTCTAGGATATTATGAACCTGTTACATTCCATTGATCAGCGCTTGATTTCTTTTTCCAAACCTGAATGTCATTTAAAAAAATCTTTCATATTTAAAAAGGAAAACCAATTCTCCTTATGCCAAAGAATACAATATAAAGAATGCCAGGATCTGGCTCTCCTAAAGGAAAACCTACTGGCTATCTCAAGAGTTAATCTTTCAATGGTTATACTGGGTGCCAGAGAGGTAAAATAGATTCTAAAGATGCATTCTATCCCCAAAAGCAAAAGCTTTTCTTAATGTACATGCACTACACAATAACATCTTAAAAATGCAAAATAAGACATTTTAAAGAATTCATTGCCTAAAGTCGGAACTTATATGAACATTCAAATTGATTAGCTACAGSCAAAAGCTAAAAGGTACATAACAGAGCCTGAAAAATTAATGAAAGCTTTGCTATTTTAGTTTAACATCCCTGTTTTTTTTGCTATCTAAACACTCCTACCACTGCAGCCACCAGTTTTGTAACAGAATGTTTTACCAGGCCCTGCAGCAGACACACAGACAAATGAACTCAAGATTGTCCTCAAAAGTCTGTGAAAACACCTCAGGAAATGTTGACACTTATTATGGATCAAAGCTGAATTATCTGAAGCTAAATGATTTAAATTCTTCAGATGATGAACTGCATGTAGCTCTTCATGAATGTTTTGTTTTCTAATTATGAAACATTTTTCACTTGCAATAAAAACTAGTTCCTTGAGAGCATGAATAATATTCAGTATTTTTAGGCATCTTTGAACGTGTTAGAACTGAACTTTCTCTGACATTTAGCAGCGTCAGGGAAAAGGCCCTTGCAGAGGAAGCCTCATATTTTTAAATGCTCATGGCAAAGAGTGGGTTTATGGCATTCCACAGCACTGAAGAAGCCTTGTGCAGCAATGGTGATAAAAATGCATCAGGCCAGGTCCTGCTGTCCATGCTGAGRTCACAACTCCAAAGCATGGCCAGTGTCAGCGTGCCCTCCGCCACTGGGGACTTGCTACCTCTGAGTTCCAGCCAGGAGGAAGGGCTTGTCCAGGACAACTTGTATAGAATTTGTGGTAAAAGGCAATCTTGGATTTAACACATTTCCAGCGCATGGCTGGCATTTAGATTTTATCCTGTGGGAACCTGRTGTGCTTCCACAGAACCCGGGGTGGCCTTAGATGACATAAAGCTGGCAAATTCAGGAGTCCTGGGTCCCAGGCTGCTGCTCCTGCCTCCAAATCTTTTCCTTTCTGTGAAAATACTGAATGGCTTTTTCATAGGAACCGTATTGGGATTTGATTGACATTATCCCTGGGCTCAAGGTGTGCATTTAAAGTGCTTTGTTACTGCTTTTGACAGGACAATGACTGTTACCTTGGGTTATGTATGGACTCTTAAATGAGAGAATTATTTCTGTGTTAATGTCCAACGAGAACTMGGACTTTGATCATTATCTTTTTAGAGTCCAAGGCTGTAACTTCACACACGATTACTTTTACCTATTTAACAGGCTGGAATCCTTATCAAAAGGATAAGAACCAACGAGAGCAGGAATAGCTCGTGGTTAAGATGCTGATTCACCTGGGAGACGTGATCTTGGCAAATTCTCCACACCAGCCCTGTGCCACAGCTTTCTGCTCCTAAAACAGAGATTAAAACCTTGCCCTTTTTTCCTCTTGCCTTTTGTCTGTCTAAATTGTAAGCACTGGGGAGGGTGCATAGGTGCAACATCTTGTACACTAGCGCTCCTTGCTACAACTGTAACATTTAATCAATAAAAATAAGCCTCGTGCTCCTTTGATTCATGAAATGCTGAATGTCTTATTAGTCTGAGGAGAGGAACATGTATTTCAGATGACATTTAACTGGAAAGAGTGGGAGGTCACTGTCCTTGCCTTTCAGCTGGGGAGTATGAAGCCAGTAATGCAAATTTTTAGGCTCTTGGCATGCAAATTAACAAAAGAGGTGGCAGCACACACGTCTTTTCAAAGCTCAAAGCATCACATGTGTACAGGAAAAAAAAAATAAAAAAGGTTACACTTCTGTAGTTCTCTACAGTCAAGCATTCTTTCAAAGGCAAAATCCATCACTTTGAAGAATTTACAGAAGAAAACCTCCACAGCAACTAAAGCTGCAGGCAAGCGAGTGAATGCAACTGCTGAGAAAAATAAATAAGGGCCTTTACAGCAGTCCTGTTGAATTGAAATTTTCCTTTATCACAGACTAGGCTGTTCTAATCTTCTTTTCTACCTCTAGCCACACATTTTAAAAGAAGATTTTCYAAACATAAAAATGTTACAGTAGAGGCAGAGATTCCGAGTAATGTATTATGAACCATCTCTTACCATACTAAAACACCTCCTGAGTTTGCCAAAGAACCAGTCTGGCTAAATTTCTCATTCCTGTTGTCTAGACGAGAAATATTGGTACCAAAAAAAAAAAAAAAAAAAAAAAAGGCAGTTGGGTCACACATTGACAGAAATGTCATCGTCCATGGGAGCTGGGAGTCAGCAAGTGCCCCAAAATGCTGGAAAAGGCCTTGGAGCACAGGCCAGACTGAGAGTCACATCCTTCTGCAACACACAYTGTCCCCAAAGGTCCCAAGAGCCACGGCAGCCCAGGCGTTTGTGACATCTTGTTTTTCCAGGTAAGCTCAAACAAAACCTCAGGCAACCTAAGTTCATAGGTTGCGTTTTACAGAGGCCACACACTTTGACATTTAAAGTACAGAACCAAAGAAATGGCCTAAATGAGACGTAAGTTTTATTTACTGGTAGATGGACCGAACACTGGGCTGAGAGCTCTGATGAATCGAGCCTTGAGGATAAAGCTAAAAGCTGGGCAAGACTGTAGCCGTAATTTTATTTGGSGTTGAACTGAACTTTCTTTGCTCAGGAATGAGGTGCCACTGAAGGAGTCACACACAGGACTAACCAGCAAGTGTAGAGATAAAATGAGGAAAATGCCTTGAAAAGCTAGGCTTGTRATATTCCTGTCTGGGATGGGAAGGGTGAAAGCTGATGGTGCTCCTGAATATACATGCCCATGGAACAGGAACCACTCCAGGCTGGTGGTTGGCAGTGCCCACCCTTGGTTCCTTGGGCTGTAGTCAGGGCAGGGGGTGCAGCATGAGCAGATGATTACCCTCAGAAATCAACATCATCCTACTTCTGTGGCCTCCAGCCAGCCTTGACTTTGATGGTAACATTCTGCTCAGAACAGAGCGTGCCACAGCACACCCAACTACAAAAAGTTCATTTCAGTTTTGGGCCAAAATCTTTTGATATAACCCTATGGTCAGACAGACAGAGGCAGTGCTGGAGGCAATGSTGCCTCTGATCCATGGCAGCTGTGTTAATCACCCAGGAGTGGGCCCAGCCTTGTCCCCACAGCTGGCTGGGATAAAAGAGTCAGGGAGTGGGCAGAGGGTCACTTGGAGTCTGCTGGCCGTGCTGTGAGGATGGAGGGACAGGAGGGGGTGTGAGGGACAGACAGGGCTGGGTGGCTGTGCTGGGGACAGCGAGCTGGGACTGCAGGAAGGAGAGAGAAGGAGGAGAGCAAGAGCCAGAGCTGTGTGGAGCTGCCCACAGGATTGGTACATGGAAAAGGTATGAGAGACTTGTAGATAACATGGGGCTGATACTTGAGGCCCCCTGAGGTTTTTATTGAAGCACTGTGAGTGCACTGGCTGTGTCGACTAGGACACAACCCCTCCCTTATTTTGCATCTGTGGTAGTATTTGCTAGCTCTCCTTTTGCTCCCTCACAGAAGTTGTGTAGTCCAGGCAGGGTGGCCAAGGCTGCTTAGAGGCTGCTGGGCTGTAGCCTTGTTGGACCAAAGATGGCTTCTGCTGAACCTTCTGGAGTGCAGCTACTTGTAATTTCCAGAACTGATGCTGAGCATCCTAAGTGGCTCTGCGAGGAGTGAATTTACACCCAGCCYGGCTTATTAGCTCTGGCTTGTTAAAGCCTGCGAGGCTCCGGAGCAGGCTGGCCCAGCTCCAAGGAATACAAGGATSTGCACTAACAAGAGGGTGATACCACGTTTATATTAGCTTTTTTTTTCAAATACACATAGGTGTACTAAAGACACGTTTGGTACCAACAATATATTGCATTAATAGTGCTTTGCGAGCAACGCAGCCATGTGGCATCCCTCGGGCGGCATCCCCTGCACCTGTGTGCCCGCGGTCCCGCAGCGATGCTGCCACATCCCGAGGCACGGGATGTAGGACAGCGGGCTGGGCTGGGC
>QVAJ01000389.1:74785-95101 GCA_003546035.1 Mixornis gularis
TGTGGACAAGGTGATTGTTAAATTGGTCAAACCATGGTCAGGTGTGGACAAGCTGATTGTTAATATGCTCAAACCATGGTCAGGTGTGGGCTCTGAGCTCTCAGAGCTGTTTATTCAGGGAGGATGTTCAGTCCTAGCCCAACCGGCGCTTTGAATGTTGCTGTGATGGGAGAATGGGGTAAGTAGATTTCAGGTCATTTGTGTTTTTTTGTTAGTTTCAATGTCTTTGGCTATGTGGTGATTTCCCCAGAAAACCTTACCGGGTTTTTTTTCTCAAAGTGTTTGTTTTGTATTTAATGCTAATTAATTGATGTTAAAGTAAGTTTGTTAATAAATCCATCTCCACAGTCAGGTAYGCAGAGATTAAAAAGTGAAACTTATTTTTACTGGGGATAGTGAGAATAAAATTTGGTCTAGATATTCAAAAAATGTTTTGGCTTGTGGCTGASTTGAGGTGGTTCTTTAAGCTACAGGATGCGTTTTTTTCCTCCTGTTAATATATATTTTTTTAATACATGAAGCATAATGTAGCTAACTTGTAATAATACTTATTACACACAGTTGTAGGCTGTGGGTATGTACTAAGTACTACATACAAATAGATCCTCATGTGTTTCCCCAGAGAGGCTGTTTCCATGATGGTTAAAGCTGGAACATTGAATGCACAGGAACTTCCAGAGACTGCACTTTTTCTTCTTTTTCATTTTTTTTTTCCTAGTTGAGGGGACCTTTCATGTTGTCCTTAGTTGCACTGGTTATGTCATGCTATTCCAGCATGGCATTACACGATGTGACTGATGCAGTCTCATGTGTCACATCACAGCGAAATCACTGGAGGGGAAAAAGTTTTCCTCGATSGGACTTAAGGATATTTATAAAATTTGGGGATTTTTATTTTTTTTTTTGCTTTGGTGATATTTGTTGCTAAGGTCAGAGGCCATATATTGCCTTCAAGGTACCTGTCTGATTTCTTTGGCTATTGGCAGGTTTGAAACCACAGGTCAGAAGGAGTTTCTGCTTCAAAGCAAAATTGGAGACCTCCTGTTTCTCTGTAAAATGGGGCTAGATGTGTTTTTAGATTACTTTCAAATGGCAAAGCATTGCTGCAATCAGCTGTATTCTCTCCTGTGCTCTTTAGAGGAAAAGAGAACTGGCTTTTAATGACCTACTGCTTCATGGTGAGAGAGCATTTGAAGTGATAGGCAAAAGCAGTATTTCTACCTGTTGTCTTGTCAAGGTTTATGCCTTGGCATAACAAGGGACCTCAGCATGCAGAACAAGCATTTCCACTGCCTTGTGAGAAGTCTATTTTTTATGCTGTTTATCCTTTAGTGGTGGGAGAGTGTCTGATGGTCTTATTTATTAGTTCCTTTGTTACACAGGACACGAGTTTGGTTTTATTTTTTTTTTTTGGTGCTCAGCAGGCTTGTAACAACATGCAGCTAAATAGGTGCTCTTATACCATGCTCAGCTAAGGTGGTTAAAATTGATTTAATGTTTGSCCTTTTTAGTATGGAATTCAGTGTAGTAAATATGTTTTTCACGGTGCCTGCATATTGAAGCCTGCTGATATTGATCCCACCTTGCAAATTAACTCAGGAGACTCTTTGTCTCTTGTAGTAAATGTTGCTTCTCAGTATAAAGAGCAGCATTTTAGGCTGGTTGACCTGCTGAGCTGTGATTTCAGGTGCTGCTCTGCTTTCTTTCCCAAGTAACAACAGAACCTGTTTGTTCACATGTTATCACGCTCAGGATTTTGGGAGGTGGCGCTCAATAACTTCACAGACTGTGGAGGRAGATCCCTGGGTAAGAGACCCCAGRAGCAGAATGGATTTGGCTTTAGGTCTGGGGCTCTGAACCCTGGAAAGCTGAATTTGGAGCTGACCCTCCAGGTTTCAGTCAGTGTCGTTGCAGCAGGTTCACCTCTGATGTACCATATTGTCATTCTGAGCTGGTTTTATGCCAGAAGCCCCAAAGGCAAAGGTAACACTCTAAATTGGCATCAAAGCATTTTGAGAAGCTCGGATGAGGAGTGTAGCACGTTCAAAACATGTAATTATTGTATCACTTCTGACTCGCGGCTCCTGGTGGTGGGCAAAGAACATCAGTAGCTATGTTTTCTTTCAAGCTGGTAAAAACTGCTTTTTTTTTTTCCCTCTTCTAGGTATTTGTTTGAATACACGGATGAAGATGACAAGTGTGCACGGATGATTTTACGTAATTAACACCTGCTAGATTTGCAGAAGGCAATTATCGCTGCGAAGTGTTTACATTGATTTATGGGAGGAAGGTGGCCCACGAGAGAGGGATGCTGATAATATCAACACAGTGGATTAAATGCACATTTACACCTTTATTGACATATAAATTATCTGTGCCAGGAATGCACCGAGAAGGCTGCTGATGGAGCAATAATGTGGCACAAACTACTTGTTTTGGATTCAGCTCTGTCGTCCTTCTGCGAGGCACACACGTGGAAACCTTCATCTGAGCTGCTGTAGGRTACAGGGGCTCACAGAATGGCTGCTAGTTAAGATAATGAGCAGTGATGSCAAGCAGGAATTTAGAAGGATGATGAAAGACAATGGACGAGGTTTGAAGGAATTCTCTCGCCTTTTTTTAAAGCTGTTTTTAGGTTTTTGTTGTTCGTACTATGGATTTTTAGAGCAAGCTTGAAGAGGCTGGAAGAGTCTTTGTAGCAGGGAAATGGAACCTGGCTCTGAATCCAGCCAACATCAGAAAAGAAAGACTGTGACACATGGACTGGAAGATCAAAAAAGGGTAAGTGACAAAAGGCGGGAACACTTTCTGCTTAAATTACTGAAGGGAAATGCGAGTGGCAGAAGAGCTCCACAATGATGCTTTTATCACTTGCACTTGCTGCTCTCTATGCTCAGCCAGCTGTAGATCTCTTCTCCTGATTATATGTTTTGGGAAATGTTTGTCTTTCTCTTCAGGCTTCTTCCAAYGTAAGGAGCAAAGAGCTGAGGGAAGGGGAAATCGTGATGTGAGCGAAAAAAGGGAAAAAAAAACCAACTCTAGAATTCTGGTTGTTTGTTGATGAAAGAGACACGCAGTGCAAGTGAAATGTACTGACTCCTATTGAGTCTGGTCAGATTGTTGATTTATTGTAAGTTTTGGGGGTTTTTTTCCTGTTGATATTATTAGTGGAGTGGTTACAAAAAGGCTTTCTTGGTGTTTGATGTTGCAATTTGCTGAGAATGTTGTACACTGTTAGCGTCCTCCTTGTCCTGGTGGTACTGTTTGCATTTTGCCGCGGTTGCCAGATGTAATTTTGGGCTGAACCAAAATGTACAGTGGAACTTGCCTGATATCAGCTGTTGGCATTTATTTTTGCACCAAGTGCGTTGTGGCAAGCTCTGTGTGTCAAGGTGGTGTTGTGTTCTCCCACCCTGATGGGTTTGTGCGCTGAACTGACCTGAGTGAAGTCCTTGTCTCTGACAAAACTRCAGCTGGGAAAAACTAAAAACTGTTCCAAAACCAGTTTTGGAACTGGGGCTCCTGAGTTGTTTTGTTGGCACCAGTCAAGCAAGCTAAACCTTGACRTTTTTCTGCTGTATAAATCATTGATGTCATCCTCCACACAGAGCTGATAGAAAATGCAGTGTTCAGCTTTGTGTGGAGAGCTCCTTTGCCCTGCATGATTTTTATTTCAGTTGAAAACCGAGTTTGGAAAAAAAAATTGACCGTCAGCTATTGTTTTGCTGTTCACCAGCACTGTCTAATTTTAGGGAGAGGGAGGTTTGTGTCACAGCTTCATCAGGTCTGCTGAAGAATAAAAGTGGTTTCCCTGTCACCCCATTAGGAATMTAAGCAGCCTGGAAAACTTTCAAGGAATTGGATAAAACGCAGCTGCTTGCTTGGAGAGAGAAATGGCATTTGGGGAACATTTATTTGGGGAGCAAAATAAAACTCCTGAACGTATCTTAATTGCATGGAGCGTGATCTATTAACTGACAAGCTGCCAAGATCTTCCTTCTACCTTTTTTTTTTTTTTCAAGGAATCATTTTGGGACTGAAGCGAATCAATAAGGGTTGAAACAAAATCTCTCTATTGACTTAATTTCTGGAGGCTGGCTAGAACACTTTCCCCTCCTTCAATGTACAACATTATACTGCATGTGGGGCGTGATGGGGAAAACATTTGCGACCCGTGACACCCRAGGATGCTGTAATTGTTTTGATGCACCAGAATTAATATGCAATTATGTCTGTGTCTCCTTGCTGATAGGAATGGGAGCCTACATCTCCCATCTGCTCCTGGCTCTGGGTGTTTGGTGCACATGGAGCCTCTGAATGGGTAATATWACCCCAAGTGAGGCTCGGTGGCAGCTGGGATAACATCAATTGGTCATGCTTTGCTGCCATTCATTTTAACTTGAACTCTAGCCGTCATGGAGATTATTAAATTTATAATGATATATGTAAGATCCATTTTAATGACTCTGCGTGCTCGGGTGATCTCTCTCTCTCTCACYTGTGTTTGCAAAACAAGTCTTAATAGAGTATTAAGTTTCATTTCCTATAGAATTTTTCAGGGGAAGCTTACTGACGAGAGCTTTGCTTAGACTTGTGCTTACTGGGAAAAATCACTTTGGAATAATAATAATAATAATAATGTTGATGCCACTCAGTTGATGTTATTATGGAGTTGAATAGTAATATATATTATTATAAACTTTATGTACTATATACTTTATAATATGTACTATATAAACTTTAGTATTCTAAGCTTAAAATTCTTAGATTTCTGGTAGGGAAAAGCGTATGTGTGATCAAAGGCTATTAATCTTAATCATCAATGGRCACTTTTTTGTTGTTGAAAATGAGGCTTGTGCTGGAAGAAATAAGACCAAGCTCATTTTTAATCAGGTGAGTGCATTATCCTTTTTATCACCATCTATTTTATGGCCATTAAAGCCAACCTTTGCTTAGTGTTTCTGAAGCAGTAAGAAATCAGTCTGCATGTGCACCCCTGGATGATGGATCTGGCTTGTCTTTCCCAAGTGAAACACAGAATGCTCTGTCTGCATTTGTGGTGTGGAAGTCATGGTTAGTTTCCTGTTTGTTTGCTTTTTAAGTGTGTTTTTAGGTATCAACTTATCAGCTATATTGATCAAAGCAAGGCAAGATTTAGTACCTGTGCTTGTTTTTTAGCGGGGATGGAGTTTTGCTTTTTATGTGTTGGCTGGTCTTCAAGAATTCAAAACTGGGCTGCCCCTGACTTTGCTGAAATCAGCCAAAGCAGGTTCTTTTCACTCATCACAGCTTCCCAGGCTGGCTTTTCAAGAGGACACACATTAATCTTTGGGATAGCAATGCAGCCATCTACRTATCTTAAGTTGGCTGTAGTGGGAATTACGTAGCCGAATTCCGTGTAACTGTTAAATGTACAAGTGAAGGATTTGATCAGGTTTAACAGCCGTGTAAGCTGATCCACCTGAAGGCAGCAGGATTACCAACGTGAATACTGATGTGAAGAGTGAGCAGGCTTCGTGCCAGGATCTGACCTTGGCAACAGAGTCTTTAAATACAAGAGTAATGCAGGTGATGCTACAGAATTTTTGTCCATAGAAGTTTGTATGTAAAGTATTGTTTTGGTCTAAAATGGGTCATCACTCATGAACAGTGAAATTTTACTCCTTTTGTTTTCTTGAAGAGGAGACTTGAGGTAAAAACTGCTGCTAAAATAATCTATTATAATATCTAGTATAATCTATAATCTGTTAGGTACATTTTTGTGTCCTGGATAATGAAAAATTTAGTGCTGCCCTTTGTTCTGATAAAATGCATTTTCTGCTGATGAGTGGAACAAAATATTTCTGCAGTTGATTTCCATCCTTCATTCCCCCTTCTTCTTGACTTTTCATTCAGGTCCATAGCTCTAAGTTAGTGGGACACTTCCTTGAGAAATGTRTGTGTGCAATAGTGACAGAAGTGTCTCCTGCTCTGCCTGACTGAGCCCTCTTGGACTGAATGATGGGTAAAATGGAATTGTGAAATGCWTTCTGACTTTGGAAGGATCTCTGTRMAYGTGYATTYTAKGCTYAGATGTGCTCCATTCTCCAACTAAACATTTGTCTCTGCTTRACTCGTGATTTTTAAATTATTTAGCTATTTATTTGCACTTACCTGGTGTGCTGGGTTGGTTGGTTTTAGGAAGGACTGTGTTTGTTGTCAGGCTCACAGGGTTAGAGATGGCTGATTGCTTTTGTACRTGGATTTGTGGGCATTTTTGGTTTTGCCTGCAAAAAAATTTGTCACCCTGGACTTTGAAATATCAAAGTCTGTGCTGCCACACAGGCAGAGTGTGTCTGGCACTGCACCTTGGAAAGCCAAACTCATGGTGGTCCCTCCTGATTTTTTTTCTTTCATTTACTACTTGATAATAAACATCCTCAGCTCTTTTTTTTTCTTTTATTATTTTTATTTTGAACGAAGGAAGTGTGAGCTGCAGCTTTACAGTGTTACAAGCAGGCTAACACTGTTTTCAAGGGGCTTCTTTCTCTCTTGACTTGTTTTTCGTTGGAGCAGCACCCGTGACCGAAGCCATATGCTTCAGCTTTCTCCTGGGTTTGTGTTTTTCCTGCCTGGTTATTGATACATTTCCCATTTCCTTGAGGATGCTCTGCTGCTACCTTYATCTCTGAGTCAGTTTAAAGAGCAGAAGCAATCTCACATGTGTTGACCTGCTTACACTGAGGACTTGTGGTGTTTAAAATGTTTATTAGCAGAATTTTGTGCTGAGACATTGATGCAGTTGGGTGCTGAGCCAGTGTGGAAGCACTCAAGTATAAAAAAAATATGTAATATATATATAAATATATTATAAATTGCAGCAAGGCTTAGCTTATGAAATTACAGCAAGCTGTGTCGTGGTGTTTTGATAATTTCACTAACTGGGTTTTTTATGGAAATGTACGTGCAGTAAAAATCCACTGAGCAGGAGAAACTGAGAAAATGTCAGCTTCTCTATTTTTCAGGCATTTAAAACCTTCTGGAAACATAACAATCTCTGTAGGATTTTAGGTTCCTGACTGCATTTTCTGTTTTTATTACAGTAATTAAGATTATGGTAATAAACTTACTTTAAACCTTAYAATCCCAGGATCAGATTTGGGAGATTTTTAGTTACTTGGATGTGTCTGGGTGGTGTGTCCAGGGCTTGGCTTCTGCTTTCAGGTTATAAGTTTCCTGCTCTTCAGGATGTTTCTGTAACCCTTTTTGTGAGTGTGTTGTCTGTGACAATTTTAAACCACTCTTCTCTGAGAAAYTGGCTCAAAGAAAACAGGTAGTTATTTGTTTTAGTGATGCGGATTTTCACCTTAATGGTTGCTACAAGGTATTTTGTTCTTTTATCTGAGAGTTGTTTCTACAATGGTTTTAATGAAGGAGTCATAGGAGTGTGGTTTGGTACTGCCAGCCAGACCCTGCTCATGAAGAAATTTTCCATATTGTCAAAAAAATTTCTATAATATAAACAAGGGGTCTCGCTTATTCAGCTGATGTCTCCTTGTAATCTTCGTCTAACTAAAGGAATTTGCAAACTTTTTTAATATTCAAGGATGATTTTTCTGCAACTTATATAAGTTTGTGTTGGGATGTGATGTAAAGGATCAGATTATGATGTCAACCAAAGATGGGACTGCAGGTGGTGAACTGGATGTGCCTGAGGACTCTGTGGCAGAGGCTCCACTAGAGCTGACTCCTGGAATTCTGTCAACCTTCCATCTCTCTCCCTGACCTTTCCCCACGTCTGTATTGCTGTACAATGGAAAAAAACTCGTGTGGGATTCCTTGGGGCCTCAGGCTTGCCCATGTTTTKGAGCTTTACCTCTGTTTACTAAAGTGAGTAAACTCTGAGTGGAACAGGTAACAAATGCTGCTTCTCTCCCTCATACCAAGTKAAGTTCTTGATCTCAAAAATAACTTGACTAAGGAGTTTCAGCTGGAGTTCCAAGGATGTGGGAGAAATACCCGTGTTTGCAAGCCTGTGGCTTAAGCCATGGAGGGCAGTGGTGGCTTTCCCCATGAGCTGTGGCTTTAAACCTCTTTGAGAGGGAGGGAATGAAGTCGRTTTGGGAGCTGAAACCAAGTGGCTGATGAGATGCATAAACAATTTCTGCTTGTGCTGTGGCTCTGCAGTGATGGGGGAAATGGGAGTGAAGCATTACACTGCCAGGAGAGCAATCTCTGTGGAAAACATCTGTAACACCTTTTGCAGATTTGCTGGTGGCACTCCTTGAGCAGGATGCCTGGTTTTGGATCTCTAGCTTAACCAAAAATAGAGCATGGGGAGGGGTGAGTTACAATATGCTTGGGGGCATAGCCATCGTTCCCCCACGTGAACAAAAAGCAGAACAACTATCCTTGAGGGTTTATTCCAAAATCCTGGCGAGCATTCCTCTTGCATGCTAGACAAGATTACACAGCAGATAAGTGCGGATGCCGTTGTTAGTAGAACTGTGCAAAATCAGGCAGAAATTATTTCCGTTTGCTGATATTTTTTTGAATAATATGGTTGACTGTTTCCGATCTTAAAGATGTGAAGATCAGTGCTGATGAGGAGTTTATATGGCACCCCTGACTCTGTTCATCTTCCCTGCTTGCTCCTGTGTGTATCCACACAGAATGTAGTTTTAAACTGCCTTTTCCCCCCTCTTCTCTGATGGTAGATTAAGACTGCACTGGTGTGATCTGCTGCTTCAAATCCTGTGCCAGTGGCACTGATCAATAGCTGATCTTTCAGAGCTGGACAGAAACCCAGCAATGTGATGCATCAGCTGCTTGCCTTGTGTGCAGGGAAGAAATCCAGCCCTTCTTCCAGCTGCTGCTGCTGCTGACAACAGGCTTTAGAAACCCTCAGGCATTGCGTGTGCTTATTGTTCTTATCTTGGATGGCTGTGAGTATTAATGGTCACAAATTAGCTGGGATATTTCAAAATTTAGCCAGGCATCTTGATTCTGTGGGAAAATCCCCAGTCTGGGGTGGTTTATATATCCTGCCTCCTCTAGTTGGCTTTGGGGTGCCTTTTCTGGGGCCCTTGTGAGTGTGGGCTAAAGAGGGAGAGCTGGACATGATGCTGGAGCTGTGGCTCAGTGCATTAGTGAGCCTCTTGCTCCACTTTTCCACATCCTGTGCTATCAATGAGGATTTTATAGCTGGGATCCTAATGGCTTCATCAATCTCATTTCAAAGGTAATGAAACCAAAAGGCTCGAGCAGTAAATACAGGTAAGGAATGTAGTAGAGGGCGTGTTCTTTGGAGTGCAAGAACACTTGTTTCAAAATAAAGCTAACTTCTGATATTAAAAAGGGTTGTAGGATGCTAAAGAAGTAAAAAAAATTCTTCTGTTGCTTGTCAGATTGTAAAAAATTATCCCCCAATAGCAGAGTGTTCCTGGCAATGCTTCTGCAGCTGTGAAATGCACTTTGTCTCTCATTCCCTTCTTTCACAGTGGTTTAGCAGAAGTTGCTGTATTTCCTCCATGATCTCTGTGATTAAGGTGTAGCAAACCCATGTTTTCTGTGCCAGAGGATGCACTTCACCTGCTGCACTGCTTCAGGAGCCAGCCCACTTCCCAGCCCTCACACATGGGAAAAGTCCAGTGGGAATGACTGAGTGCCAGATGACTCAGGGTCAAAAATTAGTCAAAAATTGCAAAAATTATTTCTGTCCTGTGCATTTGACAGGACAGGGATCTCTGTTATATCAAAGGTACAACAAGGTAAATAGTAGAGGTTGTGTTTTAATTATTTTCATAAAGCAAGTGTGACTTTCAGGTAATATACATTCTAACTCATTAGCGTGTAGTTTCACCACACAACTCCTTAGGAAAATGTTCATTATTATGCAAATGGGCACCCTCTGGCTTTGAAGTAATTGTCACTCGGAATAACGTGTGGGCCACGGTATAAAAATACTTCAAAACCTTAAATAGCTGGGAAATTCAAATTGGACAGCCAGACATTGCCTCTTGTTGTGTCTGTGCCTGGAAGCAAATTTGATCTCCCTGAGGTCTGCTATCTATTGTGATATTCCTGGTGAAGGGAGTGGTAGGAAAGGGAATGGGGAAAAGGAGGAAGGAGTGTACAGGAAATAGTCTCTGTGATAATTCAGACTTCTTTACTAATTTTAGGGTGTAYTGCAAAGCTTCCAGACTCAAGGGTCTCCCAGAAAGGGGGGGAGGCATTAGGGAGAGGCAGACATGCATTTGTCAGTATTTATTTTTAGGCACTCAGTGTTAGGGGTTTTTCTGCTTGATTATAGTCTAGTTTGACAGATGTGGTGTGGATTTATTTATGCTTGCACACTGCAGCAATTCGTAACTTTAAGGGACAAATATTAGTGACATCTTCCTGCAGCAGCAGCAAAGCTCTAGTATATTCTTTAAAAAAGAAATCAAGCCTCTCTAAGATATAGATCCAGTACAACAGCCAACTTTAAGCATATTTACTGGTGCAGTGGAGATGGAGGAATTCTCAATGAGTGTGACAAATGTGTATTTCTTAGGTATTCCTGCTTGAAAAGCATCATATGGCTGTGTTTGCATTCACCTTCCTGTGTTACATTCAGAGGGTTGTTAAGAATAATACTTTAAACCTAACAGAACTGGCAGTAAAATGTGTGTTACAGATGAAAATGGATATTTTCTTCTAAAAATGTTCAAGGTCACATTGGTCTAACTCTAAAATAATTGGTAGGAGACTGCTGGACTAAGTGAACTTATCCTCCCAGCTGAATTCCCTTTGTAATGCAGCACCTTGTTATTGTTTTCTACATCAAGTTGTAATTTCCCTTTGCAGAGGGAGACTGGAAGGGATAATACACGTGAGTTTCTTGCACAAACCCTTTTGCCAGTCAGTTTTCTGCTCTTTGGGAATGCAGGGTAACCCAGAGGAATGATGTGACAGTGACCTGTGGTCTCTGCATTATGGGGAGATGGAGCCAGGAGAGGTACCTCAACCTTTCTCCAGCTGCTCAGGAGTCCACTGCAGCTTCTGATGGGAGCCAGAATCATTTTTGGGAGACTGAAAGACTCCTTCAACATTCCCATGGAAGGGTGAGACGATGGACATCATTTTTTGTGGTAGAATAAAAAAAAAATCTTTCCCTTTTTGTGATAGAATTATAAAAATCCTTTCTTTACAGAAGACTGTCATTCATCCTTTGGGAAAGAAACGATCTGGCTTACAAATTAGCTTGTCCTTGCAGCATTAGGGGGAAAAAATAGCCTGGTATTGAAGACTGTGATTCTTTTTCTTGCTAACAGATGATGATGTGTAGATGTCTCTTGGGGCCATCGCACACTGATGGTAATAAATATGTACTCAGACTCCTGTAGCTGTTTTTCAAGTATTCTGCACTAAAAAAAGGAGTTGTATTGAAGAGAGCTGAGGGGCAAGGGAGTAGCTTCTGAAATTTAACAGTTGGAAAATTGTGTTCAAGGTAGGCTTGTTATGGAAAACCTCACTGCTAGGTGGAGAATGAGAGCTCTATGTGCTCCTAGCACTTGGCTTGCAGTTTATTTTCTGAAGTCTTTCAGCTCTTTGTTGTGATGACAGCAGTGACTATCAGCTCCTCGGTAACTTGGAGGATTTGTTTTGGATAAACAACATACATCCAATATGACTACTCCAAAAATGTAACAAGGCAGATGGGATTGCCTGTGTTATTTCCCTGTCTCTCTCTCTCTAAAGTCTCCTAATTCACATGCCTTGTTTTCTTCATTGATGTTCTCTGTATCGTGTCAAACAAGGTAATGAATTTTTAAAATGGCTTCAATTTAGTGCTGTGATTCTCAAAGTTTTTAAGTAAATCCTGTAAACACAGTAGGGGGATGATAATGGTTTAGAAACTGGAGAGAGAACAGAATTGCAAGGCTTAGGGTAAGGAAAGGTGGATTGCAGTTAAATCTTTTTGTGATATGAGCATGAACTGGACCTTGGTTATTATTGTTCCATTGGTTCATAACATGAAAAACTACTCGTACAAAAACTAGATGGTGCTAATTCAGTCATTGAAAATGTGCCCTTCCCATATCAGCCTCGATCAAAATSAACATAAGATTTTAGAGGTGAATGAAAGTTGTATCAGCCAATTTCATGATGTTTGAGCTTTAATGATATTTAGGCTGMCAGCTCTCATTCTGTGAATGAGAAGACCACCACGAGACACCAGAAGAGATCTTTATTTCAAGCATTTAATTTTTGCAGGTTTTAAATTCTGCACTCCATTGATGTGAAACTCTTATTAATCTTATCTGCTGGTTTGTTGTTATTGTCTCTTTAATTTGCCTTCCAAACTGGCATCTTTTTGATTAATATGCTGACTGCTGGAGCTCAGGCTTGGCAATAAGAAGAGCCTGTCTCCAAACTCCTTTGCCTTTAAGATGCTTGACTAAATAAAAGGAAGATTAGTTATRGTGTGTATGTGTTAGGACTGGAATMAAATATTCATAAATATTTATCAGGTGGGGAAAATAAATACATGGGTGMATCCTTTTAAAAACTCAGATGACAGGGTGTGATAGACCAGCTGGCAGGGGATGAAAGGTGAGCGTGGGGGAGATTCTTCACCTTGTGTAAACTGTGTAGTGCAGCAGAGCACTTCAAAATGCCAAAATAGATGGCAGCATGTACAGGCAAGGGCCTTYCTGGATAGATGGGCAGATGATTGCTTTCCTAAGAGCCTGGAATTTGGGATTGATGGTGGGTGGTCCAATGCCATGGGCTGCATTCACAGCGGCTGAGTGTGAAGTCACTGTGTTTAACACTTTGACAGAATCACAATGGGAAGGAGGATGTGTGCTGAGTGGCATGAGCAAAAAATCCAAATTGTGATCAATAATGGCATAAACACAGTGGTTTTAGTTTTCTGTGTTCACCTGTCTTTATCTGTAGGTGTATTTTTTGGTTTTAGTTTTCTGTGTTCACCTGTCTTTATCTGTAGGTGTATTTTTTGACTTGTAGGTGTATTTTTTGGCTTGTAGGTGCAGCTGTTGGATTTTTCCGCGTGTATATAAGCATCTCTCTTCGTGGAGGAGAAGATTAGTTTCCAATTGGCAATTGTAAATAATTGCAGGAAAGATGGAGCTCTGTGGTTYAGGAGGGSAGGGTGTGAAAGAAAAYCTTCCCTCTCTCGTTCTCTGGGTTRTTTTGGCAGGATCTGGGTTGGGAAGTGCTGCAGCTTGGTGGGGATGASTGGCCCAGCCTGGGTGTGCTCCAAKAGCAAGAAGCATCTCTGCAGTTTTACTAAAAACTTCCACCAAAAGAGCCCTTCACAATCTGAGAGTGCCACAGGGGTTGGACTGATCTGGCTGCTACTCTCCTCTTGGATTAAGCTCATTTTTGGGGTGGTTTTTTTTGGTGGTGGTTTTGGTTTTTTTTATTTGGGTTTGGTTTGGTTTTTATTTTTTTATGGGGTTTTTTTTTTTGGTGGGTTTTCTTTCTTTCTTTTTTTTTCCTTTTAGAGGTGGACATAATTTTCAGATTAATCCACCTGTCAGCGTGGCCCTGTGTGGCTTTTAGGCAATGTAACTCCAAGATCTTTGGGAGAATCAAAGAGTGATGGAGGGATGGGAAGCTGGAGAGGAGAATTGGTTTGTTCTTGCAGTGCTGGTTTTGTTTTTTTGAGGTTTTCGTTGCTGTTGGTAAAACGGAGGTTAGAAATGGATAATCTTGATAAATGATGAGAAAAATACTTGTTTGAGTCTTGCAGGAAAGAGCACAAGCTGCATGGACAACAAGTATGATGCAAGCATCCACCTCATGTGAGGAAATCTACTTAAAAATTGAAGTGTCCTTATTTCTAAACAATAACACCCCCCTAAACAAACAAAAATACACACCTCTTACAAACCACAATATTCTGCAGCCTGTAAGTGTGTTTTGTGTTAAAGCATTAATAATGTGTACCTGGGAGCTGCAATTATTTGTCTGTTTGTTTTATTTCCCTGTGAATATCAGCCTTGTTAATATCTATAGATCTGCTTCAGCACAGGCAAGATTTGCCCCGTAGTAGCTTTATTTTTTTTACAGTTCCTTAGTGGCTTTTCACGTGTGCTTTGAGGTGCAGACAGTTCCTGTCTTTACAGAGTTTTGGTGTGTTCTGAAAGGAGAGAGAAATGTCCCACAGAGCCAGAGGTGTGTGTGGGAATGGGGGTGCTCCTGGGGAGTGAGGACAATGCAGGACTTTGGCTCAGGGACATCAGTTGTCCCTGTTTTTGAAGGTGATGGAGCAGTAACTGCTGTCCTCTCCATCCTGCCTGATGGATCATGGCTGATAACAATTCCTCTGCAGTAAAAGCTGCTCACTCCAAGTGCAGAAGGATTAAGATTATTCCAAGATGTTCTGAATGTCTCAAGTGTGTGTATAACCAAATCATACATGCTAATTAGTTTATCTTGCTAGGTATCCTCCAAGCAAACCACTAATTTATTGATTAGATCTCATGATTTTGGATGAGAGCAGAGTATAAAGGTCTCTTGTGCCCTGTTTCTTTGGGTTACAGTGGTGGTTTTGAGAGCAATATCTCCAGTGAGCCTTTTCAGCAGGTGGATTTTAAATATTCAGGACACAATTAGGTTTACTTAAAGCTGGCATGTGTTTTTAGCCAACTTGAGAGGTGTCCAGTTATTGTGGCCAAATTCATCTGGGAGTTTGGAATGGCTGATTCTCTTCTGAAAGAGGACAGTGTGCTGAAATGATTCTGTTGCACATCAATTGCTGTGATGAACTTCAATGGTAATCTTTTGTTGCCAATTAAGATTAGTAATCTAGAGTGCTTTTTGTGTTATGAGTTCTTTTCCACTCCTGCATCCATTCCTATTAAACTAGAAAGTGGATTTCAATTTAGAATTTTTTTTTTTTACAGCCTTTAAATAACGAAAGCATCCAGTCYTGATTTGTGTTTAATGGCTGCCTGAAGACTTTTTGTTTTTATTTGCAATGCAGCGTTGTCTCTTTTGCAGATAATGTCAGAAATACCACAGAACAATGTGGTGACTGTTTAATCCTTCATCCTTAATGTCTGAGAGAGGAAGATGTGACTGTGCACTTCACCAAACGGCTCCAAATTGAATTTTGGCCTCCAAAATCTCAACTTGTGAGGCAGCATATGTGACACTGCTCTGCGTGTTCACAGGGAGCAGGGTGCAGCTCAACCCTTCCAAAATCCAGCCCAAAATCCACGCTGGCAGATCCAGGCAGCGTGTTAAACTTTGGAAGCCAARAACTCTTCATAACCATTGATGATAACTTAATATCTGTGTCTGTCTGTGTTTTTTTTTCTTCTTTTTGGCCACGTGCCCAGATTCTATATCGATGAGCAGTTATCTTTGCAACCTTTCACGTTGTTGACAGTGATTAATAAGGTGYTGTGCACGCTTCCATTGCATCAAATACCAATTTTTTTTTGGATAATGGGAAAAGAATATCTAATTAGGGAATTAATATCATTGGCTTCACACGTTGTGCATAATTCAAGTTGGGGTTTTGGTTTTTTTTTTGGAAAAGCAAAGGTAGAAGTGGTAGATTGAAGTATGATTTTTATGTCGTCACCAGAGTAGAATATTAGGTTTTAGGTTAATTTCTATCAGTTACTGTAATACAAATAAAATACAACATATGAACACAGGATTTTTGAAGGATTTTACTGTAAGAAAGAAAATCTTTTAAATTACTAGATGTTGTATGTACCCYTTAGAATATTAAATCCTAAAGCAATAAAGGTAGCAGATGCTTGTAAAAATGAGATGACTACAACTCAGAAATCTTGTTTTTCCTAAGCAAAACTGCTTGAAATTGCCAATGTGTGCACTGATAAGCATTCAATACCAGGAATTTATCTCTCAGTGCCCATCTCTTAATTTCCAACCATCATTTTTACACTTTTTACACATTGCCTATTATCCTACTTGGACACCTTCCATGTGAGTACACGTCCTTCAGTTGCTGTATTTTATTTTTTTCTCAATGGCATTTAACCTGAAGCACTTTTTTTTCCCCCTTTTTTTTTTTCTAGTATTGAAGTAATTTGCATATCACTGTATCTACTCAAGAAAAACTGAACCATAAATAAGGTCACCCATGCTGATTTTCCACACTTTTTTTTCCCCCTAAAGTGAAATTTAGCTTTTGTACTGTTTGTCTCTTAAACATCTTTACCTTTCAGGATTCAAGGTTTTGTTTTTGTGTTGTTACAGCTGTATTATTTAGCAACGAAGAGCCTGCAGTTGTTCCATGATTTAGATGATATCTGTGTATACATTAATTTCTATTCATGTGGCTGAGGAGTGACATATTAAACTGGMATTCTCTCTGGTTTGTGTCACGGCTACTTCATTAACAGTGTTGGATTATGCCATAAATATTTGCAGGAGCCCAGTCTTTGTAGTCATTCATTCTCCTTGGGGAATTTGAATGGAAATTGATGGGGGGATCTGAGTGTAGAAAAGCTGGAGTGGGCATCATCTGCTCTTTCAGGCACACAAGCCTAAATGGTAGAATATATATATTTATTTTTATTTTTTTTAACTGCTAATGTGCTGTTAAGRCAATCAATGGGATGATTTCCTCGGTGATGTAAGTGGTTA
Source organism: Mixornis gularis (assembly GCA_003546035.1). Classification (NCBI taxonomy): domain Eukaryota; kingdom Metazoa; phylum Chordata; class Aves; order Passeriformes; family Timaliidae; genus Mixornis; species Mixornis gularis. Next base: position 91,403 of record QVAJ01000389.1, read on the forward strand.
GGCAAGAGTGGGATATCTGTTCCCTCAGAAACAGGAGATTTTTATCCAGAAAAGCTCTGGATAAAAGCAGAGGCCARCAGAGAAAGATGCAGGAATATTTCAGTGAAACTGAAGGATGAGACGATGATGGGAGGGATGGAAATTCAATGAAATAAAATAGTGACTATGTAAAAACCTTTCATTTGTTCTTTCCTTTTAAGTATTTTGAGCCTGCAGTGAAAATTGTACTAAAGGTGTTACATTCTCCAAGTTTGTTCTAGAGTGGCTGGGTGGGACATGAGCTCACACAGAGCTACAGGAGCAGGGGAAATTATTTTTGGAAGTGAATTTAATCAACATTCACACCGCTGTGGAAATCCTCATACAAAGGAAGAAGGATGCAAATTTACTCTTTTCTCTCTGCAGCCTTGGGAAGGGAATGTCGTGGAGTAGCAAATCTTGTGCTCCATGGAGGAAAAACACAGATGGAACAAGTTACTTTTGCAGATATACAAGAACAGCAGAGAAAAACAATGCAGTGCTCTCACTGAAAAAGCTCAAATTATTTCCTTTTGCATTGATTCTTTGGCTCTGACCTGCATTTCAAAAACATACACACGAGGTGAATGAAAAACAGTGTTAAATCGTGGAAAGTTTGTGTCTTTGCAAACTTCTTGACATTTGTCTGAATAAGTGGTGAAAACTCTGGGATGGGGACTCCACTCTTCCTTTGTGGAAAGGTGCACACCAAACTGAACCCAGAAATAAAAGGTGGTGGCTTTGCCTGGATCCTTGTGTCTGTAAAGGTGCACTAAACTTTTTGGAACAATAATTGCCTCAATTCCTTCCTCCTCCACTGAAGCAAGGAAAACAGAGAACCAAGAAGCTTGGCACAGAGCAGCTCTGTGATGGCTCGCTGTGTTTGAGCATATATTCTGTGGTTTTTAGCTATAATCTGTCCAATTTTTTGGCTGACATAGATGAGTTGTGTTTGTAGTCCATGACCCCAGTGGTTTATCCAAGCCTCAGCCRCAGAGCACAGTCAGTTAGTGAAGGAGACAGAGAAAAGCTGAGAAATTGTCATTTTTTTGGTTTTCAGAGGAGGGAAGAGGATTGTATTCTTTTTTTCACAACCTAATTTGCACTTTGCTGGATGTGGTGATATTAAGGCCTGTGTTATTTCCCAGGGTACCTGGAATTCATAAGTCTGAGACTCTTCAGAGTCGGCCGTGAGTTTCCCTCTGTGATCAACACAAGAATTTTCTGCCTWACAAAAGTCAAGTCTTGTGGTTATGTTAGTATGCCCTAATGAAAAATGGATTTTTCTCATTTCAGCCCTTGCATAAGGGGCTTTATTTTGCTCTTTGCTCTTTTTAAACTTGAAATATCCTGGCCGTTTTAGGTAAGATCCTAAAATCCACCTCTGGAGAGTCCTGAGGAAGATGATGCCCAGTGGTCATGCTTGCTGGAGCCCTGCTGCTGTGCMAATAGAATAAAACTTGCCATGAAACTCCAGGGTTTTCCAGCCTTGCATTTCCAAAGGAACACTTTGCCCAGCAGCAGCAGAGTAATTAGCAATTAATGGCTCAGAGGCAAGGAGTGAAGCACGGAATAACATGGGAAGCCCTATGAATATCAGCCACAAAGCAGTGCATATCTTTTCCATCAGAACTAGTTGATTTTTCATTAAAGTGCTTGGAGCTGAGTGCTGCTGTGCATGGGAACGAGTCTGGCAGTGGTTTGGGAGGCAGGACTGGCCTCTTGCACTGCATTTACAAATTGCACGATGGTCACGTTGCTTTGAATGTGGGGCTGGGAAAACTCTCTGCTCTGAGCCTTTGCAAGTCAATGGCTCAGGCTGAAATCCTCGTGTTCAGTTGAAAAGATTCCCTGTTGGATAGGGAATTGTTAACTTGTGATATTGGTTCTGACAGGGTTGTTTTTTTATTTTCTTAAAGAAATACATTTTGTTTTCTTAATGAATTGAAGGCGTGGGTGTGATGCCACTGGAAAATGAGCACTGTGTCTTCTCTTGCCAATTTGAGCCCTCTAATGGTTGCACTAGAGGCAGCTATTCCAGCAGAGAAACTTGTGTGTTATTGTTCATATTTATTTCACCACATAAAGGAATCCATTTTAGTCATATGAGTTGATTTAAAATACACCCAGGGAACGAGCAATAAAAAAAGACAGTAGATAAAGAAGTGTTTCCTTCTTGCTWAACCTGTCCTAGGCAAGAACAACTCGTGTGACTTGCCCTTGAACATGCATTTTGAAAGTTAGCCTAAAAGTTTAATCAATTAGTGCATGTTTGGATCATGGGCTGTCAGCAGGTTTCCCATCAGATTCTCGTGGCTCTTTCTCTCCTGCTTTAACATGCAGTCCTTGCACCTCTSTTGTTTAGTGGTGAGGTCTGGGGTRGGWMCAGGAGTTGTGGGCTGCAAGGAGAAAGCCAGAAAAAATAATGTCTGGCCCAGTAAATACTGCATATTTTGGGGTTAGACTAAAATCTTGAGCCTTTAATTAATTGTGTTTTGGCTTTATTGGATCCTCATTCTAGACCCCTGAAAGATGATGAATATTTTGCTGAGTAGCATTGAGAATAGAAGGGTGATGTATAGGAGGATACAGGCAGATATCTAGGAGCACTTGATGTGTGGTTGTTGCCACTCAGGTTCCCAGTGTAGCCATTACACGAGGTTTGAATATTTAAATAGTCTGAAATAAGGTTTTTTGAGGTATCTCTGAATTCCAGAGATCAGCTGACACCTGTAATTCCAGGGCTGTGTAATGGCAAGGAATGAACCAGAGTGAGAACTTAATTAACACTCCTCTTTCTGCATCTTTTCATTCGAGATCAGATTTCATTCAATGGTGCATCCAAGTCAATCAAACTTTTTAATGTTGGTTTGAACTGATGGGGTGAGACTGGGAGCATCATTGTGTCATTAGGAATGATGTGTTTTCCTGGCCTGGTGTGACAAAGATGTTGCTGAAGAAGTATTTTGTTTCAATGGACTTTTAAGAGCAGGAGGACACCTTATTTTTAACCTTCTGCTGGAGAACAAATCAATGCAAACTCTCTAGTGATACTTCCTTAGCTACAAGTAGAAACTTAAAAATGTTGGTTTCTGAAAGTTTGGATGAATTTGCAGTAGTGCAGGAAAAAAAAAAGCTCAGCAACAAACACGAGTAGAAATGGGGCTGCGTTTTTTGGGCTGGAACTCAAAAATAAACTGGCTGTCTAAACACTGTCTGGCCAAGCAGCTGCTTACCAAGCTTGGTGTTGTTTTTAAACTGTGTTAATGACACACAGCTCCACTTTTATCCCATGTTGTCTGTGTCTCCTGTTGGATTCCAAGCTCACACAGGGTTGCAGTAATTCCTCCTGTGTCTGTGTGCGTCTCCTAAAGTGGTTCATGACTTCTGGTGAAWCTTGTGTCATCCTTTCTCTCCTGCCACAAAGAGCTGCATCATCTCTGTGCACCAGGAATTRTTTGGTTTGGGCCAATGGATATCCCTGATGAAATTTWAAYAGTGGCTTTCCAGAAGAAAARTGTCTTGGTTTGGAAAGACGGGTGTCTGCTGAGGAAGGCAGGAGATSAAGTTCCCATCTTCTCCCTTGAAGATGTGAACCCCCTCTCTCAGAATTGTTATAATTTTGAAATTAAGGGGCTCTCAGGCAAAGATATGGGAATAGGAATAAGTTCTTTACTTGAC
>QVAJ01000389.1:100961-115565 GCA_003546035.1 Mixornis gularis
TATATTTTCACTCAGATTGTGGTTATTTTCTCCCCTTCAAAAGATGATTTTCGTGAGGTGCACACTCTGGATTTAATTCCATGTACAATAKACAGTCTTCTGTGGATAACAGAAGGGATGTGTATAGAAAAAAATCCAGTTCCTGAGATATAAGTGCTTACCTTGACATCACTGAAGGCTTGAGGGGGATAAACACTGATGACTGCCATAAGGCAGGTGACAAACTTTYTGYTYYTTCMGTGGAATTTGGTTTGCAATCCTGKTTTTTTTTTWAAAAAAAACCCTAAACCACACAACCCCCAAACAAACAAAAACCCTCAAGCACAAATCACCAAATCTGTGCGAATCTCTCTGAACCCTTTAAGCACTTCATTTTGGGAMTGTGAAAAGAGGTTTTTTTTCATATGTTAACTGCAGGACAAAATATTTACCAGGTTGAAGCATGGGCAGCAGTTGCTGCCTTCATTTTCTCARTGGAATATAGAAGTATTTTGCCTTCAGTTCCCTGCATGTACCATATTTCTTTCCAAATTGACCATGGGGATGAATGTGAAAGTGAAGATGTAAATTACAGATATTCAGTGTGTTCTTTCAATTAATGCCATTATAATTTTTTCCATGAGGATTCTTTGTTCACCACGTGAAGGTGCATTAATTCTTTCCTTTTAAAAGTAAATGTTGAAGAATTGGTAGACAAAATATAGTTAAATAAGCTGCTGCCTTTTTTTTTTTTCATCCTGGTGGTGCTGTGATCTGTTTTTGCTGTTGAAAGCAAACTTCAAGTCTTGTCTTCAGCCGTTTCTAGAAGTGTCAGCAGAAATGACACAGTTAGGAAAACTCATGCCATAAATTTTATGGTCATCTTTTGGTCTGTGCTCCTGGACRGAAAAAGCTGGACTCAAACATGTTTGAATCAGGAGAAAAAAAAAAGAGGGTGAAATAGTTTTTTGGCCTAGCAGCTATTGTTTACTGATTAGTGACTTCTAAARTGAAAACTTCATTATCAGTAATGAGAGCTGCCAAAAAACCTGCTTGTTCTCAAAATAGCCATTACCACTTAGCTGGGATCTCTTTGCAGATAMCTCCAGCTATTTAAGATCAAAATAGCACTTAATGGGTTTAAGTAATCAATAGCCCCAAAGACTTCTGAAGATCTTGGCACATAAAATATTAATAGTTTATATTTGTCTTTTWAAGAATCTCCTAAGCAGTGTTTAACACATTACAAAACGCTAAGATTGCAGAGTGCCTCTATTAAATGATGTTAAAATGCCTCCAACAAGGCTGAGCTGCTTGTTTTRTGTATTGATGTAAATAAATGCTATTTCTGTTCTGTTGAAGTACACGGTTACTTTGAAGTTCAGTGTCGAGTTTGATTTGCTGACAGACTTTTTACATAAAGACAGTCTCAAAAAATGTCATTTCTCTGCAAATCCTTGTATTGGAAACTACAGAATATAAGAGAAATCCTTTAACACACTTTGCTRTGAGTAACTAGTAAATATCTGTTCAGCCCAATTGTGTTTAATCACAATTAAGGTGTGTGGTTAATGCCCATGGCTGGTTCAGGAGGAAGGAAGAGTGGGGTGCACATTGATGGATGTCAGGGTGCACTTCTAAAGTCCCACAGCAACTCAGAATTAATAACCTGTTGTAGCTATCAAACATTTCRAGTTGGATTGGTGATTTCTAGCAGAATTTGGAAGGTGAGAACGAGTCTCATCTTAGATCTTACTGCCACCAACCTCCAAATTCCCTTTTAGCCTCCTGTGTCTAGTAAATGAGATTTGTTTACACTCTACTAAAATTAAACACGCTATTTTCTCTGCTGGAGACTGAGCATCTTAAAGAAGGGTCTTTTTCAATAAAAACATCGATGCATAAACGGACACGGGGAAATTGCTATTGATCAAAATAACGAGATGTTTCCATCTGCTCGGTTTTCTGCATTACTTAAAACAGCTATTTTAGTCCTACTGGCAATTTTTATTTAATGGCCCCTCCATCTTTGTGATGTGTACAGAAAATGGAAGGGATTACCGTGTTTTTATTTTCACTGATATTCAGCTCTTTTCAAGGTGAAACTGGGGATAAAAAAAACCCAAGAAAATTCATAACTCCTTTTAGACTTGGTTTGATTGTGGTAGTACTTGGAAGACCTTTACTTGGAGCATATGGTGTATGAAATTGCTGCTGATTTGGGTGCCTTGAGTTTAAGCATAGAAACAGTTGGATACCATCAGTCAGTAGCTGCCAAAAATTGAAATTTAATGAGGCAAGCTTTAACCTGCATACCTGGTGGGTACCTGTCTCTCAAATGTCACCTGCAGACAAGATGAAAGACTTCTTTTCYAGTGGCACATTTGTACTGAAACCTGATAGACCTTTTAAGCTTTGCCTTTTYTTTCCTCTTAAGGAAATGTGTGGCATTATTTATCTTGAGTTGTACTTTGGGAGGAAAGGGAGGCTGAGAGATTGTCCCGTCCATCTTCCAAGGGTGTGTTTTTGAAGCATCACTCTTCTACCCATCTTCAGAGGGCATGTTTTTGAAAAAACATTGCAAATTGCAATTGCTCCTGAAGAGCCTTTTCTGGGAAACTTTAAGGCCACCAGTCAATTTCTGTTTAATCTTCCCTCCTTTTAATAAGGCAGAAAAAGGTGRTGAGTCTGGCAGCTGAATATCTCCGTGCTCCAACGCTTCCCTTGCTGCTCTGGCTGGTAAACACCTGAGTTCTTGTCATCTCCCTCCTGCTGGCAGTGCCATTAGGGAGGTTTTAAATAGCACCAGCACGGTGCTGGCTGCTGTGGAGACTCACAATCCTGTTATGACTGTAAACTGCGAACCGTGAAATATCGGAGGACAGAGGTTGAGTGAGTGTTCTGCTTATCTACCTAAGATTTGGCTCTCCWTTTTTTGCTTTGAAAGGAAAATAAGGTTGACTCTCCTAGTTTAGAAAGGAAAAAAAAAGTAGGAGGAAAAACCTGCACGTGTGAAACGGTGGGTTGAACAAAGCCCCTAACAAATTTCCTTTTTTATTTTTTGTGTTATCTCATTCCTGACTGACAGGCAGAGGAAGCATCATGTTTGGAGCACTGCAGTCTGTTCTGTCCACAATCAGTGCTTGTACTGATAGAAGATCCAAACCCCCTTATTTTTCCCATTTTCTGTGGTCAAAGGAGGTCCCTTCCTTCCCAGCTGTTGCTGTAGCTTGCCTATCTGAACTTGTAAGGAAATACTAAATAACACTTGGTGGGGGCCTTAGCTCTCATTTCTGCTGAGAAAAATCCTCTGTTCTTTTAGGAGGATTTTTGGCTTATGTTTGTCTTATTGAATATTTTTCTATGTAAACTGTTTGGTTTATCTGGGTGACTGTACATCCCCAATTCTGTAATTTTTGGTTAAATGCTTGAGTTTCCCTCAGCAATGCTGTGTGTYGTGTTTCTGCTGCTTTCCTTGTATTTTCTAATGCAGGGATGTAAGCTTTTTGAGCCTCTGCTGTCAAGTCTTTCTGGCAAACCTGTCTGGCTGCTGGTCTCCTTCAGGCCACTTTAGTGTTTTGTAAATAGGCTTGATGCGAGTCATGTCACAGCAAAAATAATGAAACCCCCCCTGTACCGAGTGCTGTGCTAGTTCAGTGATGCTGATAAGATCAGTTCATCCCTGCATCAGGGTAATTTAGAGAAATTGCTGTGTTGTGAATGGAATTTTAACAAGAAGTCCCCACGGAGGAAAAAAAAAAAGGGTAGTTAAATTAAAATGATGTTTAAATCAGAGCAGCACGGAGAAGACACTGAATATAAATCAAGTGTGTTAATGGCAACCAAAGCTAATTCTGGGAAGTGTGGTGTGAGAAGGTTCTGCCTTGGTTTTGTTGTTTGCACCTATGCATTTGTGATATGTTGATGTTGTAATTTTTTTTCCATCACGTGGATTTGATGTTAAGATACATAATATAGTGGTTTTTTTTCAATGTCAAAAGTCAGCTTGACCACAAAACTTAAGAACTGCTATAGTACAAGTAGGGGAGAAAAAAAGATGTGTATACAAAGAGTTAGTAGACAATAATGAAGTGCTCAGTCTTTAATTGTGTAATATTTATGTCTTGGATTTAAAAACCAGAAAAATTCAGATATTTTTATCTAAGCAGAGAGATGCCATGAATTGCTTGSTTGTGAAATAAACCTGTAATGCATCTTGGACATAATTTAAATGCCCTCACCTCCCCACTCCGGATAAAAAAAAAATAAGGAAATCAGATTTGTCTTGGTTGCTCTGGAGCAAAGTGAGGCAGAGGCACGAAGACAGATGTGTGGAAACTCTGCAGCAAGAGCAAGTATCCCTCATGTCTGCTGTGACAGAAAACTTGCAGCTGGTCCTTGTATACACGAGCTGTCCTCACATCCCTGGTGGAAGAGGCTGTGACTGACTTTTGGTGCAATGTCCCACCCAGACAGCTCTGCTTGTCCCTCCAGAGTCCTGCTCCCAGCTTCTGATTTTATCAGTGAGCTCACTGTCACTGCACATCAATCCCTGCCTCTCCTRGACCCCTGGAAAGCTTCCTCTCTGCTGGCTCGGGCTAAAAAATGCACATTAACCCCAAAAAATTGGGTCTGATGTTTTTTGGCCTTCTTTTAAACAGTGTTTGAGCTCCAGCTCATTCCTGTTCAAGTTTGGCTTTGGAAGAGTCTAGAAAAGCTGGTGGTGTGCTGGAGAAAGGGAYTTATTTGGGACAGCTGGTGGGTCCCCAGGGTGCCACAGGGAACTCTTGGCTCTCCTCATGGACCATTATGAAGCTGACTTGAAAGAAAAGTCACTAGGACYAGACATTACCTTCAAATAATATGGGAGCATCACCTTTATCAGTGCTCAGGATAGACATCACAGTACTCAGAGGGTGTTCTGTTCCTTTGCTCCTTTCCCTGCTCAGTTTTTACTCCGTGGCATGAGCTGTTAGATTACAATATTTTATTGACTGGGAGGAGGAAGAAAAAGGATGATCACGATGATAATGTAATAGAACATTATAATGATCAAGTGGTAAAATAATAATCTCTGTGTAATCAATACCTAACTCTCTCGTGGTTGATCAGATATGCAGATGCTGGGTTTGAATTTTACACCTACCTTATCCACTAGATAGAAGTAGCAAAGTGATTGTCTCCAAAATGCAAGTGAACTGTGGTTGCAGCTGAAGAGGTCAGAATTTGGAGATGGAATGCACTACCTTGAGCCTTTTTCCATGAGGTGGGAGTTGGATATTTCTGTATTTGCCAGTCAGGTGACATTTTGCTATGCAAACCTTTGGGGTGCCCAGGATTTAGCTCTGTTCACTGCTTTTTTTGGCCTTGCTTTAGTTTCCCTCCACTCCGTGGTCCCATTTCAGTTTCTCTCATTTCTGTGGTCCCATTTCAGTTTCTCTCCACTCCGTGGTCCCATTTCAGTTTCCCTCATTTCTGTGGTCCCATCTTCCCCTGTTTTCATCCAGTCTCAGTCTTTTTTTTGTAAGGAAAACTTGCTGGGTTGGTGCTGACCTCCAGCTGTGGTGGGAGAGSCCATTCCTGAACCTCAGTTTCCCAAAGGTTCCAGTTCTCCTGCTTGAACCTCTGTGTGCTGGTGGCTTTCCCATGAGGTAACACTGTGGGAAGTCATGGTTCTCTTAGAGGAGAAATTAAGGCATAAATTGCCCCTCAGTCAATTTAATCTGAAGCCTATAAAAAGAGACATCCTGAGATATCAGAGAGCAGCAGAATGATCTCAGCTGACCAGCAGGAGGCTCTGATGGATTTCACTGCAGCATTTGTATGGAAAGCAATTCCAAAATCCAAATTTGCTTCTTTTTGGGCTGAGTTTAAATGGACTCCTAATTGCCAACAGCAAGAGCAGGGCCTGAGGCTGAGAAGCTGATGGCAGCTGGCAACTTTCAGAAGGATCTTGGCAACCTGCAGGATCTGTCTCTGTTCCTCTTTGGGCGCTCTTCCTGCCTCTCTGGGGAAAAAGGGAGATGTAGCTGCAGAGAATATTTATAATTTTATAATCATCAGCTTGTCAGAGTCCTTTGTACTCCCCTGTGCAGAGGAGCAGTGCCTSAAGTTCTTGTCTTGCTGTGATGTACAAACTTTCTACAGGGTTGTTGTTAGCTTTCCCTGATCATTTTTTGTGGTTAGTGGGATATGAATTTGAAAAAAAAACCCAAAAAACATGGATCTTAACTCTCTAGGAGCTGCTCCATGAACTTTGGTGTCCTGGGTTAGCAGATATGAGAGGTAGGAAACTAAGTATGGGAATGTGGGAATCTTTCTGCTCATGTCTTGTAGATCCTTACTGCAATTATTCCTTTATCATCTTTTGGAATTAATCATCGCTTACAAACAGTGTGGGGTTTTTTTGTGTTCTGGAGAGCAGGAGCTGATGTTGGCAGAAATTGTAGGAGATCAGAGTTGGGTTTTCAGCTCCTCTCTGAGGAGGAGTTGGTGTGCTCACTGTTTGAGCCTGCATATCCCTGGAATGTTCTAAGCAAGCTTTTCCAAAGCAATCCATCAGGATTTTCACTTTATCTCCACAGTGCATGCTGAAGGAGCACTTGGGAGTGGGATTTAGGGAAAAATAATATTTATTAGAAGCACTAAGTGTGCTTCAGTTTAAATGCCATTTAATCATGGTTGCTCTTGCCTTTCTCCTTCTAATTTCTGAAAATTTGAAGGGGTCAAATTCAATTAGTCAGGAGTACAACTCATGGAATGGTCCAAGGCTTTTTAGACTTGGGTTTATTGAATTTGAGGTATTTGAGCTTYGGTCAAATATTTTTTTCTTCTGACTGTGACACAGTCAGCAGGAGAATCTTCCTTATTTTGCTTTRTTCCACTCTAAAGGAAATATTAAATTCCTCATACAGTCACAGGGGTTTTAGGAGAAAAAACAAAACAAAAGTGAGATTTTGGAGGGGGATCTACGTGGACTGAATTTCGTTAAGTCATTTTTTAGGTGGTTACAATACAGCTGCAATTGAGTATTATCCAAATGCTAATTTGAACCTTTTTTGGGAGTTTTTTTGGGACAAAATTGCTGTCTTAGAAGCAAGGTGGGACTGGCATGGCAGTAGTGAGGGGTCATGCTGGATCAGAGCAGTGTGGAGAGGGTGCAGGCAGCTAACATAACATAACCTATGACAATCCAGGTTCTCCAGGGATCAATCCTCAGCTGGAGTGAATTATCCCAGCTTCATTAATGCCASGGAGTGATGTCAGGCTGTGCCCAGCTGATGTCCCAGCCCTTGTGGCTCTAAAACCTTGGGTGGACAGCCTAGCTCAGCGTTTGCCTTGCATGTTCAGGTGTGCACACAATTACTGAATGGAATAAAAAGGAATTTCAGGCTTGGCGTGGCTGTGTCACCACAGAAGGGCATTCCAAGGGTTTCTGTCAGTGGGGCATTAAGGCAGAGCAGAAAAGATGCTGCATCCAGGTGGAATCCCTTCCAAGTTGAGGTATTAAATGCTTCTAAATGTCCATTTGGAGTTCCAGCCTGGCTGGTACACTTCCCCTCCCTGTCTTTCCCTTTTGAAGGAGGGCCTGATGCTGTAGTTCTCCCTGAATCCCACTTTTTTTGGGCTGATTGCTTCAGGAACTGAATTGCTGGATATGCCAGCCCTCTGACAGCACCTTGCTACTTGTGCTTGTAATAAACTCTGCTGCTGGCTTTTGACTCCCAGAAAATTCAGGCTCCAGCTGTCCCAAATGGGACGTCCCTTCTGTGCTGCTGGGTTCTGCTGGAGGAGAAGCARACTGAGATCTAATCTGTCTGGAGCCAAAACGCTTTGATGAACCAATTTCCCCGGAGATGACGAGCTAATGGTTTGTCCATAAAGCCCATGCAGCTTTTCCCATTTCTTTGGGAAAYGAACAGAGCTGGAACAGGATCATATGCTGCATTGTGATAGCCTAATGCTCTTACAGAGCTGGCTGTTATTACCCAAGCTGCTTCAGTGGACAAATTAGACATGCAGAATTYCCAGATTTTGCTTTATTCAGGTTTTAATTAACTCAGTGTAATAAGCTGTAAGCACATTAATATCAACAAAATACTTTGTGCTGTATCTGCTAATATTTAGATGAAAAAGCCAAGGGTATTGTTTTCATACAAAGCCCGGTGAGGTTGGAAATAATGGGGATTTTTTTTTAGGAATTTGGAATGTGCCTTTGAAATAATCTTGTATTTTTAGTGGTAGGTTTCAAATAATAGCTGTGCAGTGGAAAGTGCTTGTATGGGATTTTTTTACTATCACRTGCATTTTTTAAATATTTTTTTTTTAAGCTTATACTTGAAAAATTGATGGAGTCATTTGCATTCAGTAGCTCGGACAGATGGTGTGATCAGTAAGAAAATACTCAACAGCATACTAAAAAGGATCATTTCAGCACCTAGCCCCTGCAAACAGCTTTCATCCACACAACAGGGAAAGGCTTCTAAAATCCCACATCCTCCCAGAGGCCCTTTCCAAGGTGGAAGCATTACCTGAGCCCTGGCAGTGGCTCTGGTGGACACCTGTGTCTCCCTGAATTTTCTGTCTTTGTGCTCTGGATTCCCACAGAGTGGAATGTAAAACAAGTGTGTAAAAAACAAGATTTTTACATTCCTGTCCTCTGAGAGAAGAAATGATTGATGCTGATGTCCACCAGCCAGGTTGAGAAAGTGGCCCCTGTGGTAGCCAATCTCTGGACGTTGGTAAATGTAGATAAAATAGAGTCAAATTTTTGAAATAAATTGGGACATCCCAGCCTCAGTATCACACACCTGCACTGGGCAAAGCTGGAAAACACCAGCTGAGAAAAGAGTCGGCTCCTGCATTTGCTCAAGGTTGTTTTCTTGGGAATTGGGAGCTCTTCACCTGCCACTGGGGGATTGCTGCTGGATGCAGTTAACCCAGGGGCAGGGGATGCTCAGGGCACTGCTGTGGGAGGGGATCAGGGCTCCCCAAATTGCTTCAAGGCGCTGGGAGCAAATTGAGGGAGGTAGTTTGCTCTGTCTCCTATCCCAACAGGAATATAGATCTCCTCTGATGAGCTATTTAAGCTGTGTGTACAAGRCTAATCTCATGGAAATGTTGGAGAAATCCAGCTTATTTTTATTTAGGAAAAAAACCCCAATTGCCACTTTATCTTTTGATCAAAAGACAAGCAAAAAAAAAAAATTGTGTTTTTCACCATCTGCTTATTCTAGCGTGGTTTTTATCATGTGGAAACCTTGGAAAATTTGGAGCTGATTGCAGAAGCCTGTGTTCTGTGTCGTTTGTGTTGTGTCTTCATCTTGCACAGAGAGCAGGGAGAGCCTGATCATCAGAGTGTTTTTTAAGAAAATTCATTGGAGAGAGGACAATTATTTTAGCAATAGGTGGAAATTATTTCGGTTAAAATAACCACTGAAATTCTATTAAAGAACACATTGTGGTTGCAAATCAGGAAAAAAAGAAAAATGTTCCAGGTACTGCCAACTGAGCAAAGCTGCAACGTGTTCTTAAAGTCAAGCTGTGTTTTCTCATTTTTGCACATCACAGTCAGCAGTAAAGTCTTTGGGCCTAAATTTAGATCCTGTTTAACTYCTGAAACCTCAATTTCTGTTCTGTTGTCAGCAGCAGCCCCAGTGCAAACCAACCTACAGAAAATAACATTTCAGCAAGGGTCAGTACAGGATAATTGCAGAACCACTTGGGGAAGTCCCAGCAGCATTTCTTGGAGATAATTTTACTCTCCTGTGAACTATTTTGTATGTACTGCATTGCTAACAATAAAGGCAAGACCTTTAAAGGCTCAAAATGTTGTTTTATAGAAATACTTGGTATTTTTAAGATAGAAGTCAGTCCTGGAAAGCTTCCTGCTCACACAAATGTGTAATTTTTTTTAATTTTTATTTTTTTAAAAATTAATTTTTTAAATTTTTTGAGAGATGATGGCCAGGTTGCTGCTACCAGGGCTTGGGTGGTGTTTTTGGACACCATCCTTTCTCTGTATGTGTTTTTAAATGAGAAAGGATGGGTTTGTAAATGACAAAAGTTGTCTCTTGAGTCCCCACTGGCTGACCCTGGTGCATAAAGGGCCATTGCAAAGTCTCAGACACTTTTGTGGGTTTGTTTTTAGGGTTCCTATACTTTGTCAAATCGCTTTTTGCATGGGAAAAATGTGTTTTTAGGATGTAATGGTGTTTTCATGTGAGAGTAAATGACAGAATATGAAGTGATGCAGGTTTTTACTGTTTTCTGAGCCTTTGTTTTCAGTTTACAGAACTGGTTTCTGTGAACACTTGTGATCCCCATGTCTGGTGTCAAGTTTGGGACCAAACCCCAGAGCCAGGTATTACACCTACAAATCAACTTGGTTTGGAAACATCACGTAACCTCAAATTCTGGGTGACCGCTGCATTAATGATATTCCATAAGGATGAAAAATGGACATTAGTCATTCTCTCTAAACTRGTTTATATTAAACATTTGGACCATTCCATTCATTAATCTTTTGCTCAATAAATCCTTTGATTAATCCCTCAATTGCTGAGTCCATTTTAGTTACCTAAACTTTGCTTTAAATGAAAATACCTATTTTTTTTTCTTTCTAAACCTTTCATTACCTGTTGTTTTTCAGTTCAATATAAGAACCTGGAGAGCCCAACATGCTTTCTCAGGGTTAGGGTGAGGCCAGCTAGACTGGATTAATTTCTTGTTTCTGTCACAGATTTCTTGTGTGATGAGTAAAGTGCTTTAYCCTTCTGCACGTAGGTTCCCAATTAGCACATGACATCCTGTGACACCAGCCTGCTTGTGCTCGTGGATGTTGTGAGGTGTTTGGCCAGGATAAATTTGTCACTCTTTGATTTTTTTTCAGAGCCTGATTCCTTCTGGCTCCAATCTGAGGCTCCCAGTATAGCCAGCAATAGGAAACAACCATGAGCAACACAAGCCTGGAATTTTCACTTGCTTTTAGTGTTGTCTGTATGGACATTCCCTATTTCTGGTGCTTACATATCATATTCTTGGGAAAGTACATGTTTTTTTTTGTTTTCTTGATGTTGCTGATATGCACATTCTTTGTGTTTGGACACAATTCTGGCTCACTGTGCAAACCAGTCTATTCAGTATTGCTTTTTCAGAGTCTCTTCTTGGTAATAAAGATGTGGTAATCATTTGGTGGTACATTTCCAGATGAGCATATTGAACAGCCCTTAATTTGAAAGCTCATCTGGGTCATCTGTCATCTACTGCTGACACCCACATCAATTTTCTTTTTTGTTGWTGTTCCTTTGGATTTTGCTGCTTTGCAGCTCCTGAGAAGCATAATGGTCTAAAGGTTTTGGTGTTTCCTCATGGCACCCAAGAGAAATAATTCAGGTGGGTGCAGCCCAGGTGTAGAAGAGCTTCCCTGCTGGGGAAACTGAGGCTTGAAATTGAACTTCATCTAATGTAAAGGCAGAACAACTTCTCAGCTTTTGAAAAATGGAAGGATGAAGTTACTGAGAGTGGCTTTGTTCTTCAGCAGCTCGGCCCTCCCAGTGCCCAAGCGGGTGACAAGGCTGCTGCTGAGCCATAATTTCATTTACTGTGCCTGAGGTGACACCAGCTTCTCACTGCAGCCTGTAATTACAGCAGGAACATCCTGGTGGTTCTGCCACTGAACCTTGTGGGGATGAGTCCTTTTTGTGAAGAGGATTGTCATGTTAACACGGTGTTACAGAGTCATGCTTGGGCTTAAAATGGTCTCTCCTGGAGGGGAGGGAGCAACTGTGCTGTAGTCTGGAAGGATGTGAAAACCTGTAATTCCCAGTGTAGATTAGGTATGGAAGGATGTGAAAACCTGTAACTCTCTCCCAGTGTAGATTAGTTATGGAAGGATGTAAAAACCTGTAACTCTCTCCCAGTGTAGATTAGTTATGGAAGGATGTAAAAACCTGTAACTCTCCCAGTGTAGATTAGTTATGGAAGGGTGTGAAAACCTGTAACTCCCTCCAAATGTAGATTAGTTATGGAAGGATGTGAAAACCTGTAATTCCCAGTGTAGATTAGTTATGGAAGGATGTAAAAACCTGTAACTCTCCCAGTGTAGATTAGTTATGGAAGGGTGTGAAAACCTGTAACTCCCTCCAAATGTAGATTAGTTATGGAAGGATGTGAAAACCTGTAATTCCCAGTGTAGATTAGTTATGGAAGGATGTGAAAACCTGTAACTCTCAGTGTAGATTAGTTGTGGAAGGATGTGAAAACCTGTAACTCCCAGTGTCAGTTAGTTATGGAAGGATGTAAAAACCTGTAATTCCCAGTGTAGATTAGTTATGGAAGGATGTAAAAACCTGTAACTCTCCCAGTGTAGATTAGTTATGGAAGGATGTGAAAACCTGTAACTCTCTCCCAGTGTAGATTAGTTATGGAAGGATGTAAAAACCTGTAACTCTCCCAGTGTAGATTAGTTATGGAAGGGTGTGAAAACCTGTAACTCCCTCCAAATGTAGATTAGTTATGGAAGGATGTGAAAACCTGTAATTCCCAGTGTAGATTAGTTATGGAAGGATGTGAAAACCTGTAACTCTCAGTGTAGATTAGTTGTGGAAGGATGTCAAAACCTGTAACTCCCTCCCAGTGTAGATTCATTATGCTGTCCTGCTCAGATTTGGAAATGAGGATCCTGTATGCATTGTCTCAGCAATGTGTCAAAGACAGGACTGGCTCCTTGCCTGAATTTCAGGCTTTAAGTTGCTGAGAGAACTCTCCTGCATTCCCTGGTTTCTGTGTCAAATTTCCCCTGTGGAAGCACTTGGCRTGGTCGGGCTGTTGTGTGTGTCAACTTTATTCCTGGCATATTTCAGATGCATTGTGAGAAGTAAAAGAGGGCTCAGTGCCCTGGGTCCAAAATCAATGTTAATAAATTATCAATTGATTTAACAGCTCCTACCAGTCAGGCAAATCAGGATCTTTAACTTTTAATTAGTGACCTTGCTCCGAAAGGGAGCATTTAGGTTAAAATAAAACAAATCACTCGTGCCTCAGCCAGATGGAGGTTTTCCTTTCCTAAGGCAGGCAGAGCTTGTTCCTGCCCTCGTTCAGCAGTACAGAAAATGTACATGTCAGGCTGAAATGCCTTCAAAGACCCTGGGATGGATGCAGTGTTTAACTTGCAAGCAGCAGCTGAGCATAAAGACTGATTAGAGCAGTTACTCGAGATGGATTCAGATTAYGAGGTAATATGGAACACACATCAACAAAAAATAAGATGAATAACTGCGGGCAGATCCTGACAGTGATTTATTAGGCCTTCAGTGTAGTGGACCGCTAATAATCTCCCAGGGGATGGGGGAGTGATCCCCCTTTGGAACATTTACAGGTGGGTCGGTGACAGTGTCAGCAAATGTGCTGGGGACCTCGTGTCCCTTTTGTCTGCTTGCCAYCATCCCCACTCTAAACAGGCTAAATATTTTAAATATTTTTTTCCTAAATGTCATCAGCCTGGAAGTAGCCCTGCAGATGGTACAGGTTTAATATCCACAGGATTTAGCTGGTTTCTTGAAATCTAAAGCATCTCTGAAACAGGCTCCCTGAACCTTGCAGTAAAAATTAAGTTGAATAACTTAACATCAAACCCAGTTATTTTAATGCTCACTGGCCTTCCATTCAAGACTTTAAAAATTATAGTTAAAATAGAGTTGATACAGTTGAAAATAATGATTTATTATTGAAATCTTCAAGAAGAACAAGACCTGTGAGTAAATAATGTTTCTGAATCATCACAGTGATTGCCAAAAGAATAGTTTACATGGATATTTCCTATTTAAAAAAATAATGGAAGATGGGAAGGGTGATTGCATTTTGGTATTTCAAAAAAAATAATGGAAGATGTGAAGGGTGATTGCATTTTTGGGATTTCCTAAGTATCTCAGTCTGTGCAGTGTGAGAATATCTTGTATTATTTTTCCATGTTTTTTTTAGTTCTTTGTGGACTACACCTTTCAAGTTCTCAGCGTTCCTGGAATGCAGCATTGAGGAGTCAGAAATACACCCCATTCTTGATGAAACAGCAAGATACACAAATCACAAGCTTTTCTTGCTACCTGGAAGGGCCCTGCTTTTGTAGTTTGCAGCCCTGATAGCTGGAATTGGTGTTCCATCTGTGGAGAGTGGCTTGGGAATCTAAAAAAAAAAAAAGCTCCTGTTTGGAAAGAGCACAACCCCTTCTAAACCTCCACTACTGTGTTTTGTGTTAGAGAGCAACAACGGGGACATGAACTTAAAAAAATGGATATTCAAAGGTGGACATGTGTCTTATGAGTGAATTAAAGTCTCTGTTGTGGTGCTGTAGTGTTYTTGGTGTTGTGTAATGCAGTTTTGCAGTGTTTTGGTGTAGTGTAGTGGTGTTTTAAGGAAAAATGAGYGTCTCTAAATGGGAGGTTTGGGTGCATGAACTAGGTCTGTGTGAGGGCTTTAGAGATATTAAGATGTGGGAGAGCTCTGTCACAGCCATCCCTGAGGAGAKGATGGTCCCCAGGGCTGTGATGGGTTTCTTGTTCAGCTCTTTTTTGCCTCCTCAGTGCTCTGTGAAAGCTTTGTTCATCTGACTCGGGTGCAGCCATGGGG
>QVAJ01000389.1:116810-143244 GCA_003546035.1 Mixornis gularis
GCTAAATCTGTCTTGCAAAACATGATGGGTCGGGGTAAGACGCAATTTTTTGCTTTAATTATGATTAAATTACTTTATGAATTAACCAGAGGATCTCATGGGACTGGAATCTTTTGACACATGAGAAAATTGCCTTTCTTTAACAAGCTGCTTCAAGCATGCAAGGTAATATTAGCATTTTTCAGTTATAGCTTCAGGGGATTAAATAATAAGGGGAAGTATTGTACCTACAATTACACGATGTGCATGTGTGTGTTAAAATCTTAAAGACAAGTAGACACAGAAGGAATTAGCTGAACTGCTGAACCTGTGACACTGTGCAGTAAGTGTGAGTAGGGATTTTTTTTAATATATAAAATGGCTTTTTAAGAAAACATGTGGATACCTGAAGAATTTKATGTTGTAGACTTGTAAAGGCTGGTTGAATTTTGAGTATATTCTGCAAAAATAAAAGCATCYTGAACTGGATACACGAGTTTCACCTTAAGGGTGATGAACCCAATGCAACTTTAAAGGGAGTGACCAGTTATTTTCATACATGTGACTTTGTTTTACTTGATTTAGTGGAGGCAGCAAATAGGCTGAACCCAGGAACTGGATGTTRAAAATATATTGCACAATTCACCTTTTTGTGAAGTACACGTGAAAAATAGTGTCAGGTCTATGAATAACCTGTGATGCACGTGACAGCTCCAAACTCATATTCTTGTGTTTCAACACCTCTAAATGCACACTTAAAAACTTTTATTTAGGCACACTACCTCGGACGAGTCGCAATTGTTGGAGGTGCCGGTGAAATTGAAGGTGATAATTTATATTCTTTAAATGAGGGGTGAGAAAACAGCACGACAGCTCGTGTCAAATTGGGAAGGAACGGGACAAGCTGAGGTGTGTGACCTCTGCATATGTTGTGTTCAGCGTGGACTTGCACCTGCATGACCCTGCTGGGTTTTCAGAGGGTTGCCACTGCCTCGTGGTATCAAATCCAGTGAAGTGGAAAATTGACAATAAGGGATTTCAGCCATTGTTGTCACTGCCCCAGCTGTTTGGTKGTTGTTCTGCTGACAGGATTCATTCATGTTCTACACAAATCCATAAGGTAACAGTAATTAGCGGGACTCGGAACTTGGGGAGGGGTTTACAAAGGGGATGACAAAGAAAAATTGTTTAAGCGTTGCAGCAGTTGGGTTCTAAAAGGAAGGTGTGTGCTTAATACAGGATGGATTAATTAATGTGCTCCACTAGAAAAGGAAATTACTTGACTTGAAAACAGTGACAGAAACCCAACACCTTCATCTCTAGTTGCGTTTGAGGCAAAACTGTGCACGTGCAATAACAACCACAAGCAATGCTGATGTGCAAATGCTCTCACTAGGGCAAGATTTTTTCCCCCTATATTTGTTATGTCTTGCTTTAATCTAAAATGAAATGCATATTGGCCATTACAACTATTATTACTGCTGTTGTACTGTGATGTAACTAGCCTGTCTACATTCACAGCTAAATGAGGTTGGTAATTTTAAACCTAAAGCTGTTCTGTGCTGACAGTAGGTGATACCCAAAAGATAAACAGCAGAAATTACAACCTTGTGCAGGCAAGATCAGATCAGTGTCGATAGTCTTTTGATTGCATGTGGCTGAATGTTATCAGAGAATTTGAGAAATCATTCAGAAGAAAGCAGTGTTCCCTGATTATAATTTTTTTTTCTTATGGTAACTGTAGAGATTATTGAGAGGGTTCATATGGAGAAAAAACAAACCCCTTTGTGCTTCTTTTTCAAATCTTTTCTTTGTGGTTTTGAGTTTCCTTCCATTTGTTAGCTGACACTGGAGATTCTCTTGATGCTGAAGGGAGCTTTGTGCTGTGCACAGATTCAACCCAAGGCTCCAGAAGCTTGCAGTCAACCAAGTAAATTATTTGTCACCTTGGATAAATATTAGCTCTGACAAATTAAAAACGCATTTTTTTCTGGTGTGCGTTGCACTCCATCTCACAGAATGGTAATTGTTCTTACAGTTATTGCTCTTGCTCGTAGTGAGGCATCTGTTTCTTGTCTAATTGCTAGCATTCAAATCCCAGTCTGTTGAAAATAACTTTTTGAGCCTTCAATATAACATATCTGAAGCATCACAGACTTTCCTGATTCGTACCTTTGGCGTTGTGCTTTTTATGTAAATACATAAAAAAAACACCAAATCAAACAAAACCCACCCCACAAACAAAAAGGAGTGGTTGGGCACGGGTTGGTTGTGTCTTGTGCTGTAATCACAGGCAATAAGAAGGAAATCCTGGTGTTGGATTTGCCTTTCACCATCAGTGTTCATCCTCTGAACCTGGCTGTAAATCACAGCCTGGAATCCACCACTGCCTCTTGCACAGCCACTTGAAGCTGAAAATGTGTTAAATGACTTTTACACTCTGACACGGCCTTGCATGAGTTAAGAGGGACTGTTTTTATTTTTTTCCCCTTTGACAGTTAATCTCTTTATTTTTTCGAGTTGGAACAATCATCTTTCTTCGTGCTTGTCCCCTGCAGCCCGTCCTGCTGCTTTGCTTCTCCATGGYCCTTGGCTGTTGTTTTAAAAATCCTCTTTAGGGTTTCAAGACTCTGTACAACCAGTTGGGAGCTGTATCTTTTCACAGTCCTCCTTGAAGAGTGAATTCTCTCACCTGCTGAGAGGATAACGATGATAAAAATACAGAGGCTTCAATTTTCCTGGATTCTCTGGAACGGGTGTGGGGATTTTTAAACTTCCATTACTGCTATCATCTTTCCTCTCACCTCCCATCAATAAAACAAGATAATGAAATAAATAATAATAATAATAATAATAAATCCCAATCAGGAGAGCTGAAAAATTGTCAAATACCTTTAGGTGAGAGCTGCAGGGAGTGGGGGTGTCCAGAATGGGTTTGTTCATGTCTTTATCTAGAGATTTTCCAGTGAAACTGCCCATCAGGCTTATCTCCAGGGATAGAGGATCATGTTTAGAGGTGGTCCCTGCACAGCTTTTGGGGGACATGCTCTGTCTCTGCACCTTTGCTTGCTGTGAGCCCTTTGGGTTGCTGTTTCCCAGCAGCAGTGCTGATGCTCTGGCTTTATCCTCCCGCCTGCCATGGGCTCCTGTTCACACTCCCCTGCTTCTTTTGTGYGAGTACAAGGCCACTTCTAATCCCTGAGAGTCTTGTGGTTATTCATCAAGGGCTCAGATCAGTTCTGGCCCAGCTCTGGTTGTTTCCCTGGAAGGGGAAGGCAGAGTTGCATGCTCTCAGTGAAAAGGAAAATGCTTTCAAAACACCCCACAGTGCAGAGGTGCTCTCAGTATGGGCACCTCTGAGTGATACACACTCAGAACTTTGAGCTGCTACAGACTCTTCACCCTCCCTGAACTGTCTTTATTAACGTTTTTCTGCTATTCTAYAAAACYCTTCAAGTTTTCAATAGTTATTTCRCTGTTTGGGGGCAGAGGGAGAAAAAGAAATCGAGGGCTGAGATTTCAGGTGCATGTTAAACAACTTGAACCATCTCTCTTCTGGAGTTGTGTAGGAAATCTGAAAGAGCTCTTTACATTTTCATCTGCAACATCCAGCAGCACACAAAGTATTACCTAATGGGGATGTCTGCAGCTGCCATGACCCCTGGTAATGGCCAACATGAACCTTCAGCAGATTTTGTTGAAATTCATCAAATTTTTAATTGGAAACCTTTCTCTGCTTTATCCAATAGCGTGTTCATGCACCTCAGCAGAGAAGCCTGAAAAATGTGGTGAGCACATTGCTGAATGAAAGGTTGATTTAGGATGTGATTTAATTGTAACAGGAGCAGGTTTTGATCCTAATAAAATGGGGAGAATTCTTTCTTCCTGCTGCATGCTATGTAACAGCAGCTTATGTAAGAGTTTCAATGCTTGTGTCTGCCCTAGAGGAAGTTAAGGAATAAAAATGAGATGTGATGGATATTAGCACTCTGAAGATGAAGCAGAAGATGTCTTATTGCCACCAGGAAAGCCACGAGCCACTGACAGCTGTAAATACTTTCATCCAAAGTTTGCTGGTTGCTGCTGCTGAGCTCCATTGGCTTCTTATCAGGTCARAGGGGATAAATCAGTACTTGGGAGTCCATTATTTCTGTGGATGGCGTGATGTTGTGAGGAAACACTAAGGAATCTTTCCCTGCTACCATGTGCTTCCAAATGCCACAGCTCTTGCCTCACTTGGCAAACAGCCACTTGAAATCAGGGCTGGACAACTCTCAGGTGGCAGATGTGACGTGTCTTACCTTTTTTTTTCCTTCCAGCAGTTTCTCGTTTTTCTGGACTGAACTGTGAAATTTCATATGTTCTCTAAATGCACATAAACTGTAAAGTAACCTTCCTTACCTTTAAATTTATTTTTTTATTTTTAATTTTTTTTTTAAATTTATTATTTATTTTTTAAATTTTTTATTTTTTGAACTATGTCACTTCATCCAATTTGCTGTTTCAGCCACATGGTGCAGAAAACAGAAAGATGTGAGGGTAGCAACAAATACACCACTGCGTGTGCAAGGGCAGGCTGCTTCCTTTGGTGGCTGTGCCAGCTTTTGCTGCCTTAAATTTATAGGAATAGATGGCACTACTTTACCAGCTTGTTGGTGGTGTTGTGCTGAAACTGGACTGTGTTCTAGGAGATGCAGCTTTGCAGTTGCATGAGGGATTTCTGAAATTTCTGTATGAAGAAGCCAGGAGTATTGCTTAGGGTAATTGAGGCACAGCTGAAATGGGTCCTGGCACCATAAAAGACATAATTTTTTGTGGGGATATTGATCCAGGTTGAGAGAGCGTTTTCATAGTAATTCCATGTGGGAGGTCAGTGATAGAAAAAAGACTTGAACTGTGGCATGATGTATAAAACTGCCTGCAGGGTCCTTGTCCATAGTACTTGGGACAGAATTGGCCAGAGCAGTGTTTGGTGGTTGTTTCCCCAGAACACTTTGTAGTATTTCACAAATTAGCAGAGYTTTTAGTGACTCTGGTGTCTTGGTTTCTGGTGGTTGGGGAGAGACTGCTGCAAGTTTCTGTCCTAGCACATCATAATCTGTGTGTTTCCTCTGCAGACCGAGTCTGAACCTTCCAACAGAGCACAACTTGCATTTTTAAACTCTCTACTGTCACTGCCAAGTCATGACTCATGTGCTGTTCTACCTGTGCCTAAAGGAGCTCCTTCCTCTTTGGGTTAATCACTGAATGAGATTAATTATGCTGATTAGACACCAACCCTGATTCTTGTAACTCATCACTGCCATCATAGATGTTGGGAATGGGATGATTAAACCCTTTCCAAACTCASATCTTGCAGCTCCGGTGACTATCCCAGTTAAAAACTGCCTGGAACAAAACATACGGTGTAGAAAAGCGTGATGTACATAAACCTCATGTATTTCTTGTCCAAGTTGTGTCTCCTACCACAACTTCTCTCAGTTTAACCACCTCAATCAAATTGCTTTCTTTCTTCTGGGCTGTGGTTATGGTGGTTGGTCCTGGTCTCAGGTGTTGATGTTTCTGTCCCTCTGCAAGAATGACGAGCCCACTTGGACAAACAAGATTTTTTATTTTTTTCCCCCCCAGCCTATGCATGGAAGTCTTTTTTTCAGTGTAAGTGAAGACTCTTGTAAACCAATCCCTGAATTTCCAAGGGAAAGTCTCCAAGGCTTGGCAGAGCACGTGCTGCTGTTGTGACTGGCACTGGGGCTGGGCTGGCTGCCACCTCCCTGGGGTGGGCACAGGCCACCCTTTGGGGACATCCAGGGAGCTGAGCTTTGTTCTCAGCCTGTTCAAAGGATGGGAGGAGCAGGAATGAGCAGCTGAGGGTTTCTCCAGCACCCTTGGTGTGCTTTGTGCCAGAAAAAGCATTGCCAATGCCAGGTTTTTTGAAAATAATGTTTCATAGCGTGTGTGTATCTCAGTATTTCACTATTGTCGAGGCTACCACACCATACTTTAATGTTATTTTTTAAAAAAAAGGCAATAAAGCCAACAACAACCAAACAAAAAGACCTTGACTCACACACCAATGAAGATTTCTCTGTTTGCATTTCCAAATTGTGAATCACAGGAGTCCTGTGTGCACATTTAGGGTATGAGCTTGGGAACAGCAGGCTCCTAGCTCTGCCCTGGGGTGAAATCTGGTGTGTTCTCAGGGTTTATTTAAAAAAAAAATAAAAAAAATTGTCAAGGTTCTAAATATGGCAGGAGTTGCATCTAAAATGAGGAGACTCAACACTAAAGTAATCAAATACGAAATCAAGCATATTTCTGAAGGTTTTGAGTGGCTTCTCTTCCTGTCCTTAGAAAAGTTTCTTCTGCACCTAAAAATCCTTTGCTAAAAAGGAAAACCAATATATTATTTCAAAAACTATTTTTATTTATATTGAGATTTATATATGTAATATCTAATCCAGGTTCAGATTCTGTCATAAAGCTTCAGGATCTAAACCTTAAACTTTAAGGATCCTAAACTTTAGGAAGAAAGCAGGGAGACACTGTGAAATAGCCATACTTGTACTGATGAACAGACTCCCAAAGTGCAGTTTGGTATCTGCTTTGTTTGATTTCCTTTAGCTTGTGTGGAGACTTTATTTACTCCAGCTCCCACCTGCTCATCTGTTTCTCTTGCTCAATTCCATTTCGATATCTTGTCATCTTACYCTCCTTTTAAAAGCCTGCAGGAACGGAGCCCTAACAAAAGCTACCTTGAAAGAAGAGATTTCTGTGTGTTTCTCCTAATTATTCACAGTCAAACATATGCCAGATTTCTGTGGGTAGATGTGCCAGACGGGCACAGACTGTTGTTATTTGTGCCCGGGATCRTAGCGGGCTCCGTGGCTGCCGAGGTGCTGCTTGTCCAAGGAGGGTGGAACTCTTCCCTTTGTGTCTGGAAGGGTGACAAATCCACCTGGAATTACCTGCATTTCTGTGAATTAATATCCTTTTCAACTCAGGTAACAGACCACAGCTGTAGATGGGTGAAGTGTAGATCTGGGGGATGGTTTGAGCTCGGAGTGTGGGCATAAATACTGGATAGTGGGAAAAAGTGGGAGACTGTTCTGTTCAGACAATAACACCTGCTCCTGGGGACCACCTTAGGAGCTGCTGAGAAGACAGATATCACAGCTTTTCTCAGAGGTTTTGGATAGTTATTTCCCAGCTCTGAAAAGAGATGCTAAACCTGCAAGGCCCTTGCTCTATTCCACAAATGTGAGATAAGAGTCATGCTTATGTTCTTTAAGATGATGCAGCAGTGTGTGTCTCCATTTACTTCAAGCGTGTGATTTGWGTGGTAACTTACATTTATTTCTGTGGTTTTATATCTTGATTTCCTTTTTCCTCCCCCCTCATGTTGCTCTCTGTAAGGTCTCTTCTAAAACTGAGGTTTTTTCACCGCTGTGAGGTGGACCAGTGTGGTTTTTTTTTACTTCAGGCAATACCAGCATTGTAGTTTTGCAGTTCACAGTCTCTTGCTATTCAAGCCCATAAAGCAGAGGAGCAGCAAAAAAGCATCCATCTGGCCTGGTGCCAAAGGCTGGTGTCCAAAGATTGGCATCCTGGCTTGGGAACACATGGAGCAGGAGYGTGTTTGTTCCCCTGCCACGGGAAACGCTGCCAGGACAGCAGCGGTGCCGTGCCTGGCAAAAGCCAATTTACCAGTTGAAGGGCTGGAGCAGAGGTGGTGCTGGGAGCAAAATATCAACATCCACGTGCACCAAATGCTGTGGTTTCAGCTGCAAGGAGAAGGAGGGAGAGGAAGTATTGATTAGGAGGTGTTGCCTTTGGTGGGGTATCCTTGGATGTAGTAGTCTGTGGCACTTGAAGACTGATGGATGCAAAATTATTTAGGGTCTTGAAAAAAAAACTCCCCAAAAATCCAGCCATGTGGTGTATTCTCAGTGGTGCTTTCAGTATGAGCATGGTCTTTAAGGCTGGTGGTTTTTCCCTTAACATTTGTAGGGGATTTATTACCCGACAACTTACATTCTGGTGAAATACAATTTATTATTACTTTCTGATGGTTTATCTCTTAAGAGGAAAAAGAATAAAGGAAATAGCTGTGATCCTTTTATAAAAACAAACCACCAACCCTGTAGCAGTAATAACTAATGTCGTGTAAAGCTGCTGTGTAATAATCCAAAGCAATCCCATTAAACAATCACTGCTGGTACTTACAGTAACAATTTTGAGCCCTTGCCTGTGAGGGGGTAGTTACTATTTGCTCCATATGAATGATGTAGATCTTGGAGCTGCAGTGATCCAAAATGGGTTTGTTTGTGGTTTTTTTTWATCCTCCCAGTTTGGAGGCAGCAATATATTCTGTATTGTATTTTGTTTTGTGATCAGGATGCTTTCAGTAGAGTTCAAAAGGTAGAAAGAGATGATGAGGCACTGAAGACAAGTTTTTGCAGGATTGATTAATCAAGGCTCAGCAGTGTAGGAGAGCACGAAGAATGAGTGTTAATATTATATCTAATGAAAGGAAGGGCAGATAAGATGATTGCTCTTAACAGTAAACAGGGTTTCTGCATATTCATTATGTCCTTTTTGCCTTCTGCTGTGCTTTGGAAATGATGCAGCTGTGCACGTGGATCAAGCCTAATTCTGTGATAAAATAATCCTTGTAGTTTGAGATTAATCCAAGAATGGAGCACGTTTGTTTTTAAGACACCAAAGCATTTTTTTTTAAATGGAAAATAGGTATTTTAGATCCTTAAGATAGCTCATCTTTTTTGTGTCAATACTTATAGGTATGAAAGCTAGTCCTGCTCAGCTCAAGAATTGAGTATTTCTGTTATTTCACCATCCCCTCATTATTGTGTTTTGGTTTTATTTCAACTCTTAACTTCCTCCTCCTCTCACTTACTTTGCTATAAATCAAGAGCAGGTCTTTGAATTTGGCAGACTGAGGCTGGTGTAAGACTTGTGTGGGCAATGTTTTAATCAGGGCAGGACGTGTTGCCTCTAATGGGAGCCCTGATAGCAATAGGGGAGGAGCAGCTGGGACCTGGGGGAGTCTGGTGGCCTGTTCTCCTGCCAGCAGGGAAATTTATCTGGCAGCTCCAAATCTGCTTGTTGGAAGTGACTGTGAAAAGAGGGTAGAGGAGAGTGACGAGCAGGCTGGGTATGTTTTCAAAAGTCTGTGTTGAATTTTTCCTCTCTCGTGTCAAATGATTSCCTTTTTTTCCCTTAGCACCTAAAATACTGGATTTTGTGAGAGCACTGAGCCATGCTTGAGATGTACAGTAACAAATGATTTGGAACAAGGAGTGGTAGCAAGGAGACTTTAGGATCCTTGGAGCTGGACAGTGAGTGACACTACTGTGGCTGGTCACAAGTGCTGCCCTGACTGAAATCCCGTGAAGACACAAAGGGCACCAGCTCCTCTTYTTCTGTTTGTGACCCCAGAGCCAAAGAAATGTTCTGTAAGATTCTGTTAATGTCTCTGTCTTTTTCTCCATCTTCTCTCTAACCCCAGCTCTGAATCCCACCTGTGCACACATTCCTGCTGCTTCAGCACCTGATTTCATACATGGATAATTCAGTGCTTTCTCCCTTCTCTTCCACTCCATTTCTGCAGTAGCTGGATGTCTGTCCTAGAGCACGTCTTGCCCTTACTCCACCACTGCCCCTTGTCTTCTCATCCTCACACCCCAGATTCCTGCAGTTAGAGCTGCTTTTCTCACACATGTCCTTACTCCACCCTGTGGCAGCAGTGGCATCTCCCACCCCTGTAACTTCAGGAGAGTTATGAGAAGGCTTTTCTGGAAATTACAGGGTCTTTTTGTCTTCATTGCATTGTAGTCCAGAGGATGCGAACTTCCACTTTGGCTGTGGAAGAGACCATTTCCAGTTTTTTTTTTTGCCTGGAGCTGTAGAGCAGAGAAGGTTTGTGTCAACAGCCAGGAGCAGAGCAGGGGCTGGATGGAGCCCTGGCTGGCAGCATCACCTGTCTTGGGTCCTCCAAGTGAAGTGATGCTGCAATTGCTTCTTTCAACCTCAGTCTTTACAGCTGCAGCTGAAATAATTAGGGACAGCCTGGATGTGCTTTGTCTGACTTGAGGAAAAGGCACCTGATCTTGCATGTTTTCTTCTGTGTTTTGTTCCAGTGGTCTTGTGTTTAACTTTGCAGAACATGAGCAAAGCACTGGGCATTGCCTTTGGCTTTCTAACTGTGCTTAAGGGCACACTTCACACATATGGATTGTTCTGTCTCTTGTTTTAGAAAACAGTTTGGCCCCTTGTAAAAAACCCCTCTATTAATAGCTTAGTTAGATGCTTTCTTGTAGCCCACTTCCCCTTGGCTTTGTGAGCTTGGCATGGAGTTTGCTGCTCTGGTGATGTGAGATCCACCTATTCAGGGGGTCTCAAACCCAGCTGGTCTTTAGGTGAAGCAATAAAGATATTGGGTRTAAGACCCCTCTTAATACCAAAGAGGGCAGTTGAGCCTTCTCCTCTTCAACTGCTTGATCCCACAGTTTTCCTTGCCCCACAGCTAGACCTCCCAGGCTGTTAAAATCCTTGTGTAAGAGTCAACTCTTAGGTGTATTTTTAATATACAGCTGAACTGACCTGCTGGAAGCTGCTGACAAAAATGTTGGAATTGATCTTTTTTCCCCCTGGCTAGAGACTCCTCCAGGAGGGTTTTTTCCTCTTGAGTGAACACCTGAATCCTTGTTTAGCTGCTTAAACTTGGCAACTTTGATGTCAGGTGCTGGCAGAAGGGAGGGTGTGGAGCTGTGGTCAGGGTTATGGGAACAGCATCACCTCCTCTGTTTGTTGATGTGGGAATTTGGTTTCCTGCATCTTTAGCCTGAATTTGACAGTGCAGGRCAGTTTGTAAGAAGTGGCTGGCTTGTTTGTTTTTCCTCTTGGAGGTCTGGCCCTTTCCATGGAGCTGCCTTGCAGGAGARCTCAGGTCAGGGGCTTTTGTCCTGTAGCCTTCCTTGCACCCAGGGCAGGGGATAGATGTGGGGRATTTTCATTCTGTGGTTGCCTTTGCTGCTCTTTGAGGCGTTTGTGACAAGCCATGTGCGTGAAATCAGGAAGAATTCAGAAACTGTACATATGCAAATTCCCTCAATCACTTATGTGTGRTTTTATTGTTTTAGCCTTGTGATCTCACGGCTAAAAATCCCATTCTCTCCAGTCAGTRTAATTTGTTTTCCCTGTGTCAAATGCCACTTATGTGTGGCAAAAGGCCACTGATGCAAGTTAGATGTACTGAACCTGCGAAGAGATAGAATTTCAGGCAAAGCAGCTTACAATTCATCGGCTTTGTTCTTTCTAGAAATCTCATTATTCTATCTCTCCAGAGCTGTTGAGAAAGGTGAAAGATTCTGTGCAGCTTCCAGGAGCGTGGTCATGCTGGGAGCAGATGGTCCATCCTTGGGAGCCATCCCAAACGATGGATTACTCATCTGATGCAGAATGATGCACCAGAAAATCGCGGATTCACCGGGGCCGCTCTTTGACTCCTTTTTAAAGCTTTGATGCTTTTAACTTTCTGCTTTTACTTGTCTGCCTGGTTTGTTGCTCAAAAATCCTTCAGTAAAATAAGCTCAGCCCAGAACTAYGAAGACACTGAGGATTTTAAAGGGGAACTGGTATGTGAATTGAGGGAAGACTTTGGAAGTGTGGCTTCTTGTACTGTGAGGCTTAAAAACAAAAAGAAAACAGAAAACCCCAGTTTTCATTAAAATTTCCAGTGGGAATGAAGGAGCCCAGGAGTACAATAGAATACTTTTGCACTTAGTATCACTTACTAATATTTCACCCACTCAAACCTGCCATCAGGATCACTTCTTATATCTATCTTGGCTCAGGTTTGCATGTGATCCTCACTTTTGAGCCACTTGAATGGTAAAAATATGTTTGAATTCGTGTGGTGCAGGATTAAGGCAGAAAAAACCCAAGTCATAAGAAGCTGAGAAGTTGATTATTATTCGTTGTAAATGTATTCAGTGARCCAAGCATTTTGGAAGCTGGTGGCTCAGGGTGTTGCAGTAACTAATCTGGCAGGAGTATTTCTAGGTAAATCTGATGCTGAAGCATAGCTATAAAGGATAGATTTTATTTTTTTTCCTTCCTGTCTATTGCTCTGATTTTTCACGTTGTTTCTCAGTGTTTTTCTCCCCTGCAGAAAGCCCCAGCCTGCTGCTCACTGCAGTAAAACATCCACTTGTCCACCTCAGAGAGATCCCTTTGTCAGCTGTTCCACTGTCACTAAACCATGTAAATGGATTTTTTTTTTGAGCCAGGTCAGGATTATTTCTCCAGAATATGTTGAGTTTCCCCTGGCTAGAATGGCAGGAATCTGGAGSAGGTTTTTATGAAAATCTGATCAGGAATTTCATAGGCAGTGGAAGAAGCAGCTGCATAACTCAATTTTTTCCAAAGTCCAGCCTTTGCTGCGCTGTTGSTGATTGTGCTGCTCGAAGCACTCTGGAGTTGTTGGACAAGGGTGATGTTCTCAATGTGATGGGCAGTGGGTGGGAGTAGGGTCCTGGGTCCTGTTTAAATGTCCTGGACTGTCACAGCCCCTGCCTCTCAGTGCTCCATGGTGTCAGGGGAATAGCTGTCAGTCAGATTTTGGTCCTTCACACCAGAAAGTGTTTTAACTTTGAGTCAAAGGTGTGAAAGGGGGGTAATGATCATCTGGAACTATTCAACAGTGGTTTTCTTTCCTTGTTTCCCCATCCATTTAGTGGCTGTAGTCTTCTTCATCTTTGGAGACTGATTTTACAGAAAGTTTCCCTGACTTTCCTGAAAACGCCTGATTTTCTCAGTAGCAAGGCACTTGAATGTTTTCTGCTAATGAAGACTTTGTTGTACCTGCACAAACATAAGAAAATGGACTTCATTTTACTTTCATTTACCCCAATTTGATTCCATTAGCTACAAGGGAGTTGACTCTTTCTTCCCTCTCCTTCAATCAGAGAGAAATTTAACTGCACTGTTTTTAATCTGGTGAGAATTTAACTCTTCAGGGCAAGATATTAATACCACTGCTGTATTTAAGACCCAAGAGCAGAACTGATTGAATTAGTTAACTATCTCTACATTTTCACAAACACTTTTTAAAATGAGCTGTAATATGCTACTTGAAACTGTAGCTTCATGTTAATCTGAACTATTCTTTTTGATATACTTCATGAGAGGTTGAGGCATGCATGTTAGTATGTTGTATGCTTATATTTTGAAATYCTGTTTGTGAGGAAATTTTCCAGTCTGTTATGGCTCTTGCTATTAGCATCTTGCTTGGTTGRTCACAATAGAAAGAAATTATTCTCACTTAATTGAGTTCCTAAGTATAGTACCAGTTTTTGAAATGATGAAGTTGATTTCTTGGAAGAGCAGTTTGCTGCTAACAGACCAGTAATAAAATGAGTCGTGACAACAAAGCATCCTGCAGACCATGGGATTTGTGTTGCAGTGCCTCCACTCATTTAAACCTAAAATAATTTAAAGTCCTGCTAATTTACAGGAGGAAATCTGAAATGTAACTTCATAGCCAGTCTTGAGTCACCAGTTTAAATGTCACGAACGGAAGCATATCTTTGAACAAACATTAAAATAATGTTTGTTTTTTTTTAAATTGGATCATGATTAGAAATTTTCCTTTATTTGCACCTTTGCTACATGCCTTCTTAATTTCTCATCCAGAAATCATTGTGTTTGAATMAATCACAGGCTTATGCCTTTGGTAAGAGCGAAGGATGGTAAGGGCATGAATATTTTTCAGGAGTAGRGTTTGAGGAAATTTCATCGCTCCTGTTTGGATCTGTACCATATGGAATTATACATATTGCTCGAGGTTGTGTTACACTGTGTTCATACCATGCTGGATGCAGAGTGAAAAAGGCTGCAGGAGGATCAGAGGAAAGCAAAGCTGTGCTAAGACCTGGCAGTGCAGTTTTTTCACTGGTGTGAGTTACTAAAGCTGTGTGCCAGAACAGTCCTGYCCCTTTTGCAAACCATCAAAGAGTTTTACCTTTCCCTCTTTGATCTTTAGTGGCTTTAAAGYAAGTCAGATCGATTATATAGCCAGTTTTCTCTAGTTAATTTTCAGTTCTTTCATTAGCTGGGTGATAGAGGTGATCTCACTCATGGGTGCATATGATCCCTACAGAGGGAATGGTAAAGGTGTGGCCAACTTTGAGGAAAAGCAGAAGTGGTGTTTGTGATGCCTTGGGAAGGCTGACCAGAAACAGACTGGACAGAGCTGGAGAATAAAGCAGATATTTATTAAAAGGCCTTTAGGGCACACCTTGGGCAGGACAGGGCCTGAGCAGGGCTACACCCAAGGTGGACCCAAAATGGACAACAGGTCATGAGGTCTTATATTTTTATAAGTTTTGGTCCATTTGCATATTGGGGTTTGATTGTCCAATTCCAGCTGCAGGTTGTGAGGTCCCATCCTTCTTGTTCCTCCCTTCAGCCCACCCTTGTTTGGGCCTGAAAGTTGTCCTTGGTGTGCAGCAGGAAAAGGATTTGTTTTGTCTCCCTACTCTGTGAACAAAACTTACTAACACTTAATATGAGGCTCAGAGCTGCACCCCTGGGCAGCACAGAACCCGAAAAACACGAAAGTGAAAACTTTAAAGCATCATTAGCACAGTATTATGTTGTCTTAAAGTCTTCTCAGCAACTTCTGCAAGTGAAATCCCCTTCCTTGCTGCCCCAGTGAAGAAAAGGAAGAGAAAATAACTGGTGTTTTTCTCTCTGTTGATGGGCACAAGCTGCAGAGTGTGTAAAGGGACCGACCAGGTGAGGTTTAGGGTGGGTGTGAGAGGGGAAACGTGGTTGGATTCTGCAGATGATGAGGTTGGGAGGATTTCTGAGATTGCCTCAGTTGGTCAGRGCATGGTAATAAATAACTAAATAACACCAGGGGTGTGAGTTTGGCCCTTGGGTGTGTCACTCATTCAAGATTTGGACTTGGTGATCCTGCTGAGTCCCTTCCAACTCCAAATATTCTGTGATTCTCTAAACTCTAAAAGTTGAGGTCATCCATCCTAGGGGGGGAAGAACCCCATGTGATGTTCCAATTGAATTGAGAAATCTGGTTAAATTTTTGTCACTCGTAATAATACTTTTAATTTAGGAACTCCTAATATTTCCAACATGAACTGTGTTGGTGTCTATCTCTGAACTGTGGATAAACTAGAATCCATTCTTGGTAACTTAGGAGATTTCCCTATAAATTATTCATCCAGATTGTGTGAACACAAAAAGTCATCCAGATAATTAATTCCTTTTGTTCAGGTTGGTTTACTCATCACCATATTTTAATGACATTGGAAGTGTTGCTTTTCCATGTTTTTCATTTATTCCAACCGGTGTATGTGCAAAGAAAATTTGGAGTATTTTGTGTTTCCTCTCATGGATTTGTAGTTGTTTGGTGGAGAATGGAGTGGGATGCTCCTGTACAGCACAGTGCTGGGCTTTTATTTAAAAAACTCAACAAACCAAGACCAAAAGAGCAGAAATATCAGACTTTATGAAATCTGTCTTCCAAGCTACTTATGATTTAGTGTAGCTATGAGGTGGCAGAATTACATTGGAATATTACCCAAAATTTAGGCCTTCTATTTTTCAATTGTAAAACAAAGAGGATAAAATCTTTGTGTATTACCACCCATTTTCCTGCAGGGTAACTTAGTGAAGTATTGAGGAGCTATCAAAAGCAACCTGGAAAAGCACAATCCATATTGCTCAAAACAGTTTTGTGCCTGGACTTTCTGATCCATAAACTGGGCTCAGTGCCCTGCTGCTGACATTGGCTTGTTCTTGGGGTTTTGGTTTTATTTTTCCTTCTCATTGTTAAACCCAGAAGATSTGTTTCCTTTCGTTCTGGAGTGAAAAGAGAGAATGTGACAGCCGAGCTGTTGTGAAAAAACGAGATGGGAAAACAGATAGGATGTATATAAATGTGTAATTTCACTTCAGGGAGCAAGTGTCACTTACATCTCTACCCCACTTAGTTACAGAAACTAATATACATCAATGTAAGGCTGCTGCCCGTTGAAAGAAATGTCATTATAGGGCAGGTCTGGACATGTGTGTGTCTGGAATCCTTAATGCAGGCACAGCAGAGAGCAAACCCARCGTTCTCCAGGACAGGCTTTGGAGGATGTGCCAGGGCAGGATGGTGCCTGTCTGTTYCCCTGGTGGCTGTAGGCCAGGAGTGGGACCCTGCTCTTCTGCAAACCCAGCTGGGAGCCCCCCATCTCCTCATTTCCCTGCAGCATCCCCTTAGGACAKCCAAACCCCAGGAGCTGCAGCAGTCTGCCTTTCCTGGCACATCTGATCMCTATCTTGGAGCCCAAGGACAAGATCTGCCTGCAGACCAGGGAGGTGTTTAGTATTCAAGTGAAGCTTCTGCCTCTTTTCTGTGTTTCAGGGAAACGCTTTTAAATCTGCCGTGGGGAAGGTGGGACTGAGGGGGGTATGTCTTTTAGATGGTAATAAAGTCAAAAGTTTTGGTATTGAGGAGATTCAGCTGTGTTTACTGTCCTTTTCAAGTGCTGTGCAGAGCAGATCGGTGACATCAGCAGTACTGGCTGAGGTTTTCCTCAGTCTTTGTGTCTGTTCTCTGTGATGACATTGCACTGCAGTCAAAACCACACACACACAAAATATTTAATTTTTCTAAATCTGAAAATAAATTTTGTAGCAGATTCTTCAGTCAAAGGTAACGTGGACTTCTCAGCATCCAAACTTATGTTTTTTCTTTTTTTCCTTTTGCTTAGATACAAGGAGCTACTTCCTTTTTTTTTTCCACATATTGAATGTGCTTCTCTTGTCAGACCAGCAATTCTCATTCAGCTGTAATAGCATCTTTAAAAATGAGATTATTAACTGAGATAATAACACTGGTGACCAAGAAAAGGGGAAGGAGGATTTTGTTCTAGTTGGAAAGAATTGGCTTTAACTACAGACAAATGTACATTGTCAGGAATTTTTTTTTGTATTCAACCCCGTAGTGACTGTGGAGGTTATTTTAAATTCAAAAGCAAGTCAACACTGATAGTCAAATCTCTAAATAAGTTGGAAGGAAGTCAGAGATATTGTGCTTGCTGATTATTTGAAACTCATCCATAAATAAAACCCAATGCTTCCTTTTAGCTCTGCTATTTACATCTCTCCTGTTGGGTATAAATTAAAGTCACCAAATCCCTCCTTGAACCTAAATGAGTTTGTCTTTGTAACATGCTGAAATGGCCAGCCCTAATATTTTTAGGGCTGTTACTCCTAATGGATGTGGACTTCACATTATTTTCTTCCGTGGCCAAGTGTGTTTCCATTTGTGTAAAACAACTGCATTGTGACACGGCTCAGTTGTTTCCACCTCCTAAGTGGAGGAAGAATAACAATAATAATAATAATAAAGTGTCAGTTTTAATCAATCTCATCAGACACGATGGGAATTGAATTGTACCTCGCCGCTAATACATTAGGTATATTCTGCTTTATCTTCTTTGGCAGAATTGATTTGCCACTATTCAGTTCCCTGGGCTGTTGTCATGCAAATCGCGCCGTTTCTCCCCCATTGACTGCACAAACCGAGATTAGACTTGAAAATCGAGTCCCACTGACCAGCTGCTGCGATGGTTTCTCATTTGATTTCTCCTTCCTTGCCTCCCCAGTCCCTGGTGCTCCCCACCTTGGCTGATAATGCCGTCTCCAGGGAGAGGGATGGCTGGGAATCGCCTGCCTGCAGCTGGGGCTGGAGCCTGGGATGTGCTGCTCTTTTCAAGCAGCTCTTTCTCSTGGCCCCCAGAAGTTGGAGGGGAGAAGGGAAGAGGGAATGAATTTTTTTGCTCTGCAGCGTGGAGGATACGGAGTCCAGGCAGTGAGCAGTGGGTTTTGTTTTGTCACTCCACACACACGTGGAGTGAGGGCAAGGGGAAGAGCTTGCTGTCTTCCCTCTATGACCTGGTGTGTCAGGAGGGTTGTTTTAAATCAGATATAAATTGGAGATGTGGATGCTCCATCCCTGGAGAACTGTTCAAGGCCACTCCAGGGGTTTGGAGCAGCCAGGGTCTGGTGGAAGGTGTCCCTGCCCATGGCACAGGGTTGGAAGGAGATCATCTCTGAGGTCCCTTCCAACCCAAACCACTCTGAGTCCAATTTAAGACAGGGATAGCAGAATGCAAAAGAACTATCAGAACAGGATCTGTGCTTATAAGCTTATACATATATTATAAAATATGCCACGATATGTATTAATTCGATTATGTTGTCTGCTTTGTCAGAGTGCTGATGGCAGTGGTTAATGCCCAGGTTCCTGCCTGGTGCTTGCTGGTTTTGAGGATAAATGGTAGATAAAATATCTGGCCTAGGAGCAGTCATTGCCACAGACTGAGTCTGCCATGATCTAAGTTTTCATCAGCTGCAGAAGGCAGAGGTCAGTGGTTTAGTGGCACGTGATGTTRGATCTTGTTTCTAATGCTGGAGGCCAGGGAAGGGAGAGCAAACCCAGGTTTAGTTACATGCRTGTTATTGAGTCTGTTGTATCAAGAAAAATGTTAGAATGAAGTCACTGGAGGAAAGAGAGAAATTTTAAAAGTAAAAAATCCCCAACAAGTAGATGAGCAGGCTTGATGGAACTTCTTGTGCTGGTGGGAGATTTTCACCTTAGCAGWGTTTTGGTCTCTTACTCTAATATCTGAATGCTGCAGAACCCTGTGTGTATTATTTATCTTYAGTGTTTGTGCAAGATAGGGAAAGATATTTTTAAAAAACCCCAAAACAACAGAGGGACACAAGAGCTGTGTGAACTGAGGCCGATTATTTGCCTTTTTCYGAAATAAATTCCATTATTATAGGTCTGTAATGATTCTAGACTTCAGTACATTTATTTAAGAATCCACTTCACCTGCAACTGCTGGATCCGAGAGTTGGAAACAGGCCTTTGCTTCCCTTCTTTCATCTCCTTCTGCTTCCCAGGTGAACTGGGGTTCCTGTGGCAATGCACTGACTCAGAYTTGATGGGGAGCTGCAGTCAGATCTGGTACTTACCCTGATGATGCCTCATGCCACACATTTTGACAATAACTACTTGACCAGTTAAGGTCTTACCTCGAATGCTCTTCATCCACACAATCCCTGCTGTGTTACTTCACTCTCTTGCACTACTTTGTTTTTAGCCTTTAATATTTGTAGCCTCAAAATCCAGCTAAAATTCAGTATTTTTGGCTTTATTTACTTCTATTACATAGCTGTCAGCATGGCCAGTATATAGGTTTGGATTAACTTTATGAGAATATATTGAAGATTTTGTTTTCACTAATGAAACCATTTCAGATGGGAACACACTTGAGATCTAATGCTAAATTTCATAGAAAGTTTTCCTGAAAGGCTCTTAATCGTGGGGTTCTTTGTAAATTAAGAGAAAACATATTCAGTACCTGCGTGGTAAATGCTGCAATACAGAAGAGGGGGAGAGTATTTTTTTTTTCTTGCATTAAAAATAAGTTGGATCTCTGCATAAGGTACAATGTAATTAATTCTCACTRAAGGCAGACAAACACAAAAATAGACAATGCTGTATGTAATGAGTTATTATTGTGTATCCACTTCCAGATAAGTGATAACTTYGGCTCATGTTTGGATTCTCTCCCAGCAAACAGAGATACCTGTGGTGCCACACTTTTATTAAATGAATGAACAAGTCTTTGTGGGCAGTGCAAASCCCTGTGGCCTTGACCTGGAGAGAAGGATGCCCTGCTTTTTACAGCATCTACAACTGCTTGATTTAAATAAAACCTGGCTTCTTGTCAATCTTAGAGCAGTGTTTATTTACCCTTGGTTGTCCCCAGGAAAGGGTGTCACCCTGTGGGTGCCAAAAGGTGAGTGTGACTGGCACAGCCCTCTTGCCTGGACTCTCCMATTCCAGAATTTACAGTCCAGAAGTTGCTTTTTCCCCTTAGAAGATGCTCGTTSAGGTTTCTAGGCAACCGAGCCCATTTTCACTTTCCCCCACTGAGAGATAAGAGCTGACTCCTCACTCGGGGAGGCGAGACCATGACGGATTTCGGCAGCCTTTAATTGGAGCTGAGGAATAAAATGGAGCCCTTCAATGTCAGGGCAAGTCAGCTCTTAAGGAAAAAAATAAGAAAAAAAAAACCAACACCAAACTGAGGAACAACACCAAAAAAACCAACCCTGGTGCAGGTCTGGGAGTAAATTGCYGCTGTTAATTAAGGAGTGATAAGAAGTGAGGTTCAGCCTGGCTGAGAAGGGCTGTCATGTCTTAGTCCAGGTGTCCAAGGCAGCTTGGAAAAGAGGGATTTTTTTCCAGCTGGGCTCTTGTGGATCAAACAAAGGTGGCTTTCCTCCCTGTCCCTGAAGTCCAGTGGCCAACTGCTGGTGCTCCCTCATTTCTTACCCACCCATGCAGAAGATGCTAAGACATGGCCTGCCACGGCATCACAAATCAAGCTAAAACTTGATTATGGCAGCATGAAAAGCTCTAGAGAAGACCTGGACATCTCTCAGCAGCAGCATTTGGGCAGAGGCRTGATAGATGTTTAAGCAGCCTCAAACAGTCGTGTCTGGAAGGAGAGATTTGGCACTGTCCCTTCCTTAGGGAGCTCTGCAGGCCAAATGGTTGCTGTAATGGATGCTGGAGGTGTTAGCAATTGTACTCTTGGGGATGTTGAGGCAGTTCAACACTTAACTGAAGTTTTTTACTGTGTTGGACTCTGTTCTGTGTATTGATACTGCACCCCTGATTTGTGTTAACCTGGGAATTCTGTTCTGATGCCACGGTCTTTGTGCTTGTCTCAAATCATGCAAATTCTGCACACAGTGAAGGGAAACTGCTCTGGTTGTCTGGCCTGCCTTCCACCCAGTGATTGTGTGTGGGTTAATGAATTGATAATCTCAAGTAGTAGCTGTGTATGTTCAGTTAATGTCCTGCATATTTTATAAATCCTTCCTTAACAAGGAATTATTTTATCCCTGCCAACTGCTGTGTAATACAGCTGCGGCGGTGACAGATACTGGCTAGCAGACAGATTTTTATTTTTCTATTTTTCTTTTGGAAGTGCAGTGACCTGCAGGGCTGCTGCATGGGGAGAGCAGATGAGCTGCAGGTGCAGGTGGCTCTGCTGCTTTAACTCTTGCCCAGCAGCTCTGCCTGGTGGATTAAAGACTTCTGATTCCGTGGCTTCTCCTGTAATCTGGAAGACAAAGAGGGATGGATGCTGTTAGGGGCAAGGGTTTTGTTGTGCTCTCTGGGCTTGTGTTTGTCCTGCTTTATTGACATATTGGTATTCATTTAATGTCTCAGAGAGCCTAAATTGAGGGCAGAGGGTTAAATGTTATCACAAATTGTAGCCGTGTTCAGTATTCATCACCCTTCCGAGGTCCTCCTCCACCCTCCCTCTGCCTCCCTTTGCTGGTTCTCCTATGGATAGTGAGTTTATTTCCCTGGGCTGGAAGGACTTCCCTCTAATTACACAACTGTGTTTTGGATGTTGCCTGAAATATATGGTTTAAATTCATTTTGGCACTGTGAGAAGCAAGACACAAATAGCTGGGAATAGCATTAAATAATCTCACACCTGCAGTCACAGGAATTGTGGCTGATATTCTCGAGTAATTGAAATTTTATTGACAGGTGTTTGAGCTATTGCACCTTCTAGAATTGTCAGCTATCTTTTTTTTTTTGGTGTATCCTTCTATACTTGTGTTTGATGCTGTGTTGCCAATTTAACTGGCAAAACATTCCCAGGAGCATGAGCTCTGTTAGAAAAGTTGTTTGTTGGTATTTTTTTTCCTTGACTTTAATGTGAACTATATCAAACTATATCATAGTTTTTGAATCTACACAAAGCCTTTTTTCCCCTCTGTCAGTCAATATTTCATTGTGATTCTGTTTAAAAAATATTTTCTTGCTTCAGCCTTAGCCTGTAACCTTTATTTAAACTTGAAACACCTACCTAAGTTTTTTTACAAAGGACACATTGAATAACCTAGTGAAAGGCACTGACTCTGAAACAGTAATTGTATTTAAATAAGATCTTAAATACAAAATTCTCTTGTTAGCAGAGACAGAGAAGCCTATTAGTCTATTTGAATTTTCACAGCAGGAAAGCAAATAGAGTTAGGAAAGGGGATTGTGTAGAAGGACTAGCAGACAAAATTGGTCAATTAAATGCTATATGTGAGAATTTCCTTTTACTTATGAGTTTTGTGGATAAGTTGTTTAGTTTCACTGAGTAAATGGAAAAAGAGCAATTCAGGGGGAACCAGTCTGAGATAGCTCAGTGATATTTAAAATGCAGCATCTGACATGCAAGATCAGACTCCATGAATAAATAATTTTTCTTGTATTTCAATACAGTGTTATACTGTTGTCGGTGTTTTCGGTATTAGATGTTAAATGAACTTGAAATTGTCTTTTTGGTGGCAGTTGAAGTGATCTGTCAGATTTGTCTTTCAGATTGGTAGGTTTAATTATTTATACTCCCATCTCTGGTGTGTGTGTACTAAATCATTACGACGATGGAACTCTTGCCTTCCAATATTATTTTATTAATCTTACAGCGAGAGCTCATGAGGTGTGACTGATTGAGATGCAGAACTTAATAAATAGCCCTAATGGCTTGTGTCTGGGGTTGTGGGTGAATGTCAGCCCGAGATCCTCCACTGAATGCAAAGTTTGCAGAAAAAGGCAGGCTGCTGGGGTTTTGTAGCGGGCATGTGGAAAGGAGGATTAAAAAATACACACCCGTAACTCCATGACACGAATTATTGATTTCTCTGCACTGTAACGTTCTCATTGATGCTTTGTGTTTGCAGTAAAGATCTGTACAATGGAAGAGGGCAGGTTTAGGTTGGAAATCGGGAAGAAATTCTTTACTGCAAAGGTGGTGAGGCCCTGACACAGGTTGTCCAGAGAAGCTCCATCCCTGGAAGTGTTCAGACTAAATGGGGCTTGGATAAACCTGGTCTAGTTGAAACCAGATGGTCTTTCAGGTCCCTTCCAACCCAAACCAGATTCTCTGAGCTGGTGACACCCAGCTTGAAGGCTGGAAAGGTTTCAGCTTCCCCTCAGCACCTGGACCAGCTGGCTTTTCTTCTTCCCAACACTCCTGTCTTGGTTGCTTGATTGACTTCTGCAGGAGCATTTCACTTTTGCAAGTTGAACAAGATGGAGCAGTCATGCTACAAAATGCCCATGAAATAGAATTGCAGTTTTATACCAGTCCACCATGCGTGTGTAGTCCTGGCTAAAACTGCTTCTTTTTCCAGTTTCTCACCTCTGCCAAAGATGCAGCTCTCCCAGTGCTTGTGTTTTGTTGTGTAAATTCAGCATAAATCAGGCTACTGACGGTGCTGTTTGTGATGTGTGGGAACGTGAGGGCATTTTGCTTGGTCGTTTGCACACGTGTGTGTTTGTGCACGGCTGAGTTGGGACCTGCTGGTCAAACTGAAGGGAAAGAAGCAAATTCCCAGTGGAAACCAGGACAGGTGACCTGGGAAGAGCACAGAGACAAAGTGTGGTTGTGTAAGGAGAGGGTGATGAAGGCCCAGGTGGAGCTGGAGCTGAACCTGGCAAATGAYGCCAGGAATAACAGGGAGGGCTTCTACAGGTTTGTGAATCAGAAAAGGAAGGTCAAAGATGAACACCCCCTCGATAAACAGTGCTGGAAAACTGGTGACAACACCTGCATCTTTCATTTGAACCTTTTCACATTCTTTAGTCATAGCTATTCAATTAAGTGAATTGGAAGTGGTTTCCTTATTTTTTCTCTTCTAAAGTAAAGAGAGTGGAATAAAACCGAGACAGGGTTTTAGTGTTTTATCCCCTCCCTTAAGTTTTTCTTTTTTCTTGAGTCGTGATAAATATACATCGGTGCTTTGCTGTTTCTCAGATCTCAGATCCACTTTTCAAAGSCTGGCCTGAAGGTAACCACCAAGTACAATTCTCACACACTCACTACTGCTAGTGACAAGATTGGCAACAAGCCTTCAGCAAATCACTCGTTTTTATTTACACCTCCGACTCCCTGCCACGGTGGGGAAAGAAAACAATTCCGCTGTGTTTCTTTCTTGTGGGACTCGTGTCACTTGCCTAAGAGTGACAAATGAAAGTGTTTGYACTTTCTCCTGGCGTTTTATTAGTGCTGGGGAAGTTTTGCCTTCAGCATCTATTATTCCTCAGTTTTCCCTGGCTTTACTAGGTGGAGGTGATTAAAAAGCAGGGCTGTATTCTCTGCTCACATGATGCAAATGTCCTTTTTTTTTTTTTCTTTCTTTCTTTGGGCAGAGAAAAGCGAGTGGGTTGGTAGCACAATGCCTTCAGCAGAGAGRCTGCAAATCCTATCTGCACACAATGATAAAACATATCCCTAAAAATGTAAATCAGCCCGCTTAGTCTCTAAGCTAATTTTCATGTGGATAGCGGAAACAAAAACGCGAGAAGGGAAAGATGTAGCTGTTTAACCAGATTATCTTTAAAAAGTGACAGAGATATATKCTGGCTAATAGCCATCTCCTGGTGAAATGTCTGCCTCACAAAGCAGCTCAGGCCTTTCCTTCCCAGAACTGCTCCGTGCTTTGTGATGGGGGAAAGACAAAGACTTTAATTCCGTTTTGTTACGTGCTGATAAACTGGACTGCCTGATTCAGCCACCCTGATCTTCAGATGCCTCCAGGGGCTCCTGTGGCTGCTGGAAAATAGGAGATCTCACTGAGACAGGACCTCCAATTCCAGCCCTGTCAACAAAGGTTGTGACTGACTGCTCCTCTCATTCCTCTTCGTTCACTACTAATCAAAGTATTTGTAGATATTCTGAATTGGAAAAGGAACTAAGAGTTCACCTTGGCTGCAGGCTTTGGGGTGGGTCTGATTTATTCTGGAGTGACTCCAGTGAGTATTTGGGCACTCCAACTTGGCTGTCTCCTTACAGAGACTTCGCTGTCCCAAGTGAGCAAATTCAATTCAGAACTTTTTAACACAACCGAAGCTTTACCCAGGGATTTTTAGGTAATCAGACAGTTAAAATGTATTTTCAGTGTCRTATTTGTTCAGATTAATCACAGAATCRTTTTGCTGATTTGGTAGTTTCTGGATGTTCTTGGACTGGTCTAATTTTTGGTCATTCCTGCAGTACTGCATGCTAGAATGATGAGCCTGGTTAAAYTGAAGAAAGGGGTGGAAAATTCCCCAGAAATTTCATACTTACAGTCCTCTGAATCTAACATTTCTGCTTTTTTACTTGAACATCCTTACGCTGATTTCTATTTTTCCAAATGAAATTGACCCCACTTTACATGTATTTTTCCCTGTTGTAGCTGATCTTTGAGCTTAAAGTGGGATGAAGGTGTTGGAGAAGTATTCAGAAGTATTACAGAGATATTACATAATAATTCATAATTATTCTTCTCTGTAATAACGTGAAAGCACTATTAATGCAAACCTATATGCAAAATATTTTAAATATTTGTTACATTTTTTCAGTTTTTTCTACTGTCTGCCAATTCTGCTCCTTTCTAGGTATGCATTGTTACACCTTTCTTGCAAAGCAGGCCCYGCCTGAGTCCAATAATTTCTGTAGATCATGAATTAATGACTCAATACTGCTTCAAAAAAAAGTCTAAGCTATAAATGTACGTGTCTATTACCCACATTTATAAACTGGGAACTGTAATTCTTCCAGCACTTGATGGGCTTAGCTTATAGATTTGCTTAAATATAGAAAAATTAATGTACTGGAACGATTTTGAAAGGCCCATAAATAACGAGCTGAGGACCAAAAGCTTGAAACATGTCTAAGGTTATGTTAATTATGATAAATTACCSTGAGAGGTTTGTTAGAAGCCTTTTAGCAACTATTAACCATAATTATTGCACGTCAGTGGAAGCTCAGAGGCAGCGACTGAAATGTCTCACCCTGGCTGAAGGTTCATCCAGGCAACTTTTGTTGCAACTGTGCCTTAAATAAGTACACATAAGCTTAGTTCTTGCCTGTGATTTGGCTAATGAGGGCTGCATTAATTGACTTTGGAGCTGATGCAGCTGTGCCTTGGATGCAGTGGGACAGGGAATTGAGAGTGAAGACCTTGATGCCCCARCACCAAATCCTGGGGATGCTTCACTCTGATCTGGTGCTGTCTGCTGAGTGTGAACTGAAAGTAGTTGTGTTTTTTGGRTTTTTTTAAAG
This sequence comes from Mixornis gularis, assembly GCA_003546035.1. Lineage (NCBI taxonomy): Eukaryota > Metazoa > Chordata > Aves > Passeriformes > Timaliidae > Mixornis > Mixornis gularis. Next base: position 143,021 of record QVAJ01000389.1, read on the forward strand.
CAGTTCATGYACATCTTTCCCCTATATATGAACAGGACACAGAACCTCTGATCCCAGGGCAAAAYTACAGGATATCAAGCCCCACACCTGGTCCCCACGATATTGTGGATGTTGGGGTTTCTCTCTTAGGAAGAGAGGAAGAGAAATGTGTCTTTTGAGAGCTGCTGGATTCCTGGTGCTGCCAGCACACCCTGCAGCCTTGGAGAGTTCATCCTGAGACAGCT
>QVAJ01000389.1:143800-208528 GCA_003546035.1 Mixornis gularis
ACTGACCTTTAATGAGTTACTTTGGCCAGAGGAGGAGGGAGAAGCACGTGGTCACTGAAATGAGAATTTCCTGAATTGTTATGAGTCTCTTATTATCATCACCTCTGCATGTACGTGTGTGTGTGTATATATATGTATATATTAATATACAATATAATATATTATATTTATATATATTATATTTATATATATTATATTTATATATTTATATATTTTTCTCTATATATTTATATATATTTATATATATTTATATATATATTTATATATACTTTTTTATTTTTTATTTTATTTTATTTTTTTTATTTTTTCTCTCCTGTTGAAACAAATCTGGTGTGGTTACAGTAGTGTTGCTATGGTGACCCAAAGTGACAGCTGTTATTTTGTGCTCCCCGGGAGGACTCTGTGATAATGATGGTCATTTTCCYAAGGGGGAACGGTTTGATATCAAAAAAAATAAATCTGAAAGCAAACGAACAGGTAGCATGGAAATTAAGAAAAGGAATTAATTCTCATTAGCAGTAATTAATCAAACCCTGTAGGGTTCTAATGGGGGGAAAAGCCAATTTTAGATGGAAATATCTTGTACTGMATGAATGTAAATGAGGGTTGTGTTTGCTGCAAGGAGGAGGAGGATGCAGAACCCTTCATGTTTCATTACAGCAGTTTTCTGCTTACACTTGACTGCCCAGTCCCAGTCTAGGAGATGTTTCTCCCTGGGCCAAATCCTGAGGCATCCAAAAAACCCCACTGTCCTGCTTTCACATTAAATCGATAGCAGGAAAGATTTAAAAATAAAATAAAATACGGACCTACCATTTTTGACCCATAAATGCACACATATACGCACTTGCAAACTTTCCCAGAATATCCCAGAACTGGGATTTGAGTGTGGAAATCCCCAGACATCACAAAGATGGATGGTGGAAAGCACGGAGTTGTCCTGCCTTGTCCTACTGCTGCAAACCCCAGACACACAGGAGTACCTGGTTTCTTGCCCCTGCCTTCATTCTGTAYCCAGCTACAGCTTTGCCCTACAGATTTTCCCTTCTTCCCCTGCTGCTGCAGGGTTCTGACAAGAGGGATTGTCCCTTCTTTACTTCTCCAGGCAAAAAGGACTCCTGGATGCCACCTCAGTGGTGGTCCCTGTTCTGCCTGGGGAGGGGATGTAGGTGAAAGGGATGTAGAAGCTGAAAATGCACTTTTGTAGAGCCACAGAGGGATTTGTGGTGGAAAGGACTTCAAAGAACATCCAGTTCCAACCCTGGGCAGGGATGCCTTCCACTAGCCCAGGTTGTTGCATTCAACTTGGCCTTGGACACTTCCCAGGGATGGAGCAGCCACAGCTGCTCTGGGCATCCTCAGCACCCTCACAGGGAAGGATTTCTCCCTCATATCTAATCTCTTGCTCATACCTTTCAGTTTAAAGCCATTATCCCTTTTCCTATCACTTCATCAGAGTCCTTCCCTGGCTCTCTTGTGTGTGCCCTCTCTCCCTGGAGTCTCCTCTTCTGAACATCCCCATCTCTCTCAGCCTGTCTCCAGTCCTGTGATCATTTTTGTGGCCTGCTCTGGACTCAGCCCAGCGAGTCCCTCTCTGTTTTGTGCTGATCCCATCACCTTTGATGCTTTTCCTGATGTTAGAAATGTAAATTTTAGTCTCCCACCCTGCTGTGTGAATGGAAGCATTTTGCTGTCTTCCCACCATCAGCATTTCCAGTGCTCTCCCAAGTGTTCCCTCCCCTTGGGACACAGAACTCTTTCCACAAAGGTGGTCCTCATAGCTCCATCTGATTCCTTGGAGCCTGAGCCATTTTTTATGCCACCCTGTATAAATGGGCAATAAAAAGGCCAAGTTCTAGATTTATATTTATCCTAATTGGAGCTGGGAAGATTTACAAGTGTAATAAAATATTGCTGTTTCTAGTTCTTTTATTCCTTGGTGTTCCAAGGTGTGAATGTACATTTACATGGTCATAATCAGCTCACCCCTGAATTATGAGTATTGTTAAATATTTTACATAAATAGCAAGGTTTACAAAAGAGGTGGTAAAAGCTTCACTGTGATCACGAAAAAACCCTAACAAAGAAGGAAATGTGCATTTTAGGCCAAAGCATTTAGACCTTCAGGTGTACATCTAACAGAGGTGGTTTTCTCTATTGTGTGACATRAAGAGATAAAAATCTCTTCTTTATCGAATCTATTCAGTTTTCAGTCAATGCTGGGRGGTGAAGTGATGGTTGTGGATTGTTTTGACACACAGATTTGATGTTCTGCCTATCAAAAGGAATAAATAAAGGTGGCTTGATTATAGTATATTCCTAACTTCAGTGGGAGAAAATCCTGAATGGCAGGAAAGCTGTAACAGAAATAAACCCCTGGAAGCTGMAATCAGATAATCTAAGTGTGAAATCAAGAATGTTTTCAGAGTGGAGGGTGTKAACCTTGCAGAAGTCTTATCAAAAGTTGGAATTACCTCCCTTGGTGCTTTTAATTCAACACTTGGATGGTGGTGAGAGCATTAGATTTAATCCATTGCAGGTTATTTGGCTCAGCTGRAAACTTAATGGTCAAGGTTTGAGAGGGAAAGCTGGAGGGACAGGGATTCCTTCTGCCCTTCTCCTCTCTGCAGCTCCCTCTCCTGCCTTGGATTTTGTGCTCCATCCTGGGACTCACGACATGATTTTGAGCTTCAGGGTTTTTCTCTTTCTCCCTTTCATTCACACAGTGCTGTGTGCATGCTTTCTCTGTAAGAAATTAGTGTTTCCTACATCCTCTGGCATCCTGTTTCCAAACAATGGAGGGGAMCCTCTGTGCTGAGACTGGCTCCATTCAGAAAGGGGGAGCAGCTMCTCAGGGGAGGCTGTTGCTGCAATGGAATGTTGTGAAGAATGCCTTCACTGTGTGCTGCTGAAAAGGAATTACTCTGTGCTATTTAAAAACAGGCAAACAAATGAAAAACCAAACCCTCCCAGACCCTGTATTTAAAGCCTGTGGAAATAATCATGCTTATACAAACRTTTAGGCCCAAATCCAATGGGAGAAGTTTCTGCTGTCTCATGGGGTGCAACTTTTTGAAGTTAGTGAAGCCCTTGATAATATATTTATGTCCTGACTTGTGTTTATTGGGCTGGAGAGGGGGTTTTGGCTTCAAGTACATTTGTTTGTGGTTTGTGGTTGTAGCTCCTTGATATCTGTTATGGCAATAAAGAAATTTTGGGGGACCAGAGCTGCTCAAGAAGCATGTTTGAGACACAAGCTGTAATGCAGAACTTGATTTTGGTAAGGTGTGGATGAGAAGCTGAAATTGGTGGAGTTGGGGTTTATTGCTTTTATTTGTTGGGACTGCTCAACAAGTTCTAATATTAAATGCATTATAGTAAGATTAATTTCTGAACTAGAAGTTGCCAAATGCACTGCTTAACCATTTACCAGCACCTCTGGAAAACACTTTATTTGTGATACCAAAAAGAACCGTGAGCAGTGCCAAACTAAACACTAAAATCCCAATTATTTGGCCTTTAGAAAGAAATAAAACATGGACCTACCTGCTCTTAGAGCAGAACTGCTTCTCTTTGGGTCTCTGTGTGTGTTGAGGTTTGGTTCCACGGATTATTGCCATTTGACTTGGAAGAATATTTGTCCCTTCACAGCATTTGCAGCTCCACTGTGATCTTAATTAGATGTTGTTCCTGTTGCTTTTCAGTTCACCAAGGGCACCTGTTTCTCTGCTGGGAGATGATTTACACAGGCAGCCAAAAACCTTTTTAAACATGTAGAATTTGCTCGTTAAGCCTTGGCTGCCTGCAAAGGAGCTACCCTGAAGTCTGTAGGTGGCAATTTCATATAGAGCATAAAATGCTCACAAAACAATTCGACTTTATTGAGCAATTTACATTAACTGCGTAGAGTTGGGTTTGGTTTTGCACCAAAGGATTCGCCTCTAATGGGCAGAGCAAAAATATAAAATCAAAATAGAATTTCACTCTTGTCTCAACGTCCAGAACTGGCCACTGGAAACAGGAGAGAGTTCCTTTCACAGAGCATGGATAAATAGTTCATATTTTAATTTCAAAAAGCCTTTGTGATTTTTTTTAATTTTTTTTTTTATATTGACTGATTAGGCGCTTTGGGAATGAGYATGTACAGAATTTTCTTGCAGTGTTGAGAAAGGCTGAATTGCAGCGAACAGCTTTTGTTCCCAGGTCTAAATGGCTCCTCAGTGACAGAGAAGGGGTTTGTATGTGTTAGAATGTGCAGCAGTGAAAAAAGCTTAACATGAAAATTTGAAGAACTGCAGATCTCATGAGATCCAAGAGTAGCGAGTTTATCACTGGGATGTTGCACATGCATTCAGGAATTTATGGGAATTGTGAAATCTAGGCATYATTAAAGTTCCTCCAGGAGCTGCATAATTCTAATATTTTAACTTTTCTGTGCCTAATTTCCCTAATTTTTCCACGTTAATATCGACTAGTGTCCATTTTTTGTAAATATCTGTGACTATAGGTTTGCATCAATYGTTGTCTTTAATTAACTTGAAGTATTATGCTCAGTAAAGCCTGTGTTATGTATCTTGGAGTTGTTTCTAATGCTTTATTTATTTACAATTATTAAATTATGTTGCCAGAGGGGGGTGGTGGGGGGGTGGGTAGATTTTTATTCTTCCAAGCATCTGACTTTAGTAAATGCATAATCGTGTATGGAGCAAAGCTCTTTCTTTTCCAGGCAATACATTGAAATTTTTTGAGATTTAAAGGGGCTGTGCAGTATTTAGGTTGCTGAATATTTCAGGATGAGAGTGAAAATGTTTTTTGGCGACACACAAACCAGCTGTTGCTGCTAATGTCCTCAGATCTAATTCAATGTGTTATTTTATTCTTTTTTTAATAGCCCCTAAACCTCTTTTCACATCTCTCCTAACTGAAGGAAGGTTCTGTCAGCATGTTTTGGCTTTYACTGCTTGGCCATGAATAGTGTGAAATTTTATTTTTTTTAAATATGCTAGCTTTTCATGGTTAAATGAGAAACACATATCTTCAAGCAGTGAGCAATGATTTAATTTTTTTAGAGTTGTAATATATGGTAAACACGCCTACTGTTTCTCCCAGGGTTTAATTCTACCAAGACTAATATTATGCAGCTGCACTCTGCTTATTTTAATAAGACAATTCTTTAAGAGAGGGAGGGGAAAAAAAACCCCAAATTGCCCCAGATGGGGACAGTGTTCCTGGTCCATCCTGGGCTGCTCAGCACACGGGGCTGGGGCTGACATGGCAGTGGCTGTCGAGTTTGTTGGATTGCTCAGCTATTAATTGCAGCAAATTTTATAGATGCCAGGGTTCAAGGTTCCCAGGCCAAGCCATGCTGTATTCATCTCTGMAGAGAGGGAAGGAAAAGGAGCAGTGAGCTGCTGCTGCACTGATTTAAAATGAAAAAGAGAATTTTTCATTTCAGCTGGGYTTGTGACAGTGTTGGAGAGAGCAAATAAGGCTCCTTTCTCTCTCTTTTTTTTTTTTTTAAATATAATAGGCAGAAAATGTCCACAGGAACATCCATGTTTCTATGGTTACAGGATTGTGTTCTCTTTAGGACTGCAAGGATRATAAATGGATATGATCATCCTGTACTAAACCTGAAGGGGGAAGCAGGAACATGTCACAGGTTTACAAAATCCTTGATGGCTTGGATCAGGGAGCACCTTCAGACCTCTCTGCTGGTCTTGGAATACCCTAAATTTATGGATATATTGGTATAGGGGTGTATATGTGGTATTCTTGCCATAAAGACTATTAATAGCTAGGAAAAAAGCACATAAATAATAAAAGCTAATAAATGCATTCTTAATTAAAGGGTCATATTTCTAGTAACGAAATTAAAGAAGTTAGAGGTAATTTTACAGTTGGACTCGATCTTAAAACTCTTTTCCACCYTAAATGTTTCTATGATTCTCTTTAGTTTGCAGTTAACTTAAGTCAAATTAAGAAAAAATCACTAGAGGAAGTGATGAAACCTTGATCAAAATATTGTACAGCCTCGGTTTACTTCCTTTATGTATCTTAGAGTGGTTTCTTAGCCCTACCACAAAAATAGGGTGTAAAGCAAGCCAGTCCACTCATCTGAATTATGTTTTGTTTCCTTAGAAATAGCTGGAGAAATCTAATTTTTCTTTTTGCCCTACGTAAAATAAAGATATCTGGAAGATCCAGTCGAGTTTCCTAATGGGGCTGTGCTAAATGAAGATGAATCCAGAACAAAGCTGGGTCAAGGGTAGGAATTAGGGTTTTTCTGGAAATGGAGAGCAGTGCTTTCCCCAAATGAAATATTACAGGGTTACAGTGTTGACAGAGGGATGTGACATGATGCTGCCGAGGTTGATTGGATTATGAAGGGTTTAAGCAGTAATGGGATTGGAAAGTACTTCTTGAATGAACAGACAGCTGTAGAGGATTTTGAAAGGGAGGTTTATAGGGTTGAGTCAGTTCAGCCTCGGGGTCATAGCCTGGCCCAGAGTTTTGGGGGCTGTATGAGGGCAGGAAGCTCAGTGCTTGGGAAGCCTGAGGAGCAGAAATGCAGAACCTGAGCCCTTCACTCAGGGAGTTATACAGACTTCAGCAGAAACTGATATAAATGCCTACTTAAAAGAAATAAATAAATAAAAGTCTGCCCTATGGAATTTTGCTTTCTCATCGAGGGTGAAAATGTTAAATGTCCTACAGTAACATGTTGGASAAGGTTTGTTTTAATGAGATATTACCCCACTTTCACCTATATCATTATTAAAGACTTGTAGTAATGAAAGAAGTTTATTCCTGTGACTGGACCGTTACTAAAAGGAGTTAACATAAAAATAATTAACCACTGGAATATGTGTGTGTACGGTGTGGTCTTTGAAAATGTTTGTGTGGAGCAGAAATATCCTTGAAGCCTGGAGAACTAAAACTCCCTTTTAGTCTTTCCCTGTACTTGCAGGAATTCCAAAACCAGGATTTTAAGAGAGGAAGAAAGTGTTKTTAGGGGTAATTCCTCAAGCACCTTGAGGAATTTAAGAGTTCCTGCTTTCCAAACACGGCCCAAATGGTGGGATGTGGAAGAAGTGGTGGGTTTAGGCAGTTTAGTGGTGCCTGGAACTGAACAGCTTCAGCTAGATGGTTCAGACGTGTGTAAGATGAGACATCTTGGCCAGAAGAAAGATGTGCAGCTACAGTGTGGAAGAGACCTTGAAAATGGAGCTAGATGTCTTCTGGCCTGGGCCAGTAGGAGAGAAAATGTTTGAATGCTTTGAGCTGTTTGAGGCCACAGAKTCTATTGAAAACATCAACATTTAGCAGAAATGTGGTACAAGTCTTATTGCCCTTGAACAGCTGGTAACTTTGCTCTTTCCTTCCTGTTTTGTTCTTCTTCAGACCAGCACTTATCTTGGATCAGCTGAGTTTGTAGTTGGCCAGGAGCCTTGGTGGTCTTAGTAGGTACTAAAATCCCCCAGGTATCCTCAGTCAGGGAAGTGCATGCTTGGTTTGGAGGGAAACTGTCACTGTCAGTTCACTTTTGGCAACCAACAAACTCTGAGGGTCAATTTTTCAAGTCATTTATTGCATTCAGCTCGAATCATAGCTTGAAATGATGCGTGGTTTGTCTGCTGGAGACAAGATCTCTGCTCTCCAAGGGTACTGCTGCTCTTTKAAAGATTGCTCCAGATAGGATCCACTTTTTCTTCTAAATTATTATATATTTATTAATATCAGGTAGGATTTCACACTAGAATGAGTATGGTGCTCATCTTGTTATTTGGAGGCTGTGGTAACCACATTAACCCCCTGTAAAGAGACTGATGAACAGGCACAGAGATTACTGCAGGACCAGGTTTTGAAAACCTGTGTTTCTCTGACTCAGATGCTTCCTTATATCCACGTTTCCAGAACCTTAGATAATCCAAAACAATTGACATTCCTAACTTTTCAGTGATAAATGTTCTGCTAAGCCCAGTTCAAGGAGTTTGGGCGTGTAATTTCTGCCAGTTCAAGGAGTTTGGGCGTGTAATTTCTGCCAGTTCAAGGAGTTTGGGCGTGTAATTTCTGCCAGTTCAAGGAGTTTGGGCGTGTAATTTCTGCCAGTTCAAGGCAGCCAATTGCTTCTTGACCATAAATGCTTATGTCCTTTCTTCCTTTTTTTTTTTTCCTTACAAGAGGTAAATCAACTGAATTTAGCCTGTGGTAACCACATTAACCCCCTGTAAAGAAACTGATGAACAGGCACAGAGATTACTGCAGGACCAGGCTCTGAAAACYTGTGTTTCTCTCACTCAGGTGCTTCCTTATATCCACGTTTCCAGAACCTTAGATAATCCAAAATAATTGACATTCCTGATTTTTCAGTGATAAATGCTCTGCTGAGCCCAGTTCAAGGAGTTTTGGCATGTAATTTCTGCCAGTTCAAGGCAGCCAATTGCTTCTTGACCATAAATGCTTATGTCTTTTCTTCCTTTTTTTATTTTCTTACAAGATGTAAATCAACTGAATTTAGCCTGGGAGGTGATAAAATTTAGCCCTGTGTGTCAAGCCTTTAATCTCTGTGACCCCTTGGCTGTGGAGACAAGTACTGYAGGTGGGATTTGTAGTTTAAAATTGCAGCTCAGTTTTCAATTTTACAGTCTTTGAACTTTTATAAGTGTTCGAAATGTTATAAATGAACTTCTGTGAATTTATAAACCCTCAGAAAAGTGTATTATGAGAGAATGAGCAGTGGCACTGGCTTGTTGTTCACCAGTTTGTCCGTTTTGTATGAGGAAGCTCATTCTTATTAATCACTGAGGTTCAGTCGTTTGGCCAGAACAGATGAGAAATCACKGAGAAAACTTTGCTTTTTTGAATCYAGGAGACTTGTACCTTTGATTGTTTTGTTGTGGATTAGACTGAGAGTTAGTTATTGTTGTATATTATAAGTATTAAAAAAAATGCAATAACAAAACCAACCAAAACTAACACTACAACAAAAATTTAAACATCTTATTAATTACGAAATAAACRTCAACAAAATAACATCAATAAAAAWATGTAAATATTATTTACAAAAATACACAAAGCCCCATTTCATTATACAAAAAATTTTTACTCAAAACTACCATTTTTCTATACAAACAACTCTACCACACGTATTCAATTTATACAATTCCTAATCTCTACACACGCAAAGTTCCACCAAAAACCCCAAACCAATCCCYAGTAATTCATGCAATCCCTTATCTCCAAAAAACACCTCCACAAAATTACCTTATTAAATAAATTATCCTCACTTCTAACTAAACTATAATTGATAATCTTATGAAATTATTTTCATACACAATGAGAAGTTAGAGGAAACATCTTCTCAGGAGTGGGCACCTGGATGTGGTGGATAACCAGATTTTGGGGGCAGTCAAGAGTGCAGCTCCTACCAGAGCTCAGACATCACCTGTGAACGATTTTTTTTGACTATGGTGTAGCAACGTTTTGAAAAATAAAAATGCTTGGACCACATGCACGAGTAATTCTTTAATGACGTGTCTTTATAATGCAGAAGAAAAAGTTTTGGGGGGTCTGGACCTGAGGAGCCAAAACAGTCTCGTCCTGTGCTTGTTAGGTGACAATTGAGTCTTTGCCAGTGCTGGTAGAATGGCAGGGAAACAAAAGGCAAGAATGTCTAAAGCCCACTGATAAATGCAAGATTTAAGTAATACAATTGGTAAATCAAACGTGGTTGCTTCAGTGTTCCTGTTCTCTTAATGTTTCTTTAAACATTTCATTAATTCTCCTAATTAAACCCCCTCTCGCTGTAGCCCTGTACAAAATAACATTTATGAGTCTTTTGCTTGTGTTCCTCTTACTCCCCATATGCATGTTGTTTTTTTATTTACATAAAACACAAATATTATMATGTTGTAAATAAAATATAAATATTTATAATAAAAATATTTATATTTTTGGCAAATTTATTCAGTGTATGTAGCAAATATATTCAGCGTATTTCAGCCACAGGGTTGCAGGCTAATTATGATTTAACTCGAAAGGCCTTGAAATGATCATGATTATTGTACAAAYACAGGAATGTGTGGATGGGAGAGGGATGAGATGGTGTTTGCCACCTTTGTGACAGATTGATGCACGTCTCACGTAACCTTTAGGCCAGRCAGCTTGGAAGTCTAATGAGCCTGAATTATTCAGAAGCTAGTGAAGATTAGCTTGATAGTGAGAGTATGTATTGATCTGCCAGCAATTCTTTCTGCAGTGCTGAGCTTCCCAAATACTTAATAACTTTAAAAATAGGTTTTTATTTTGACCAGAAAAAGACTTGGCTGGTGGGTTTTTTCAGAGAAATTATGGCTTTTTGTTAATCTTTCTTAAATGTCAATCTGAAAAAAAACCCCAACCAATCAACACAAACCCCACAAAAATAACATGTTTTTTTCTTCTTGCTTAATTTTATTTTTTTTTTAAAGCAGAATGGCAAAGAATACATCTGACACTGTCTTCCATCCTTCCTGAAAAAGCTCCATTTCTTTGGGGCAATTACCGGCCTCTCTCTCAGATAAGATACAGGTTTATTGAGTTTCCCAGTGTGCAATTACAGGTCTCCAGAAGAGATTACTGCATATGAGCAGCCTGGAATGATGGAGTGCATTGCAGTGGGGGAAGTAGGCCAAAGATATTGCAATATACGGGGAGGGTTTTTTTTTTTGGTGGTGATCTGAAATACACAGGAAGGAACTTTGGTGTTGTTATTGATTGATTTTACTTCGTGGCCAGGCAGGAGCAACTTAATTCTTGCACAAACTAGCGATGTGAGGAGTTGCAAAATGGATTTCTTCCTTTGATGTGGAAAATGCTGGGACCCAGCATTAGCTTAAAACAAGGTTTTAAATTTCCAGCCTGTAACGAGGGAGACAAATAGTAACATTCCTTTTTATAAACTGTCAAGATGGAAGGAAACGTTTCTGATTTCAGCAGTGTTGGATAAAATGCTCCTGTTTTTATGGCATTTATCAAAAATTATTAAATGTTAGGGACCCAAAGAGGGGCTCATTCATATGCAGACACTGTGCTTCCAGGATTAGCATTCTCTTCCCAACACCAACTGCACCAGGATTGCCTTGTGGGACTCGCTTTTTGAAGGTGAGGACAATGAATTTTCAAACACAGAGGAGGCATGTGTATTTTTTTTTAAACTCTCTAGTCTTAAATGACTTCTCAGGACATGTGTTTTCTTTTTAAAATTAATAAGTAGCTTTGTGTTTGAGAATAACTATATCTGGGTGAAAACTGCTTTGTATTCCTGTGCTTCACCTACATTATGCTTGCTCAAGTTACAAGCTTATGCAAATACTTTTCATTCCATCACTTCTCAGCAAGGCTAAAGATTTCAGTCAAGGTTTGGAAGCCCAGCTTAGCTGTTTGTGCAGGAGTTACGCCTCTGCTCTAGGAAGCTGCAAATTTCAGGGCACAACACAATTTTACATACAGCATTTTATTTCTAATCTCAGTTGATGCTCCTTGTCTTCATTATTTACTTGATGGAGTGTAGTTCTGTGTTTTTCTTTTAAAAAGAAAATGGTGTCTCTCCCAGCAGAAGGGTGCTGCCAGAGGAATCTATTGCCATCACACTATCTGAGATGAATCTGTTTGAGTCAAGAGGCCTGAAATTAATGGGGATTTTTGCTAGTAAAATAAGCGAGTCTGTGCAATTGTGGAAAAGATGGATATTGTTCCCCAGAAGTCAGCTGCACTGTTCTTTAATTAAAAAGAAGGCAGCTGAACCATTTTATCATGTGTTGGCACCCTTATTATTTTTGTGTCGTTGAAGCGTTAAATGGGTACAAAAATCCCTGCTTACCTCTCCCACAGTATTGTCATTAATGTCACTGTGACTCCAGTCAGTCACAAATGTCACATATAATGCCAATTACGGCATTGCAGGCGTCTTAAAAGTGAGGCATAAATGCTGATGTTATGTAGCTTGTCCAATTTTAATAAAGCAGGTTGTTTTCCACTGATCACACTTTGGTGTCTGAAGTTGTGGTGGAGTCCAGAGGGATGTTGGTTGGTGCCTGGGGAAGGGAATGTGTGGTCCTGCCTCAGAGCATCTTTTCTCTGCAAGGCAGAACCCATAGACATGGACATGTGGGGTGGAGTCCAGAGGGGTGTTGGTTGGTGCCTGGGGAAGGGAGCGCGTGGTCCTGCCTCAGAGCAGCTTTTCACTGCAAGGCAGAACTTGTGGACGTGGACATGTGGCATCAGTGCAGTCTTAAAGAGTAACTGGGTAGGGGATCTCCAGTCTTGGCTTTTTCCTGCTTTATAAAACACCTTGATTGCCATCACTTCAGAACCTTCAGCTGCCACAAGATCTTGGCCATCAGCAGTGATCACAACTCAGGTCTCTTCCAGCTGCATTTTACAGGAACCCTGTAGTCCCAACTCCATTTCCCAGTAGCCAGTTGGATCCTGATCAAGTAAATAGGGGTACATTTCCCATCCATGCCGCACTGGGCTTCCTTTATTTTAGCTCTCAGTAGGGTGCCTTTGCTGGCCTGTGTCCTGCACACCCTCACTGCTGTTTGTCCTTTTCTCTCCTCACCCTCCAGCCCGATAGCTGCACTCAATAGTGTGAGCTTTTATCAATTCTCCAAGTCTGGATCTTGGATAATTCAGTTCAAATTTAATAGTGATTTAACACAAATCAGTCAATTTATCATCTTGTTAACATCAAGGCTGGCACTTTCTATAGAGACAGCTGTTGTGTGCTGTAACCCTGAAGAATCCCCATCATGTCTTTGTAAACAAGAATGCAATGAGCAGTTTTAAAAGATGGTAAATACTGTTTGTGTTTTCCATTAAATTAATCTGTTTAAAGATTTAAATTTTTTTTTGCACGTATCCTTTGTATATAGTATAACATTTGCAATCTGGCAAATGATTCTGTGCCTCTAAACTAGGAAATTGTATAATTTATCTAAGCTGTAGGGTTTTCAGTGTTTGCTCCTGTAGATCTGGGTGAGCCATTGCCTTTCTGAAATAGCAGTGTTTAAAATGAAAATGCTGCCCTTAACATCTCATTTGGTGAACACCTGGTTGGTGGAGCTCAAATCAATTAGGCAGCATATGTGGTTGGACTTGTTTTCCCTCAAAATACTGTGCTTTGGTGCATATTGAGAGCGATCTGCTGATGTTCTAAATGCATGTCATGCCTGGCCAACTGCTGACAAATGCTGTTGAAATTAGAGGGATTTAACCTGTAAAACTTGGTGTTTGACATTTTTATTTTTAAATATTATTATTTAAGTATTATTATCACTATTTACTGAATTATTGTTGTTTACTAAATATTTTATTATTAATAAATAGTGTTTACTGAACTGGTGCACTGGATGCCACCAAAATGAAGAAAAGACTTCAGAAGTTGTAGCAGGTTTGCAGGATTCAAAGAGCTGGTTTAGGGAACCTTCCTACTTACAGATGGAAAAATTAGGAGTTGTTGGAATCTCTAATGCAAGTCACCTCTACATTGCTCTTGTGGCTAAAACTTTGCACAGCTGGGTGGTCTTCTGACCATTCAGTACAGCTGCATCAACTTCTGAGACACGTTTCCATTTTCTGTAACCATGAAACGTCATCATTTTGAGTGACTCTGCTGCTTCTGGAAGCAGATTCTTTCATGACTTTGTGATTTTTTGAGTGTAAGTAAAATATGTGAGTGCAGAGTACGTCATCAGATCCATCCACAAGGATATGACCTGAAAAATGGACTTTTTGCCCCATGATGTGGGATCCAGGAAGGGCACGCTGCAAGAGTGCAAGGGCAGTGTGTCCAGTGGGCTCTGCTGGTGTTCATGGAGAGTATGGAATTGTCTAAATTGTCTAAAATTTTATTTTTAGGCTGAGCATGTATCACCTCACTCCTGCCCTGCTGCTGCCGTGCCATTCCTGCACGGGGTCTGGGTTTTAAATGTCAGCTGCACTGAAGTTGGCTGTCAGGCCGCTGGTTGTTTGGCTGAGTGTTCCTAATTAGGTGGATAATCACTTGAACATTGCTTAAAGTTTTACTCTGGGAATTTGGCTCTTATGCACCCCGTTTTATAATCAGTTTATTTGCATTCTCTTTATCGCTCATTAATAAGTCATGGTTGGGGTTGAGCCGAGCGCTTTGATCGCGGGGTCTGGTGATGCACAGAGAGTTTCCTTCCCTGTTGGCATTTGAAAGGCAGTGCTGTGGCAGTGCAGGGAAACATGCCTGGACACAGTTTGAGGAATTCAGTGATCCTGAGCATCCTGACATCCTCATCAGTGACTCTCTCCTGTTTGGATGTGGCTGGTTCCTTAAAGCCAGGGAGGTGAGGTCATCCGCTGGTGAGTCCCTGGGGGCATGACCTCATGGTGGAACTCTGGCAGTGGGATATCAGTGCTTTGTGGCATCTGTTCCCATCGATTTTCATCCAGTTATTTATTTATTAAACTCCAGGAAATGTGCTTCAACCGAGGGAGAAGCCAGCAAAGGTTTTGCTGCAGTTTGGGAAATATTTCTCTAATGAGGGATAATGATGGGGGAAAAAAAAAAGCCACCTAAGCAACAAATAAACAGGGAATTCATGGGAGTCAAAGAACTTAATGAAGAATAATTATCGTTGTGGGATACTTTGACATGTGCTTTGACTTGTCTAGGTAGCTGTGTATCAGAGAGTGGAAATTTCAGACTTTCTTGGGACCCATCTCTTTTCCCTCAGGCTAGCTGACCTAAGGGGTTTCTCTTCTGCAGTACATAAGCCTGAAACCTCCTCTGAAGAAAATTGTTTACAGTGGAAACAGGGTGCTTTATACTGCTGCTGCAGTTTCTTTTCTATCCCTTTTGGTGCCACAGAGCTGCCAGGGCACAGGGTTGAAACATCCTCCCTTTTGCTGTAGGCAGAGAGATCCATCTCCTCTGCACGTGTTCCCCGACAACAGAAGTAGAAATTAATTCTGCTCTTTCCCATAAATTCAAATTCCACCGCTTTCAGTGCGAGAAATCACTCCAGCCAAAAGGTCTCTGCAGCTTGAAATAGTTTAAGGCCTGCAAATCCTTCAGGGATCAGGTTCATTTACCTGAATATACTCCATGCTTAATAAGAATTGCTTCATAGCACTTATGCACTTGAGGCAAGAGGGCCACGTAGGAAGGGCTCTTGCAGCTACATCAATGAACTCCTGGCTGACCTTTGATGTAATCCTTCTCTGCTATAGCTTCATTGTATATGGAACGGGGGGAAAATATCAAGAGCTGCATCTCATTCACAGAAGCGCTTTGAAGTTAAATTCCCCATTATAAAACATTTTTTAGATCCCTGGAGGGAAAACAGCAGAGCTGCAATCTCTGCTAGTGCCTTATATATTGCATAGATGAAGTGAAAGGAAAGTTACATATACATTGTATTATGATATGCTTTATCCAAAGGGTTGACTCTAAATATAATAGCTGAACAAAAATGTGTGGGCTCATTATGGTTCAATGGTGTAAAAATTAAGTTGGAAGCAGGTATTTTTTGGATAGAGTTTGAAATAATAATAATTCTGGAAGAGATGCTGATCAAAGACAAGACCTGAAACAAGGACTGGATGGTTTTTATGTATGAACAGGAGGGTCATGCCTTTCTTCCTGTGTGCTCTCTATAATCTTTATTTCCTGCATATATAAGGCTACAAACACAGTAACTGTATCTGAAACCCCAGGTACAAATATTCCTACCGTGCAGGGGGGTACATTTCACATTTTCAGAGAAGGTTTATCAGGAGGTTATGGCAGTAAGCAGTCATGAAGCCAGACTTCCTTATCCTGCATCTCTGGTGCCTGATATGTGTACAAATTGGGTAAGCTGAGAGCCAGGAGAATGGTGTGGGATGTCTCCCATACAGCTGGATAGAATTCTGCAGTAAAAAGTGCAGGCAGTTGTGCTTCCCATCCATCTTCACCTTTGCACCAGCCATTGCTGTGACTGGATGGGCAGGAGGAAATTCAAAATTCAGGGAAGTGTATGCAAGTTTTGTACATTAGTGGCTTGGTAAAAGAAACAGACCCAAAGCAGCCCCTGTATCTGAGCAGGAAGAAATGAAACAGCCCAGCCTTGTTTTAATCTCCCTCTCTCTTATGCCTGCATGTGTTTTAATGGCTTTGAGCAGCCTCATGTGTTAGTGCTAAAATGAGGAATGGAACAGTACCCACAGCTTGAGTCACTTAAATGGTTAAAGTTTAATTTGTTCTTGCAATTAATTCATTCCCAGTGGCAGTGGCAATGGTGCTGAGATAAGGCTTGTTTGTAGCATTGAGCTGCCGGTGTTTGTTGCCATGAAGTGCAGTAAGAGCTGATGATTTCTCCAGTCAAAAAAGATTAGCCTGATTCTGCATACTGAGAAAGTGTATCAGTGTATTGCAACATTGCTTTCTAAATAGGAACCGGTTCACAGAACTTCTGTTAGCCATTTAATGGATTTATTTATTGTCAGGGAATAAAAGTATTAAGGTGCTAACAAGCATGGGTAATCCCTAAATAATATTATTTTAATTTCTTTTTAATAGCAGTCAATTTAGGTTGTCTCTCTGCTCAGTCTGATTTTAGTGGGACTCCTTAAGGAATTCAATTTCCCCTTTGGGCACAGTAGGAGTAGAATTGGTACAACTAAGATACTGGAATTTGCTATAAACCAGGCTTTGCTGCTATGTCATGTGGCAAGAGGAAGCTCCTTCTGTACTAATCTAATAACTGTATTAACTTGAGGAGTGGTGAACTTTTTTTTTTTCTCCCCCCATCTCTTCATATTACATTCTAAACCTGTTCTTTCCAGTCTGCAGCAGGAGAATCCTCCTAGTGCCAGCCAGCTGTTAGCTACACCAGTGGCAGGCTGAGCTGACTCACAGAACAGATGTGATACCCCAAGCCTTAGCTCTGGATACTGCAACAACCTCAAATTGTGGCCTGTGGTATTTTTTTTTACTCACCTGATCCACAATCAGCCTCTGGCAAACCTTCAAATGCCTGCCAAAGTTTTTAAGGTGCTGTCCATTTAAATTGTGTTGTACCTTGGCATGAATTCATCCTTTTGTAGATAACCACGAAACATTCCAGGTTATTTGAGCAACTGTGTAGGCATAGACTTAAAAACTTTGCAACAGCAAAGAGGGACTTTGCAGCCACAGAAGGAGGAGAGAACCCCATTATTGAAGAGAGAACCCCATTATTGAAGAGAAAACCCATTACCTGCTTTCTTGGAAACCAAAGACAAACTGAAATGTGCCTGGTACCATTGAGGTGTCCTGGGAATTTAAGCACACAATAAATACATTTCAACTCTGAGAACTTGGGCTGGTACAGAGAAATGTAGGGGAGTTGTCAGCCTTTCTCACGTGTGTAAATGGAAATAAAAAGCAGACATGCTGTAATTCTGAAGGTAATTTATTAAACCTGCCCATTTGGTCGTCTGTTTGGAGATGGGGAAGAGAAATCACGGAGAATACACATAATAATGCTTACTCACGAATTGGTGGGTGCCTTCAGCAGGTATCATCTATTTTCATGCAGGATGACAGGTCATTAGTAACATTTGTAGGGACTTAAAATGCAGAACATGCCAGAAGAAAACATGTCCCTGTGATTTGTGGTGCCCATGGGAGGCATTTCCTTCAGAGGGTCATTTTATTTTGTAATAATTGGATGCTATCATTGATTTGAGCTCCAAGCCACCTGGTATCTTACTCAAGGCTGATGTTTACTGTCTGAGATGACACAATCTTCCCCATCTGGGCTGACTCCTGAAAGTCATCTGGGGAACTCAGAGGAGAAAGCACTGCTTTATAGAAAATGCCTCTGCAGCTTAGCATTCTTCTCAGAAAATTGTTTCTATATAAAAAAAATACAAGTTCTATGGTATTAGCAATTGCTGAAATGTTTTCTCTCCATATAGAAATGCTAGTCTTGCTCTAATGTAATTTAAAAAAATATAAACTTTATCCCAGTGTTGAAGTTCCATGTGAAATCTAAATGTTACCTTGCCTGAACAGTGTCTCCACTGACTTCAGGCCTCTTCAGTTTGTCTTTGCAAAGTATTCATTTTTTGAAAAAGGGCAGAAAACAATGTTTTAAAAAATGCTGAAATCAGTGGACTTTGTCGTGACATCAGTTGAACATTTTCTTACTTAATTTTGTCCGTAGTCCAATAAATGACTTGCTCTTTGAAACACAGATATTAGATGTGGAAAATGATTAACCAACTAATTAACAAGCTATCATACTTATTAATCACAGAAGGACATAGTATGCCCCCACCAAAAGGGTGGCTTCATGCTGCTTATGAAAAGCAGCAAGATATATTTATTTAATTTTTTTTTTAAACATCATTTTAGTTGATGGAGAAGAGGATTAATGTCTGTAGGCTGAAGTCACAGCCAGCCACTGGTCTTGCACGCAGCTGGGTAGTTAGAGAGCTGTAGTGGCAATCAAGCCCCCAGATTTATGTGGATCTAAACAATTTTAGATACGGCCAAATGAAAAGTTAATAATGAAAAGGAATTCAGCTGTGAAATGAACTTCCAGAAATGAGCTAAACCAGTTTCTTTGCCTTCATTCCACGTGGCAGCAATCACCTCTTTCTCTTTGTCTTTTATGTCCTTATTTATGGGTGTAAAAGATGGAGACAAGAGGAGATGGTCTAAAGGCGCACTGGGATTAGAGGAGGGCTTTTTTTTATTATTCCTCCTCTTGCGATAATTTCAGGAAATGCAAAGAAATAACCTTTAAAAGGCAATAAACAGGAACATATTCCTTTTACAGGTATTCTCTTTTAATGTGCTCTTAATAGCATGAAGCAGCATTCAGTCATTGAAATAGAAACCCCTGTGAGTAAAACTAGAAGGAATTATTGCTTTTGTCTCGAATCACACAATCACAGAGTCGTTTAGGTTGGAAAATACCTCTAAGGTCACGGAGTCCAACCGTTAGCACAGATCAAAAGCTTTGCCATTTATGGTGTGCTACAAAGTCAAAGAAATATAATTATGAAATGGTCCAGGCCTTTTGCTGAGCTCAAGCACAGCACTTACCCAATCTCCTGCCTGAAGTGACTCCTTCCCCCGACTCCTGCAGGCTCTCAAGGTCAGCTGCATTCATTTGATGCCAATGTGCTTTGGAAAACCGATGCAATCAATATTAGCTCCTGTGCTTATCTCCTGCCAAGGAGTTCCCTGTGCAATTTCGGTTCCATTTTACTTCTCTTGAAGCTGGTTTAATGCAAAACCAATACATCTTGTGGCAGACCAGATGCACACAGGAACAATCAGTGACTAATTCTGTAGCGGTTACCTGTCTATTAATAACCACTCTGATAGTAATTATCTGTAGAACAATATCCACAGATCCATTGTGTGCAAAGAACAAACCCAGGCCGCTGATGCTGCCAGACTAATTTATATTGGCAGTGTCAATTTTTCAAGTTACCTGGAACCTGCTGAAGACAGACTTAATTAAAACTGCACGGCGCATCTTTGTGAACGTGAATATTAAATGACCTCAAATATTCAGTGCCAAGATCATTCTCTTGGCCTGATGCTCTGCCAGCCAGGAGAGGAATAACCTGTTCAAACCTCCCTGAGAGAGTTTCACCTGGTCCCTTAGAGCCACTCTTCAGGAACAAAAAATGATCAGAGGGATGATCTCTTGTAAGAGGACAGGTTGAGAGGTTGGGGTTGATCACCTGCAGAAGGAAAAGCTCCAGGAGAATTTATTGCAGCCTTTCAGTACTTTAAAGGGGCTTCTAAGAAAAATGGGGACAGACTTTTGAACAGGGGCCTGTAGCAATTGGAAAAGAGGCAATATTTTTTAAACCGAAAGAGGGTAGATCAGACTAGGTAAAAGAACGTTCTTTTGCAATGGAGGTGGTAAAATACCAGCCAGACAGGTGGTAGATGCTCCACCCCTGGAAACACTCAAGGCTTGAGCAGCCTGATCTTAGTCCCTGCTCATTGCAGGGGGTTGGACAAGATGACCCTTAAAGGTGCCCTCCAAGCCAAGCCCTTGTATAAAAAGCTGTGTGACCAAAGACTGACAGTGGTGTGTGTCTGGCAGGAGCCACTTGCCTGGAGAAGGGTTTGGTGTTTCTACCAAGGGCAGTTCAGGGTTAAGCACTTCACCGAATGCTTTACTGCAGGACAGTTTTTAAGTACTAAATCCATTAAAATCCTAAAGGGATCAGGTATTTCCTACTTGGCTACTTTGAGAGTGTTCTGAGGAAGATCTCGATGCAGTCCTGTGCTGGCTCTGTCTCCCACAATGGGCTGTTTCAGAAAGCTGACTAACCTCTTGCAAGATTGTCAGAAAGGGATCTGAAGGGATATCTGTTTCCATCCAGGCCACCATGAACAGGTAATTTAGAGAGCATTACATTCTTACGTGCTGGGGACTGATTTTGGCGTTATCAAATAAAATCCTGCTGAATCTATGACTTGGTTGCCTGCCAGTTTCACACAGCATTGCTCTTTTGCAGCTAGCCATGGAAAAGTGCTTATTGACAAAATACTTTTATCTGCAAGTGCTGGATGATCTGATGCTGTAAAGGTTAGAGGATAATTTAATTTTCTTGGAGGATTTGCCGGTGTGTCTGTGTGTGTATTAGAAATGTAAGAGCTTTCTTACATTTCTTCATAACTGTGTCTTAAAGACCCCTGGCTGGAGGATGCCAGACATGCTAACGCCATGCGTGGACATCTGGTCACTGCTCTGAGGGAAATGGGGCCATCTGCTGAAGCAAAACCAATTCCTCCAGGTTTTCCTGATGGCCTCCTGATGGTGCACACAAAGGGTTGGGTCCAACTCTACTTAGTACAGCAGATCTAATGGAATCTGCAAGTCGTAGCCCGTAGCAATCTCCCAAACCCGTGTAATTAAAACCTAAACGTTTGTGTTGTCTGTAGTTTCCAGCTGCAGCTGAGGTGTCACAGTTTCCCTTTCCCAGGTCTGTCATCTCTGGCAGTTTCTAAGACCCTCATAGCCAGCCTAATTAAATGATCAAAACTGCTGCTTCCATCTCCTTAGCTCGTTCTCTTTCCTTTACCCAGTGTTTTCCAGAACTTGACAAAGCAGTAAAAACAGTAATTAGTGCTCTAATTGGGTATAAATAATAATATAACAGACTTTCTGTCAAAATAACAACCACAAGGCAATATGCTCATTGAGAATCTTTTAAATTCCCAGCACTAAGGCGGTTCAAAGTAGTAAATTATATTACAGCAATTTGCTTCAAAGAAGCATAACCTGTAAATTTATTTTATCCTGACAGCAGTGACAGGCTGCACTCCTAAGTGTGTGTATTTGTTTCAGGTCTGGCTGCTCATTTCTCTTCTTCTGATCCACACTGCCGATTAAAAGGTCGTGTCTACGCCTAATTTTGAATTTTCACTCTTTGCTGTGTACCCAAATTCATAAGCTCTGTGTTTTGGGTATTTCCCTCAGCTTCACGATCCTGTTGGTGAAATCTTAGCAGCTCCAAGGTGGTGTCACCAGAGTGTTTTCTTTGTCTCTTGCAACTGGTAAATTATTAATGATGCCGCTAAAGGGGAACGTGGTCGGGCAGGGAGAACTTGGGGGGAGCCTTGAGCAGCTGAAGGGGGTGCAGATGGCAGGGGAGGCACAGATCAGTGACCATCAGGTTTCCCCATGTGCAATTTTTATTTTTTTTTTTTTTGCCTGAGGGCAGGACAGAAGGGTACTTCCCAGCAGCAACGCTGGAAAGGAAAAACAGATGGATGGAATATGTGAGAGGAGCTTGTGGCAGTGAGAATTTGTACTTCTGTCGATAGTTTAGCATTCTTAATCTTTTCATTCTTGCTTAAACCTCTGAAAGTCGATTGAAATGTTGCCTGGCATCTCCCCTTTCGAAATGAACAGAAGTGCAGTGGGGGAAGGACACCTAATGTTTAACACTTGCCTGCTGGTTTAGATGCTGCTCAGTGCTGATGGCTTTTATTGACACACAGAGCTCTCTGTGATTCATGAGGAAGGATGAGGTAATCCAGAGACAGGTCTCGTTCCACCCACCCAAAAGTGATACATACAACCTTTGGCAGAATCCTCAGCTTGCTCATTTGCCATAAAACCCTTGAGAAATCTCTGGTGTGCATGAGACACAGCTGCAGCCAACAGCAGTGCTCACTGCATATATATGTTTTCTTTTTTTACAGGGAAACAGTGACAGTGCTAACTGAATTATTTAATGCTGCAGGGCTCTTATAGATTTATGGACTTTCTTGGTTGCTGTTAATACTTGATAATGTGGGTGAAGGCTGGTTTTAGTTTAAAAGTATCCTAGTTTACTGTGTGATCTCTAAGAAAGGGATGGGGGGAGGCTTTTTTCCCCTCTCTTATCGCTCTTGTAGGTGCTCGCAGTGAATCTCTCATTTCGGCTCGTACAATGGTAGGGGAGTAAAGGACTCAGCAGTACATTCCAGCTAAAGGGCATAATCTCAGATTAGAGCTGTTGCTTTTTCCAAAATACTCTGATTCAGGAGGAAATGTGGCCAGGAAGGTTGACTCAGCTCTTTCTTCCAAGGCAGCAGACTCCAGAGGCCATCCCACCTCAACAGGGTTGTGTTCTCAGTATTGAAACTTTTTAGGTTTAATTAAATAATTTTTAGGTTTATTTAAATAATTATTGTGGCTATCCTGGTGTGCTTTCCAAGGCTTCTTGAAGGAGAGCTCAGACTGTTCTGACTTGTCTGCTGAAGCACAGTCTGCCACTTTCTCCCCTAGCCATGGTGATGGCTGTGTTTCAGTAATTCTGCAGGTATTTGCAGATACTTAACATTCTAAATTTATTTCAAATGGAAGTTACTTCTTAGTGGAATTTGTGTCCTAATGCTTACTAAAACATGTTAACAAAACTTTTTTTTTTCAAAGTAATTATGAATCTGTCTGAAATGACAAAAGAAACACTAACCCAGGCACCCAAAGAAGGAGCATCTAGACTGGTAGATTTTAATCCAGTGGGTTTGTAAAACATCTCTGCATTTTCTACTGGATGCTTTTTCTCAATAGCACTGTTCTTGGGATGTTCAGTGTGCAAATGGGTTGATAAAGGCAAAGCCTGAGGAACTCTGTGTGTCAGAGGCAAGGTGTGAGACAGGTGACTTTAACAAGCTGGACAGAGTTGCCCTGTCAAAGCTTTCCTCATGTTGTAGTTTAAGTCATTGCTGAAATATTGTAAATACCTCCTTAGATAGAGCCTTAAAGGTGACTGTGAGGAGAGGTGTGTACTCTTCAAGTATTAATTCTCTTTGTCCTCACCCATGCACATCCTATGAGTATAAAACTGGAAATTGCCTTTTCTTATGAAACAGATGAATTACCCAATAAAAATGCTTTAACTGTGATGGCACGTGGCAAAAATGATCCCTTCTTGCTAAAGGTTACAGGGCAGGGAAGTTATGTATATCCTTCATCCTGCTCCCAGAATTCTCGATGGGAAGGATATGTGGTGAATGTATTTCTAATTAACATTTGGGTGTATAATTTGTCTGTATATCAGAGCTGAACCAGGTAACTTTGTCTGTGGCCCTTGCTTGGTTTGACTCACAAGCCCATTGAAACAGGTCTTAGTTTGTCTTGTAAATGGGTTGGAATGTAGCTCCAGGTGGGTATTGAGCTGTAAAAGGACATCTTAAATTATAAATCTTTTCCCAGTGCCTGTTGAGGTGGATCTGTTAGGTGAGGGCATTTTCCATCTGAGTGGCAGCAGACCATCCTCGATAGGATTTTGTCACTGTTAGAAGGGCAGAACCTGCCCTCTGCTGGGTTCTGCCAGTACTGAGAGACTGATAATTCACAGAGCTTCACATTAAGACTAATAAAATGTGTATTTTGCTATAATCCACTTTCGCTAGTCTGTCCCAAATTTGCTGAGTTGCTCTTCTGTGTTTCAGTATACTGACTTTATAAAAACACATTAAACTAACTGACTGAAAATGAGCAGGCAGCAAAGAGCTCTGTTGGTGCCTCAGAGATGACTTCCAAGTTACAAACTGCAGATTTAACCTGGAGAATTGAGTTTTAACTAGAATGTGTAGATGTTGATTTGGAACAGCAACCAGAGGTGAGTTTTTAAGGTGGCTTTGGATTGAAAGGTGTTCTATAATGCTGGAGTTAAAAGCCTTGTAAAAATTTATACGTACCCAAAGCAACTCAGAGGAGCGACTGTGCAGAGCCTGACTTGCAAGTGAAGTGTTAGGAGCAAAAAGCTGGTTGGAAACGGCTCTGGGCTGTCATTATCTTACAGTAGTCGTGGTCATGCACTGAGGGTGATAAAACACCGGCACAGGCCATCCAGAGTGGTGGTGGTGGATTCCCTATCCTTGGAAACACTGAGCAACCCCATCTAGCTGAAGATGTCCCTGCTGTTGGGGTGACCTCTAAAAGTCCTTCCAACCCAAACCATCCTGTGATTGTCCCATCCTGAGGCCTTACCTGCCTGTTAAGTCCTTTGTTGTGAGCAGGCTCGTGGTTTTTTTATGTGAAAAATTGGGTTAAACTCATTGCTGGGGGCAACAGAGGCCATTGAAAACTAAAAGAGGTTAAAAGGGGAAGAATAGCCAAAGGCTTGAAGAGCAACTGTTCTTCATGTTCTTCTGTGGTGGATGGTGCCCTCATCTCTTGCAGGTGCTTCTTTTCCAGAGGTGGCTGAATCACATTGCTCACTTGACTTGTGACTAGAAATCACCTTTTGAAGTCAAACCCAGGGAACAGATCTCGGCAGCTAAATCCAGCCTGGTTTGATATTTAGGGATTGATATTTAGGGTTTGGTATTTAGGGATTCCTGTTGAACTTTGGGTTTGGTTTTGGTTATTTTTTCTTTTCCGCCCTCCTAGATTACTGGAGGGAAACCAGCCAAGCAAGCAGCACAAAGCTGATGCCTGTGGCTAGCCAGCTGATTTATGGTGTTACATCTTAAAACTTGGGTTTACACG
The DNA here is from genome assembly GCA_003546035.1 of Mixornis gularis. Lineage (NCBI taxonomy): Eukaryota > Metazoa > Chordata > Aves > Passeriformes > Timaliidae > Mixornis > Mixornis gularis. The sequence goes on from QVAJ01000389.1 coordinate 168,802, forward strand.
GAAGAAGGGCTTTTCTGGCTTAAACTTCTTTTTTTCTGCTCTCTGAAAGATGTTGTTTGTATTTAGTTTTGGTTTAGCTGACCTCCGAAGGGGATCTTTTAACCACCTCATTGAGTCAGTGTCTCTCTAGAACACCATGATAATTTCTCCAAACTGCTGTGTGCTGCTTTTGTACGTCTGGCCCCGTGTCTGTAGGGTTGCCTCATTCCCTGCAGATGTGGGCTGGTGATGCCTCTTTGGGATGACCCCTTGTTCCCTGCAGGACTGAGACAGCATTTGCTAAGAGCAGCACAAAATGTTTCTGGTCCCTCGCTGTGGGGAGGGATAATAACGAGGCATCATTTCCTCCTCTGCTTTCTGCGTTATTCCCAGGACAGGAGTTAATGACAAGCAAATAGCATCGCAGGGGAAAGGGAATGTACAAATCCTGGCTGTGTGTATCTGTTGGGAATCCCATATAAAGCTATTCTGTTGAGTTAATTTGATAAATACTGTAGAAAATTGCAGTTGGGAAATTACAGTGTGCTGAAAAGCCTCTCTGCAACATACAGTGAGCTGAGTTTCCCTCTGCCTTTGGCAGCTACAGGAACAAAAACACACCCTGAGCCCAGTGTTCTATATGGAAGTGGCTCAGAAATGAGGTTGAAGGGCCCACCAGGCAAGCTAATGCTAGAAAATCTAAATAAAAATACAGCTGAAACATTGAGGAAAGGTTTTAAACAAGTAAATGAATACGTGTATTGGGTTAAAATGCTTCTAATCAGAAACAAAGCTTTCAACAGGAAATACCTGAATTTTAGGCTTCTGAAATGATTGTAATTTATCCTGGACTTGTGGTACCCTTAAATCACAAAATGTGTAATAGCAAGTAGTTTTGAACCAGCATTAAAGTCAGTTCTTATTTTAGTTTATTTCTTTCTCAGAACCTTTTCCCATATTTTGAATTGTGGTTCCTGTGCGTTCCCTGTCCTGGAAGCTGGAAGTTGTGCTTTGCTTTCCTGTGGTGAATTGGAGTGAAGCCCTCTCCCTAGAAAACAGTTTTGTGTCAGATATTGGGAAGAAATCCTTGCCTGTGAGGATGGTGAGACCCTGACACACGGTGCCCAGAGAAGCTGTGGCTGCCCCTGGATCCCTGGAAGTGTCCAAGGCCAGGCTGGATGGGGCTCTGAGTGACCTGGGAATAGTGGCAGGTGTCCCTGCCCATGGCAAGGATGGGAATGAGATGGTCTTAAGGTCCCTTCCATCCAAACCATTCTAGGACTGTGTGATGAGCTGCTAATAAAAAATGCTAATAAAACCAGGTGTATGCATCCATTACAGCTCTAGGGTTTCCCTTTTGGGGGCAGGCAGGAGGGCATGGAGCCACCCTCATCACTCCCTTGAAGGAAACAGTAGCTCTTGACACTCCTTGTAGTGATGGTTTTGTTGTCCAAGCCAGTTATCAGCCCACACAAGAGGTTAAAACAGCAGACAAGGAACTGTGAAATGCTGTGGGAGCAGCTGCTGTGCCGGTCCTGCTTCTGGAAACTGTTAAATTGGCTTAGTTATGTTGTAAAACTGCTGCTCAGGTGTTAAAAAGTCACTTTTTTTTTTTTTTTTGGCTTTGGCTGCTGCAGAAGCAGATTTCTTGTTAAGGTCCTGATTTGTGTATTTTAGCAGTGTTGTGTTAAACTAAGTTAAAGAAATGGTTGTGGTAGTCTTAACAGAAGAGTGTATAAGACAAAATATGAGAAGCCATATAGCAACACAGTTTTAAAACTTAATTTTTCCTCTAAAAACATGGTCAACTAAGTGGTTTACAGCAACAAAATTGGAAGTGTCCCTTTCTCATTCTCTGCTTGGGGGTGTCATTCAAGTTTGTGGTCCAAGTGTCCAAACGAGGAAATGCCAGAGGAAGACCAATGCAATGCCTTTTTGCCAGATTCATAATGCAGATTTTAAGGTGATTCAGATGTCTTGCAATTAAAGCTAAGGATTGCACGTAATCAAGAGTACCTGCTGAATCATCCCCCTTCATGAACTCTCTTCATCCTCTGCAGTAGGCTCCAAAAGTCAGGTTTATATAGAAAGACTGATGTATTAAGCACAGTTTGCTGTACGTGTGTTTTAAACCAGACACATTAACTGTGTGACAGAGCAGAATTATAGAAGAGCTCTTGCCTGTTATGCTGCAGATATTTTCTGAATACACACTTCAAAAGAGTGTATTAGCTAAAAATGGTATAAAGGAGAAAAAAATCCTTAGTTCTTACTCAAACAGTGGACTCAAATTAATTTATATATCCATCTCCACTCTGCTTTCTGACCAGGGCTCTAGAAGGTCCCAAGGGCCTCAGTCTTGTGCAACAGATTTATTTTTTTTGGGGGGGGATGGGGAAATAAATATCAAAAAAAATTCAATAGTTTTGATATTTATGGACACTTTAATACAAGAGGTAAAGGCATAATGTATTTCCTGATGATCCTTTAGATTTCTCCTGTTCTTCTGTGAGGAAACACTGAGATGCACAAAAAGGTGTTTAAAAGCAGATAATTGTAATGAATAAAAAGTAGATATCACTAACTTCTCCTATGTGATTTCATTTTGTTTTTTATGATTGCGTTCCTTATTATTTTTTGCTAGGTACAGTCTCACAAACAAAATAGGGTGGATTAAAATCACTGCCAAAGCACAGCTAGTGAGGATGCTTGTAAATGAATGTATAAAGATACTAATCCTGCTCTGGATTTCAAGTGAGCAAGTCAAGTGGCCTTAAAATAATAGATCAGCAAAATTCAGAAGCGTTTGTAGAAAATGAAGCCTGAGTACTGAAAATAAATAACTTGCAACTGCTTTCTAAGGGAAGGAATGGTACTTGAGGGGGGAAGAAGGACCACAACTGGAAAATAAATTCTGGGGCAACAGAGAAACATTTATTTTTAGGATGGATGTAACTGATCCCTAAAGCTGTTGTAACCTGTTGCTGTGGTGGGCTATAAAAAGTCTCTCTTTCATTTGCACCCCTTGGAAGGCACAGCTATCCCTGAGCTACGTTCATCTGTTCTGTCCTGGAAAGGAGAAAAGTTAAGTGACCCCACTGGCATTTAAACCTGTGGATTTAAGGAGTATTTCACTTGAGATTAGCCCACTAAGCCATTCCTTCTGCCTATTTAAACAATTTTATTCCAAGAAGGACACAGGAGTGCAAATATTATTGTTAACTGTACTTGGAGGTAGGAAATGTGTATTTCTGTCGCCGGTGAGTTTGTTTTATCAGCCCCTTTATATTTTTGAAGGGCTAGCAACGTGTTCATTAGGAATGCCATGATCTAAGATGTTGGATCATGTTTGATCACCCAAAGTTCTTTTCTCCTTACTTATCCTCATCATCCCCAGGTACCAGGGAAAGGTCTGAGTAGCTCAGAAGCTTTGCAGGCAAGAGAAGTTTGGGGAGTTTCCTGAGTTATCCTGGTGGGTGCAGATCTGGTTTTGATCTCCTCCCTGCAGGTTGGCCACAGTGAGTTTGCATGATTTTGAGATATGGAAAACCATCAGTGCACAAATTAGTGCACTTGTTTTGCCTATCAAAACTGGGCTGGAAACTCACATTGCAGCTAGGAAAAGCATTTGCAGCTAAATGGCTGAACTCAGAGCACTGATCTTTATTCCGAATAAGGATTCAGAAGTAAAGTAAAGTAAAACAAAAGGCTTCTTTACTTTCATAAAACTCATATTTTATTTCCTCAAACATTTTTTTCCTCTTCCTAGAGCAGATAATATTTTTTTAAAATCCAAAAAACCACCAGCCAGTCGTGTACACTTGATGTTCATGGTAATATTTTTTTCCAAAAATAATAGAATACCGAGCAGAGAAAACAAACTGCCTCAAGCACGCAAATAATGATTTAGGGACATTTTTCACCACGCAGAAATGTATTCCTAAAATACTTTTGGGGCACGCTGCCTTTTGTTTTAGCTAATTCTGGGTATTTCTGGCACTGGGGGCCTGCTGTTGGCATCTTGCTGCTAGAGGAGTGAGGTGTAATTTGCTGACAACAGGGGGCAGAGCGAGTTTGTGTTTTAAAGGAAGAGAAATCCCTGTCAGAGCAGTCAATGGTTTTTTTTTTTTTTTTCTTCCAAATGTAAGCCTTGTCTTATGAAAGAGACAATAGCAAGTACTCCTCTGTTTAAATCTGCTGTCCAGAACTCGTGGATGTGTCAAAGCATTTCAAAGGCTTGGTGGCTGTCTTGGATCCTCTTTTATAAAGCAGATAAGGCAGTTAAGCTATAAGTTTGTATTTATTTAGGTTGATTCAAAATCTTTTTATTAACTGTTTATTTAATTTTAGCCACCCAATATGGCTCTGGCAAGCTCTCAGCATACTTCTGGCTGCCTTGACTGTCTAAAGAGACTTTTGGCAGGGTCCTAGGTCTGGGATTTGCACGCTTTTTCCATCCTAACAGGCATGCTTGAGGCGCCTAACCATACTTAGAAAATAAAAAAGGAACAAACTTCACTTAACCATGAAAGGGAGTAGGAAGGGAATCTGTTGCTGCCGTTATTACCTCCACACTCCTTGATCTAATTTGGACTTTGATGCTGATGTAGTGCCAACCTGGTTTCCACTGCACTTAAAGAATGCATTAAAGCATCCAAAATGGTCTTTGTGATTATTTATTTTATTTAAAGAGGCAAAGCATAGATTTGAGGGTGTACTTGTAATATTTCTCCAATATTCATAATTATCTGATAAGGTAACACGTTGCTTCTGGGACAGGCTTAACTGCACATGTTGAAAGCTTTTTTTCTAAAATTATTAGTTCTTTACTGTGGATCCAATGCTCCTGGCCTGAGTTTCATATTATATGTATATGAATAATCACCTAGAGAAGATATTGGCAGGTATCAGAGCTGTAACAGCTCCCAGGTAACGCAGTTGCTCCACAGCCCAGAATCTTGGATTTTCCCTCTCTTTATGTTGGATTTGGATCTCCCAGCACATCTGATGTACAGTCAGAGCATGGATTTCTTTGTTTTTAGCTGAGCCCAGCTGAATTATTAGGGGCATTGTTAAGGCAATGGCTAAGGGCAGTCCTCATTTAGAATAAGACATTGGAAATTCCATGTACGTTCTTTATATGGAAATGTTTATACAATATAAACTTCTGCTTAGGAAAGCAACTCTTTTTCATCTGGACAGTCTCTCCATACAATGCATCATGCCAGACAATAGATGAAGTGTTTTAATGGTGGTAAACAGAGTGTGTGTGTGTGTGTATGTATATACATATTAAAAATATATATTTATATATATTCAACCACATGTGCAATGTCCTTTCATTTCCTGCCTTTTAAGGGGAGATTGTATCTCAGAGTTACCTACCCTCAGTAGGATGTGGAGCTCCCACACTTGAATGCCTCAGAGCTCATTTCTCTGAAATGGGAGGGAGGCAAATTACCTACATGTGATGATGGACAAATCAATCCCTTAGAATTGTAATTAAAATTCTGCCACATCTTGCAAAAATTACGGGGAAATCGCTTTGAAATTATAATAGCATGTGTAGTAGCTGTTTAAAATACAGCTACTATTCATAAATTCCTGAAGACAATATTCATCTAACGTCTAAACTTCTGCATGGTCTCTGTGTAGCCGAAGAGACACAGCTTCCCAAAATAATTTTTACTACTTCAGATGACTGCAAATAAAAATTGCAAACATTTTTGCTGTTCGTGCTTACCCACGTGTGTGCTCCAAAAAATCTGTTGTAAAACTATCTGTTGTACAGTTGCTTTTAGGGATGAAAGGAAGGCAATGGCAGCACAACAGAATGCTCTTTTGGTCATATTTAAAATTGCAATGTGAATAATTTAGTTTAGATTATGTTCCAATATTTTCTTTTTATTTTAAAGGAGAAATGGTAGCAGCATATCCCCATACCTACCACATGCACTGTCTAAATATGACTTCCCTTTATTTAAATGTCAAGTATCCAGCTCTCCATTTCCCAATTACTGCCTTTCTGCACTTCATGTCAGTGATGGACCCAGCTACTACAGATATAATGCAAACCTTCATTAAATCAGTGCAGTGTACACCGACTTAAGCAGTTGGACAAGCAGCTCCGGCAGCTCAGGTGTGGATGAAAAAAAACCACACTGAAGTTATTTGGAATGAATGAGTGCCAAAGTATCACTGACTTTGGCTGGAATTGGTATCTGCTTAAGGCTTTCCTTCAAATAGAAACACTTTTCCCAAACAATAAAAGTTGTTAATTAAGGAGCAGCAATATTTTATCACAGAATGGTTTGGATTGGAAAGCACCCAGAAGATTATCTAGTCCAACCCCCCAACCATGAGCAGGGACGCCCTCCACTATCCCAGATTTCTTCAAGCTCCATCCAACCTGGCTTTAAACAATTCCAGAAGCCACAGCTTCTGCCAGGGCCCCACCACCCTGGCAGGGAAGAATTCCGAATGTCTAGTCTAAACCTGCCCTCTTTCACAGTCAGTAGTTGCTATATTTTGTGCTGTTTTCCCCTGGAATAGGGGGAGGCACGATGCTCTTTCTGTTCTGCAGCAATAAATGGATCTTTCTGTTGCTCCTGGAAGGTTATTGGACCTTTAAAAAGTCAATATTCAAAGAAACAAGAGACAAAAATCATGTTTTGATTGCCTGGTATGGGCATGGGTACTATTTAATAGGCAAAATAAGGGATTTAATTTCAGGTGAGGCAAGCACCTGTTTCTCTGTGTACTGTAGGGGCTCGGGTGACTTTGCTTTGGTTTTGTCCCTTCCCTTGCACAAAGGACCCGAATGCCAAGAAAAACAGTTTAAGACAGTATTAATGTCCCTCCTCATTAGCTATGAGATCCATAAATGCATTTTATTTGAAATGCACAGGGTTCTAATGAAGCCTTTGTGCTTCACTGGAGCCCAGAGTGTGCACAGGGGTTTTGCTGTGCATTTCAGAGGCAGCTGTAGGTGTAGTTTATTTTGATCTCCAGGTTCTAGTTTTTCAGATTCTGTGCTGCCTAGGGATGTAGTTTTGAGCCTCACATTAAGTGTTGGTAAGCTTTCTTCACAGAGTAGGGAGGCAAAACAAATCCTTTTCCTGATGGAGACCAAGGACAACTTTCAGGCCCAAAAGTATGAACAGTGGTGGGCTGAAGGGAGGAACAAGAAGGATGGGACCTCACAACCTGCAGCTGTAATTGGACAATTAAACCTCAATATGCAAACAGACCAAAATTTATAAAAATGTAATACTTTGTGACTGGCGAGAGCGATTTTGTGACCATTCTTAGTCCACTTTGTGCGTAGCCCTGGTCAGGCCCTGTCCTGCCCAAGGTGTATCCTGGCGGCCTTTCATTAAATATCTACTTTATTCTCTAGCTCTGTCCAGTCTCTGCTCTAGGTCAGACTTCCCAAGGCATCACTGGGAGCGGAGGGAGTGAATGGGCGAGCTCTGTAAGGCAATGTCCTTGCCTCAGGCCCTGTGTGGAGGGCACTTCTCCCGCCTTGGAGCCGGCCCAGCCGCCGCTGTGGCTGCGGCCGGGGAAGGAACGCGCCGGGCCTCCCGCCTCAGCCACCGCAGCGCTGCCCCGCTCCTTCTTCCTAACAGCTTCATTTCCTCTCTTTTCAGCGCGTCTATCAACAAAATGCTTTCCATCATTTCGGGCTATTTTTGTCCCCTTATCGCAGCCGTTTCCTTGGGTAAATAGCTCTCCTGGCGCTGCTGCCGGGAGCTGGGAGGCGCGCTGAGGTGTGGGAGGTGAGAGGCAGGGCTGGAGAATTCCCTTTGCTTCTCTCTCCTGCTCCCAGTGAAACAGCTCCCATGTCAGAAAGATCCTGGCTTCGAGAAGGAAAAAGAGGAGTGGGGGAARAAAAGGGAAAAAAAAAAAAGCCCCCCACAGAAAAACCCACGAAATTTTATGAATGTAAAATACATTCAAGCAGTTAAAAATCAAAGTCGCTATTTCTTCTGATTTGGCTGGCTGTGCAATCCCCTGTATGCTCATTGTTGAATTTTAGCTACATACCCCACTAGTTGTTTTAGAGTGACAGTGCCTCTTATCTAAGTACCTGGTGGAGAAGATTGCAGGGCAAGAGTGGAAGATGTGGCCTGGACCTGCCACTGCTGTGTTCAAAGATTCTGATATTTTGTCTAAAAAGAAAAAAAATTCACTGTAAACAAGCAGGGACTGAAAAATCTCTAGTCTGCAAAGGAGTGTGGAAACCAGAGTTTGTGTTGTTCTAGCAAGCATGTGATCCTAGAATCACAGGGTATTCCAGGTTGGAAGGGACCCACAAGGTTCATCAAGTCCACCTTTTCAGTGGATGATCCATCCATGCTGGGATCAAGTCCATGACCTTGGTGTTACCAGCACAATGCTCTGACCAACTAAGCCAATACGTGATTCTTTATGTGCCCTTTGTTGTGGTCTATTATAGCTTAATATTTTCAATAAATTTGAAGGGTTTTGTATGCTGCTCCATCAGTTAAAAAAGTAATTGTTCCGCTTCATACCTTTTAGTGAGGGTATTTTTGTCAAGATTCCCAGGGAGCTTTTGTTCTTTTTTATTGAGGTTTACTGAATTTATAATAGCTCGAAATTTAATAGGATTGTGGAGGAGGGAATTACATAGGTGCACATTGCTGCAATGAGCACTTGTCTGAATCTCGAAAGCTTTTTCCAGAAAATGCCATCTTTGCCCCCAGATTTTATATAAACTCAATACATTGAGTAGTAGCAGAGCAGGTACCGATTTAGAAGAATTCGTATCATATGTCAAACTATTTTGTAAAAGGAAGAAAAATATATAAGCACTTTTTAATCTCTTAAACACCCTCACTTTGTTAGGGCTTAAGTTAACATTGACATGCACAACATTGACATGCATTAGCTGTAGGACTTTTTTGGCATTAAATTGGAGTAAGGATGTTTTACTCTTTATCTCTCTTACTGGGTCATTTGTTTTACACATTGCATTAAAAAATTAAATTTAATGTATTAAAAATACTCCTGGCTTCTTTAAACATATAGAAGTTGACCCAAGAAAATGCTAACTGATAAGCTTCCTTGAAACAGAAGGAAATTTTCTGGGTGCTCTGCTGTTGAAAAGGATTGCCTTGAAGAGAATAAAGAAGTGTATGTAATGCAAGTTCTAACATTGTGGAGTTAGAAACCCAACCTTTGTTGTGTTTTTAATTAGTCTTGGGTTTGAGGCCAATGCTTTTCAGAGCTTGCCTGGTAACTTCCTTGAAACTGTAAGATACATCATATTTGGTATTTAGGCTGACTGTGAAAAATGAGTTTCCAAACTAAAAAGCATGAGTCTAAGGGAGATCACAGGAGCATGGAGTTGGAGCTGGGAATCTGACAGAAGTCAATTTGACTCTGGTTGCATTTGAAGGTCATTTGAAATAATTTGGCTGCAGATTAATTTGCTCTTTAGAAACATCACAAATTAGATGTCTAACATATGTTAATCTTACTGAGAATCTTGTTATTCGGCAAAACGTTGTTGCATTGGTGGTGTAGTGATGGTGCTGTGAGGATAGTCATTCTAAAACCAAACTTAAATTTCAACTTCCATTACATTACTACCTTACTTTGTAACTTTGGAAATACAACATCATTAACCAAAGGAGCTGGTGTGATGTTACTGCAGTTCCCCTGTTCTCAGTGTTCAGCCTGATCTGCTCCCACAGTACAAAGAGCTCTGTTGCTATTTTTCATTTCTTCCCTTAGATTCACGTCTTTGAGTTATGCCGTGCTCTTACTACTCACCTTTATCTTGGATTACAGCATTCTCATAGGCTTCTTGTGCCTTTTTTTTTAATTGAATCTCTAACAATGGGTTTCACTTACTAATTTTATCTTCTATTCTTCTAGATATAATAGCGTACATTATCTGACTTGATTTAATGAAATAAAGATGGTTACCTGAAAGTAACTCTTCAGTGGAAGTGTCGAGGTATCGTTTTTTTGTCTTTGGGCTCAGTAGCACTTGGTGCCTTTTTAGTTTTGTGGGGTTTTTGTTTTGTTTTGTTTTGTTTTGTGGTATTTTTTTGTGGGTTTTTTTTTGTTTTGTTTTGGTTTTTTTGTTTTGGTTTTTTTTTTGTTGTTACATGCATTAATGTGTAAGAAAACCAGGCCTTGACAATGTCCTTGGATAGTTTCGATTGCAGTAGAATTATGGCTTGGAAAGAGTATTGTAAAATTAGCGTAGCTGTAATTGGCAGTTGCTGTTAATTAACAGCGAGTGTCAGGAGTAAGTTCTCTTTTCTAAGCAAGGCAGAGCAGTTTCAGACAAAGTTGAGTCAGCCCCTGAATGAGCTTCTATCTGTACCAAGAATTTTGGATCTTCTCATTGCAATGAACATCAAATTGAACCTACATCCTCGCCAAGGGAGAAATCAAAGCTGATTCTGTAGTGCTGTTGTTTAAGCTGAAGATCTGCCCCTTGTTCAGTTTGACTAACCTTGGAATATCAGTGGGATTTCAGTTGTCAGGCAACTAAAAGCTTTGCTTGTGTTTTTATCTTTTTACTGATACCCGGGTGCTTTGTCATGTAGGCTAGTGTGTGTTTCATCCCACAAAGGATTGTCTGTATCTAATATTTGACCTGAGAGTGTTACTAAAGGGAGTTGTTAAACTTACAAATCTACTTCCCACACGCATCCTACGACTCACAGCGGTCACTCCCGTTGTCACATCGTGAAACACGCCGAGCTAAAGGGTGGTAAGGACCAAATTAATTAGCAAAACCGTGGGAAATCTGGATATTTCTTTTTATTTCGGCACTAATCTCACTCCAAAGGTCTGTGCCAGTACTTGTAACTTAGGGAGGCTGACTTAAATATCTTTATTACAGTTTTGCACTAGCACGTGTCTTATCTAGAGGATGACAAACAAACGATACTTGTTTGGAAGAAAGCTGACATAGTTTGTGCCATGGGTTATCAATTAAAAGCAGGCTTTTAAAAATCTGCTCTGTTGAGTGGGGAAGGGCAAGGGGTGAAGGAAAGAGAAAACAAGATTTATCTTTCTCTTTAATGAATAAATTGCCTTAATTCCGGTTTGGAAATCTGCACAAGTGATGGCGCAATCACCATTTTTCATGAAAAATGAGAGGTTGGAGATTTCCACTCACTACTCTAGTGGTTTAGATGTTTGTTCTCAGTGCCAGAGAACCTGTTTTGGACTCCCATCCTCAAAAGTTAAGGTGTGAACCCACACCTGCTAGAGTGATTCCAAGAGCATTTGGATGCAGTATTCAGGATGGGTTTTCATCAGCCTCTTCTTTGGTACAACCATGGAAATCAAACAAAAATCTGGGGTTCTACCTGCTGTGAGAATTTCCCACCTTGCCTCCAGGTGAGTGCCATAGCCAGCAGACACTGGAGTCAAATAAAATGCTGTCAGCAGGAGAGAAGCCACTTTGGCTTGCCATGAGATCCAGTGATTGCAACACTCGGCAGCCTTGTGCAGGGATTCATTCCAGTCCTAGCTTGGGATGGGGCCAGCAGAGAGTTTGAGCTGTGGTGCTGCTGTAGAGTCCAAACCCACCACTGCCACGTTTTTTGTTTCCTAGATTTGCCTGTGGAAAAAACATGTGTTTAAATTTATGCTGTTTTAGTGTGTTCAGTTCAAAGTCGTCACCAGGGATGGTTTAACCAAAATTAGGTTTGAATGGATAATGTGTTTGCTGAAGAGATTGTGCAGCTTTGATAATTGGAATTTTCCAGTGATCATCAGGTAACGTGTTTCTGTCAATAAGAAGGTTTGTGCAGTGACTGAATGATGCAGTTTGTCTTTCTGGCACTGAGTTTTATCAGTTGTCAGAAAATCAGTGTGTATCACAGCTGTGGGGTGAAAGAGCAGCACTGTGGATGAGCTTTGCAAGTTGTCTCCTATTAAAAATTTGTCACGGATAAATGGAAAATCCTTTCGTAAAGGGTCCATCAGGTGTTCTTGACTTCTTAGCACTGCAGGAAACACCACAGCAAATAATCTCAGTGTTTAGTAAAACATCTGCCAGCACCTAAAATGGTAGATTTAGTATTTAACATTGCTAGGACCCAAGATTTTGTGGTTCAAGACCAAATTTCTGATTTGCAAGCAAAAGTTATCTGTACATACTGTTTACTGCCTTTCTACCAGAGAGTGATTTTGTTATTAAGCTGCAGCGTGAATGATGACAGGGTTCTTTGCCTTGGTTCATTAGCAGCAAGTTGTGGAAAATCAAAGTAGTGACAATTCTGCTCCTGGATAATAAGTTAATTTTGAAATAAGTAGGTGTAGAGTAGTAACTTGGGCCAAGTTATCAGGAGTGATTTCAACCTGCCGTGTGAATTCCAAGCAAAATCCATGTAAAGGAAGCCTTGAAGTTACGGAGTAGAGATTCCTAAGGTTTCTTACCCTAGGAAAAATGAGCAAGAGAAGACTAATACAAATGTACTGTAATACAAAATTACAAATTATGTTTTCAACACTTTTAATTGATTTGATTTGGCAATATATTTAGCAGTGTTTAATCCCAGGTACATTTTAACAAGAAAGATGTCAACTAGAGAGTCTGGGCAAACAACTTGTTAAAAGTTCCTGGTTGCCATCAGTGTATTTGTTTCCAAACTAGGTCTCTTAGTCTGTTTCCCATCACAGTGTCCTGAGAGGACCTTGCTCTATCTTTTATTTAAAAGCTTTGGTGTGTGTTCTTCTCACGATATGTATAAGTATTTCCATTAGAGTTAATCAATCAACACCAAATAACAAATGCTTTTACCATTAATGGGAGCCCTGGGTGTGCAGGGAGGGCGGGGCTGTGCATGTAAAGGCAGCACATGGAGCAGGAGGAAGTGCTGTGGGGCATTTGCTGCTTGGTAATATCCCAGGCAGGTCTCACGTTGGGTTTGTGGGGTTGCCTTTTGGGGTGGAGCCAGGTTAGGGGGTCATAAAATGCGCGCTTGTTTTCCAGTTCAGTATTTTGCCAGATAATGGGAAGTGGCACCAGGGTACTACTAAAAATATACATGGATGGGAAGAAGAGGAAAAGAGTAACTCATTTAAAAAACATTYTTTTTTTTTTTTTTTTCATTTATTGATCATTGTATTGATACCAGATCCACGTTTTCAGCACCTCCCACCTGGAGGTTTTCTGCGACACTCGGTAGTTCAAACAGCACTTTCTACTTTTGATGTAGCAGCAGTCGGGTCTGGTGTATTTGCATATGTCTAATTAAAGCATAAGGAGGTGTGTAATTAGCTGGTAATACTACCTGATCCTTGCGTGGATCTGTCATTGTTAAAAGGCTGTGGTACACAGAGCAAGCAGTGTCTGTAAGTGATGCTCGAGGCTGAAGGAACCTTACCTGTCAGACTTTGAACTTGCTCTATCTTTCAGCTTCTGAGGCTGTCTCAGCTTAGCTGGAGAGCTTCAGATGAGTGGCAGGGACATCTGAGCTTTTTTTGTGTTACTCACAGCCCACATCCAGGGTAAATGACAGGGGCACTGACATAGGCACCACCTTGGCACCACCAGGTGTTTGCCCATTGTACGTGGCTGTTTGCCCCGGCCTGTGGCCTTGCTGATGGGGTAAAGGGCTGATGGGTTGAGCCAAATAATGGTTAAATGTAGTATTCTACTTTTAAAAAAAGGGTGAGTCGACCACAGATGCATCATGTATCCTCTGTGCTAAGCATGACAGGATCATATGCATGTCAGAATCACAGAATCATAGAACAAGCCATAAAGGAACTATGGGGTCGCTGAGTCCAACTCCTGGCCCTGCACAGGATATTCCCAAGAGTCACACCATGTGCCTGAGAGCACTGTCCAAATGGTTCTGGAGCTGTGCCAGGCTGGGTGCTGTGACCACTGCCCTGGGGAGCCTGTTTCAATGCCCAACCACACGATGGGTGAAGAACATTTTCCTGGTATCCAACCTGAACCTCCCCTGACACAACCTCAGGCCATTCCCTCAGGTCCTGTCACTGTCACCAGAGAGCAGAGATCAGTGGCTGTCCCTGCTCTTCCCCTCACAGGCAAGTTGTAGATGTGATGAGGTCTCCCCTCAGTCTTCTCTCCTCCAGGCTGAGCAGACCAGTGCCCTGAGCTGCTCCTCACACGGCTTCTCCTCCAGACCCTTCACCATCCCAGTGGCCTCCTCTGGACATCACAGCCCCTGGGCAGTGCCAGAGAGATGTGCTGGAGGATCATCCCCGTGCACAGGGCCCTGTGCAAATGTTGTGATGCCTTGCACACAGTGGGTTCTTTAACAAACACCTAATTATCTTCTCTTTTCCTTCAGCTGAGAGACTCCCCGAGATATGGTTTGAATTAACGGGCATTGCAGGTTCCTTTGACAGCAGCGAGGTGCAGGCTTGAAAAGCAGTTAATTACATGTCCTTGGGATTAGAGGATTTGTATATGCAATTAAATTGCCTTTTAGCTCCCTCAGAGTTCAGCGTGTTTCCTTTAGTTTTGATTCGTAGATGGACATCCCTGACAAAGCTTATGTGCAGTTTTCTTAACCTGATTTATAGTTGGTCGCTCAGCATCGTTGGAGACCAAAAGAAAAATTAATTGGTGTTCAGGCAGGGAATGTTTTATTTTTTGCAATTGTTAGCGCGGCATTCAAACAATATAATTTTATTTGTCATTTTATTTTATTTATTTATTTATTTGTTTTATTTTATTTGTCATTTTATTTATAATCAAGTGTTTTGTTTTATTAAGTGTTCTTTCAAAAAGGTAACAATCCTAGTGGTAAAGGGTGTGACTGTTTTTAAAATTATTTGAAGCTAACTGTTTTTATTTAAGAAAATGTGTTCTTGAGCAAACTTCATGTGTATTGAGAACTTTTTTCTGGAGTTTCAATATAAAATACTTTCTCTTGGGGAAGAAAGCAATGGGATTAGACCAGATATTTTTGCTGTATAACCTCCAGTTTTAAAAAGTTATAGCAAGTATAGTAGGTTTTCTTTAAAGAAATGGCTATTTTCTATTTAAATGAGGGGAAATTTATTAATTTATTTCGCTTCACTCAGAAATTTTAAGTCAGGTGACCTGAGGAATACGAGTCTTTTCTTAGTTAAATTATTTAACTCCAAGTAAGGGAAGGGCTTCCTGTGGAGTTCTTTTGTATTTGTGTTAAGCTGAAGCTTCCTCTGGATTTTAGGCCCTTTCCCATTAAGCAAACACTTGTCCTTGTTTCACTTGCATAGTGTCAGCATGAACCTCCCTTAATCCATGCATGGGTGACTTGAACAGAAATATCACACCTGATAAATACCTGTTAAAGTCTATGAGGAAGTCCTGCACAATTTGAAATAGCAAATTCTTAGAATCAGCTTTTCCATGCTTTCAGATGGAGTGAGGGAAGAAGAGATTAAAAAAAAAAATCTTCTTTTTTCCTGTTCTATTTCTTTGTCTTGTGTAATGGGCCACCTAGATTTCTAAACTAGTTTTGCAGATGTTAAGTTTAAAGAAAATTACACATTCAGAATATTCTTCAGTGTTATAACTGATAGCAAGCAGCGTGAGTCATTTATTGTTTGCAAAGCCGCTGAGACATTTATTAGTGTCACATTTTACTAATGATTTCAGAAAGGATAAGTTAATAGGTCTGAGTTAAGGCCCATAGATACTATCAACTCATTTAGAATTTTTGTAACGTTGAATTAAGTGTCCTTGTGCAGTATTAAATGCCCTGATCTGGCTCTGAGACAATATTCACACACCAGCTTAATTTGGGAAGTTGTGGGGAGGCTTAATCCTATTCGCACATTTGCAATTGCTGCTTTTGCTTTGGGACATCATGCAGTCATAATTGAAAGGATGTTCATTAAGCATATTTCATTAATACATAATAAGCACCATAAATACAGTGACCTTTGAGATAATTCACTTACACGTCTTGATTCATTACTACGTTTTCCACTTGTTTATTCTTCAGGCATGAAAATGCATGAATTTTTGTGCTTCCCAATACCTCACAGTGTGTCATGTGTTTTATGATAACCCATAAGGGATTTTTATAAAGAATCTTCTGCTCTCTCTGCTTTAAAAATCAGAAATGACAGAAAGAGGGAATTCAGCTTCAGTTAGCATAGCTGTGACTATCCATCACTATTTTTTTATGAGTTTAAATGTAAATATGTAAATATTCCTTACAGACAAGTAAATTTATGAGTCACAGAGTCACTCAGGTTGGAAAGTCCAACCATGAACCCAGCAGTGACAAGTCCACCACTAAAACCACATCCATCCCCCAGCAGTCCTTGTATGAAATTTAACTAGGCAGGTACTAGTGTATTTTTATATTCTTGTATGTTTAAGGAAAAAAAAAAAGCCCAAATAAAACCAAAATAATTTTTTAAAAAAAATCAAGAATATCTGTAATACTTAGAGTTATAAAATAACATTTGTGGTGTGATTCTTTTGATTTAAATTGTCTTCAAAGAATGTGCAAAGCTGGTTCAGTTTCCTTTGGCTTTCTTTGTACACAACGCACAAAATGTAAGGTCTTCTGAAAAATTTGAGGTGAAGTTGCTTTTGCTATCTGAAAATAGTATTATTATAAAATTTAATTATTTTTTGTTTACTGCTGAAGGTTAGCAGTGATGTATAAGAGTTGAAGAACAAAGCCTGTGAAGAAAGTGTTATATGAGCACAGTACATTTAGAATAAACATTTAGTAGTGATAGGAGTGTTTCTATCCATGAGCAATACTTAGTTTCTTCCTCTTAAAAATCAAATTATGATGAAATAAACCTGAGGGGAATATTGTTCTATTTCCTATTGCAATGGCTGGAGTTACAAAATGAATCTTCCATTTCCATATCTCTTTGTGTTATACTTGCATGCATCCAAAGTAGTAAAATGTTTCAATCAGAAGACCACGAAGCCTTTTTATTTCCTCTACACCGACAATTTGAATAATTTCCAAACTACTGATTGATAGTAGATCTCATTTTATTAAGTCTCCATTTTGCCTTTTCCTGGTGGAGCAATTACCCTCCCCATGCTGCGATTCAGCAGCCACTTCTAATGCACACTTGGATTAAATTTCTCTGGAATGGATGGAAGGGTGGCTCTGTTGGTGAAGGTTTTATGTCTGTCCCTGTGGTTTGTACTGATGAGCTCTGTGAGGAACTCCAGCTCACAGAGTCCTTTGAAATAATCCCTGGAAGTCGTGCTTCCCTCTTAACATCAGGAGCTCTGCTGAGAAACCAAATGGTGTTTGACCTGTTTTTGTCTGAAATGCACCCATAAAACTCTTCTAGAGAAGCAGTCTTCCAGTACCTAAAGGAGCTACAAGAGAGCTGGAGAGGGACTTCTGACAAGGGATGGAATGCTAAGACTGGGGGATTGGCTTCAAACTGACAGAGGACGGGGTTAGATTAGAGATTTGGAAGAAATTCCTCCCTGTGAGGGTGTGGAGGCCCTGGCACAGGGTGCCCAGAGAAGCTGTGGATGCCCCTGCATCCCTGGAAGTGTCCAAGGCCAGGCTGGATGGGGCTCTGGGCAACCTGGGATAGTGGGAGGTCTCCCTTGACCATGGCAGGGGGTTTGGAAGGGGATGATCTTTGAGGGTGCCTTCCAACCCAAACCATTCAGTGATTCTAAATTGTTAAAAAAAATCACATCTGGTTCTAAATTGTTAAAAAAACACATCTGTTCACTGCCTCACTGAGAGGAACCGTGGTGCTTTAAATGTGTGTCCTTCTGGATATCTCTTGGAGTTGAACCTGTGCTACCGAGGAAGAAATCACAGGAATAAGAATTAAAATCATGTGGTTGCTGCTTCTCTGGGGAGGGGAGTGTGTGTTTGTCAGTTTTAAGAGAGTATATGACTAAAGTGTTAGGAGGGAGTATTCTCATGTACCATGTATGAGAAAAAACCCAGATTGACAAAAAAGGGGATGTAGGGGTACAGAACCCACAGATGATTTGGATACTCCAGTGCTGTTTCACAAGTCTCCAGTATTGTTTTAGGTGGAAATATAGTTAAAAATAAGTTACGGCGTTTTTGAACTTTCATTCCCCCTCTATATTTTTCCCCTCAAAAAATGGAAAAAAACAGTCAGTTCAAGTTTTTCCATTTTTTGAGGAAACTGAAACACGGAGCTTTCTTGCTTGTAGCTCCCCCAGTATAGCAGCCTTGCTCTTCTTTCATTGTTCCTTCCTGCATGGGAAAAAAGACAAAAAATCATCACATTGAGCCCTTGGAGCCTTCTTTTGGCCGCAGGGAGAAGAGGAGTAATTACCAGGTTTCTGATAAGCTGTTCCAGTGTTAATAACTTGTTTTGCTGGAAATGCAGATGAAGTTTTGACTCGCCAGGATGAAATCTTGACACAGAGATGAGTTTGGATTGGCCTTTAACCTGAATGCAGATGTCTGGCCCCTTGGGTCTGGCCCAAGGTTAGTGACTAAGACAGTGACTCCACTTTTAGGGGAATAGCAACCTCTTTTCTCATCAGCAGTGACTTCAGAGCTATTCCAGTAATAGCATTTTGTTGGAGGTTGTTTGGCTTTTTTTCATGCAATTTTATCTGTGATAAAGACTGAATTTTCAGTGAATAATCATTAAGATGATGTTCCTTCTGTCTTTCCTTAAACTGCTGATTCATAGCCCTATTTGATAAGAGTCTGGGTATGAATCACACAATAAATAGCCAGCAAAGTGCTGGGAGCTGTGACTGACTGAGAAAGCACTACCCTTGCTTGAGTTTCCTCGAGCAAGAAGAGAATTTTCCATCCCAATCAAGGGGGAAGAGAAATACGAATGAGTTGATAAGTTGTGTCATTCGTGGAGGAAGACTGGAAAGCAAATACCATTTACAAAAAAATCACTTTCTTTCACAGTATTGGGCTACATCATATCTTTTCTAGGATTCTGTTCTTTGTGAAGGAAAACGTTGAGTTTTTCTTTGTTTTCCCAAGTCTGTGTTCTTGGATCAACTTGGTTGTGTGTTCTCTCACAAGAGCAGGTTTTGGTGCCTCAGAACAAAGCTTTATGGTATCTTTGTACTGCTGGTAATAATAATGTTTACCAGCTGCAAGTGATTTAGAAGTCTGGAGCTGATACGAATTGTTTTGAATTTGAATTCTTTCCATCAGAAATTTTTATCCCTCAAACCTATTCCTATGCTAGTATATAATCTATCAACACACAAATAATACGATATTTTTCTGCATGCCATAATTATTTAAGTTTCTATCTGTGTTTTATGGTTGATGGAAAACTGGCAGAGTTGGGTCTGGCGTAGCAAGACCGGTTCAAAGGATTATCAGTTTGCATGTTTGACATTCTTGGCCTGTTAAGTGTTGTATTTTACACTTAATGCTTCAAGATTAGCATGATAGATTAGCTTGCTTTAGATGAATGTTTTTATAATTTATGCTCTTATTAACTGTTCTGTTGATCCTAGAAAATATGTCTTTTTTTTTTTTTCTCCTTGATGGATGTCGAATCGCAGGAATACAGCTTGTAAATCAAGTGCTGCTTTATGTGGTGGTGTTGTGTTAGAATCTGTTTCAGACAAAAAGTACTGAGATACACAGATACAAAAACCATCAGGAAATGCAGAATGCACTTCTACCGTCTTGTGATGTAAATTCACAGCCCCTGCCACCTGCCTTGCAAGCTTTGTTACTCTGGTGTTATCCATAAACCCGATTAAATTTCCTGAAGATGGAATGAAGGAGTCTGGCAAGAGCAAGAGGTGTCAGAGTTCAAGAGCTCCCAAGAGCTCACACATCCTTCTGCTAAACACAGGATGGGTGAAAGTCAGGACAGGAACAAGGCAGGCTGCACAAGAGAATACAGAGTTTCTATTTGACTCAATTTAAAGGCTGCCTGTGATCACACACATCTGTGCTTTTATACATATGTGTGGTTGAGTTGAGGTTGGGTGTGTTTTATTTTAGGGACAGAAAGAGAGTAGGTAGATATAGTAGTAGTGAGGGGACAAGTTTTTTTTTACTTTATTTATAATTTAAGCTTTTATATATTTGTACAGAGGTTAAGGGATTGGCTACACAGGTTACTACTCTTTGACTTGCATGGTGGATAGCACCATCGCTTATGTCTTCTCTCACAAGAGAAGTATATAAATATTTTAAGAATAAACTTTGTTTATATAAAGAAGGCTACGTAAAAAATTTCTGCACAAAGGCAGAAAAACAAAAAATCTTAAAACAACACATATGTGCATGCAGAATCTGGGACTTGGGATGCTATTTAGGGTACTACATGCAAGAACAAATTCTGAAGCATTTCCACACAGACATTATGCAACATCTGTGGGGTTTTTTTTCAATCCAGACTGCACTATAGTGTCCCTTGAAAAGCAGCTGGAGATGTGAAAGATTTTTGGATGATATTTCCTTCAGATTTTTCTCCTGGATACTCTGGATTCCTCAGTTTCTTCTTGTGCCAATGGTTTCTCTCGTTACAGTCAAGTTATGTAATCATAGCGTGGAGACATTTATATCATAACTGCATGTGTGCTTTTGTATGGTTTAGAAACCTAAAGGCTGTGCTCAAACATGGTGGTTTAATATGGTCACTAAAATTTCAGTTCTCCTCCACTGAAAAAAGGATAGCAAATCTTCTTTATAACCATCTGTATAAATAACCTAGTTCTGTATTGATTTTTCAGAGATAACCTTTGGCTGGTTTTGCACCTGCTCTGAGCTTGTTAAGCGTGAGGCAGATCCAATTTAGAGCACGTCCACGGCTGTATTAGCACATTATTGTACCTGGGACTGGAAGCCAAGGCTCTCAGTTTTGAACTGCAGCTGGCTCAGGCAGATGTGGCTCTGAGCATCAGCTGAATATGGAACACAAACCCTGATAGCACAAATCCCACCCTGTGGGGCCTCGGATCATTCTGTACTCTTTGGAGTGCCAAACGCATAAAAATTTTATGTTCTTCAAATAATCATTTTTTCCCAGGCCTGATTCCAACCTTCACCTCAGAGAGAATATGTTGCTCAATGCAAGTTAAATAGCAATTCTGAGGGGTGGAATGGAGTAGGAAACATTGGCTGCTGTGGGGATCTTTCGAAACGGACTTAGTGAGTGATTGAGTAATTGCTGTTCTGCACTCATCATTGCGGAGCTATTAATATGCTTGGAAAAAGACAACTCCACAGATTGCAGCTTCTTCATGTGAAAACCTCTCTAGCATGTAGCTCATGGTTAGAAGATAGTGGCAAGAGGCTGTGGCTCCCCTTGTTATGTGCATTAAATACTTTATCATTACGTGTCTAAAAATTGTCACTTGCACCTGGAGAGGCGACATCAGTAACTCATTAATAGCCAGGCTAATTTTAATTATTCTCTCTCATGTAGAGATAGATCTTAATTTAGATTAATAGCAGACCTCTCTGGGGCATTTTGAAAATAACCCTGGCAAATAGTTTCCGTGAATATATACATGTATATTAGTTTGGCTGTGATTTTTTAATTTTTTTTTTTTGTTAACTAAAAATAGATTTCGATGCCAATATCTTCTTTAGACTAAGCAACTAAAGATCATTATTACAAGGTTAGGTCCTTAAAAGGAGCAGATAAATCCTCCAACAAGCAGCGTGTGGGTAGGTGTTTGTAAGCTGCTTTTTCAGATATCACCGTGAGGTGTTTTGTGGAAATGTTGTAGTGCTGTTTTCTTTGCTCTCTCTGTTCTCTTTGCCCTCCTCCTTCCCCTTCTCCTAAACAGTAATTAATGCCTAGGATCAGCATGGTTGCTGCTGCCATGAGAATATTCTGCAGGAAGAACAAAAGAATGACGTGCGCTTTGAAAAGGAGCCAGATAGTGAAAAATGATTACAGCCTGCTTAATTACAGGCTTTTTTTCAGAGCTGCATGTTTAGTTTTGCATCACCTCAAAAACTAATAGCTTCATGGCTTTTCAAAACCGAGATAGCAGAAAGAAGTCTGATGTCCATTATAACAAGAACAACGATGGGGTTTTTTGTTTTTAGCATAGTACGTGGAAAAGTTTAGGCTGAAGAACAGCTTTAAATAAATCATCGGACAAAGAGAAACAAATATCAGCTAAAAATACAGAAAATGTGATTCACCATTTCCTCTCAGCTGGAGTTTTGTTGCAGACCCAGTTGGTACTTAGGGTTTTTGGGGGGGACAGCAGCGTTCACCTACACCTGTGGTCCTCAGTCCTCACCACCCTGCTGAACAAAGGTTTTTGTCTTCCTCAGAGGTCTGTGCCTGGGTTGGCCACCCCCCATCCCTCTGGTGCTCAGGTTTAGGCAGGGCTTGCACTGTTGCCAGTGCTACCCACCCAAGCAGGGCTGTCCCAGCTGATAGAAGGTCCAGCAGCTTTCCCACCTTCCCTGCTTTTCAGGGGATGCTCAGCTGCCCTGTGGCTTGTGCATGGAAAGCCCGTCTGGAGTGTGACCAGCCAGAGCTCCAGGAGACACTGCTCAGGCTTTCTGCTGCTTTCCTGGTCATGCCTGTGTTGGGAGCAGCTTCCATCCCTCCCCTGCTGCCAGTGCCTCTCAGCTCCCACTGCATTGTCTCCCCAGGAATAACCTTGCCTTCAGGCTTGGAGGTGGAGCAGGGGATGACTTCTCAGTTATCTATCAAATACTCTTCCAAAGTGCTTGGTCTTTATCCCACCCAAGAGACAGCCAGTGCACGGGTTAAACTTGGCGGGAGAATTGATTTCTAGGTTAGAAATGCAAAAGAGGCAAAAAAAGGTGCAATTTTTCAAGTATAATAGTTCCAAGGCAGAGCTGTTCTGCTCTGCCAGATTGGGGATTTTTAACTGATGGTTGTTGAACTTGTCCAGCCTAATCTTCTTGGGGTGGGCTCTTGGACATTCATATAACCCCCCTGGCTCTGAGTCCACCATCAAAGCCACGAGCTGGCAATTTTTGTGTTTCCCTGATGGAGCAGATGTCAGCCTGATGATTCTGAGCCCATATATACACATGCTGTGAACACACAAACCCCAACGGGCCTGCATTTGATTTATCACGGATTAGACAGCACTGATCAACCTAAACATGTCTTTAAAAATATCCTGGGGTTTTAGTTTTAAAACCAGTTGTTGATCTGGCATATTTCTGTCCTTTTAACAAGAAATGTTCAGCCTTATCCTTATCTGAAGATGGGTTTTAACAAGTTTTCTGTTTGTTAATGCCTGAATCCTAACCATTTATCTTCTATTTAAAAAAAAAAGTTGTCTGAGAATTGATAGGGTCTTTATTTGGATATCTGTTTTAGCTGAAGGATTTTTTCCTATTTAATATTAGCACCTGAAGAACAATTTACTGAAAGGTTGGATGAGTAGGGAAGCAGCTCAGTTTGAACTTAATCAATTCTCTCAAGGCTTTTTTGGGGAAAGTTTCTGTTCAGAAGGTTTCTAGGAAAAGACAGAGTATGTCGACTTAAAATCTCTGGTATTTTATGATAAAGAACGAGAGAGGGGAAAAACCTACCCAAGTATCTCAGCTCCTTAAACATCATGAGGAAAAGAATACAATTGCAGCATTTGTCCTGTGTCTCTGATGCATATTTTCAATCTAAACATTGTTTCTAATAGCTCTGCACCTTGTTATCTACTTTTGTCAGCATCACACACGTTTTCGTGAACCCTTGTACTGAATGTGGAACATCTCATTTACCTTGAATGTGCTTTAGGTGAATGTCATTTCAGTAGTAAGGCACTTTCTCACTAGTTTTTAAAAAGCAGGTTGATTTACATGCTTATTTTTATAATATTGAGAGGAAAGAGTAGTTAAACACCACTATTTTGTATGCAAGAAGGGAATACTTGGTATGCTTCGCTGCTGTCATGTGAAAGTCCCTAAATTGCTTTTGGCAAGTAGATAACTTAGAAATTGCTTTAGTGACAGAAGTGTTTTGAAAATAAACTTTGAAAGTGAGAATATGAAACCTGTAATTATCTAATGGAAGAGTGAAATGGTTTTTAAAAGCAAGCTAAAAGGTAAACACTGGAGTTGCTGCAGTTATCGGGCCTCTCCACACGCTGTGCCCTGTTTGTGAATTGTGGACACACAGGACATGATTTTCCAGATGCCAGTTAGTCACAGAACGTTGGGGTGAGGCACTGGGATCACAGAAACATGGAAAAGCTGCAGCTAGCAGCATTTGCAGAGGCAGACAATTTGTTGAAGAATTTGGTAATGTCTTCCTGAATTTTTTATCTTTTTTGGTTTCTGTATTTTTCAGGTTATTGGGCTCCCCACTGTCTTTCTGCCAGGGACAGGGGCATGGATTTTGTGTGACAGCCTTGTTGTACACAAGTGTTTTACTGGGACTAAAAATCCACTGAGTCCTTGGACTGGGGCAAGCATTGGCTGCTGGTACACTCATGTCAGACCCGTGTTCTTCTCAAGGGTTTGCTGATGGTAGAGTTTGGTTAGGTCACAGAAGGCCCAAGGTCTGCCAAATTTCAGTGCTGCTCTGTTTTTTGTGACTGTGGCTCGCTGGTGTGCAATATTGTCACTGCAAGAGATGAGTATTTGTGAGAAATATTTGTTACTCTGCACAAGTAACTTGTCACCTCTGAGAAGATCCTCGGAAAGCTTTGGCAAGAAAAGTAATTAGAAGTGGGAAAAGTTTGGTGGATGCTGTTCTTGTTCACGTCCACTGGAATTTGGGGTGTTTTTTCTGAAGTCACTAATGTCACTCTTGATTGTGATTGAGACTAGATGACGACTTCACCTCCCCATTACTGCCATCTCAAAGTCTCCATCAATGTGAGGGAGCAAAATACGTGTCTTGGCTTTTCAGCACGAGGTTTGTGTTCACTTGTGCCCGTTTCTGTTGGCAGCTGGAGGCATCCTGACAACTTTAGGTCAGGGTGCCTGTGTGGCTGCAGGGGAATGGCTCCTGCATGGGAAATATTCCTGTCAGAAAGCTGAGTAAATCCTTTTTTCAGACTGATGCCTGGCTTTAAAAGTGACTCTGTAATTAATTGTGTTCCTGAGGAGAATTGTAAGAATTTTTGGCCTGTGAAAACATTAATTTCTTCACTTCCAAGGGGAAGAGCTTCAGCTGGAGGTAGGTAGCTATCAGAGTTGCAGTGATGTAGGATTGCAACACCCAGAATAAATTGTGCATGAGACAGAACATAAAGAACCTTGTTAATCTGTTTTCTAGTCCCATCCAGGATAAGGCTGGCATTGCTTCCTGCCTCTGCACCAAAAGAATCCTTTCTTCCAGTTAACAGCCCTGAGATGTGGCTTTCATGCTTTTTGTGATATGAAAGGTTCCTTTTGGTATGGCAGTAACTTGTGCAGCTTAAAAAGCAGCTGGGAAGTTTGGCTGCTCTTCCTCAAGGTATCCTACCAAGGAAGCAGCATGGGACACTGATGGTGATGGCTGAAAGAACAATGTCTGACTTTAAAGTAACTCAAAGGAAGGATTCCAATGGTTATTGGTTTTTTGGTAATGGCTGAAAGAACAATGTCTGACTTTAAAGTAACTCAAAGGAAGGATTCCAATGGTTATTGGGTTTTTTACTAAAATTTGACTCTTCTATTCTTTTTTGGCTAAAACGAAAGTAGGAAACCAAACAAACATCTCAAAAGGTACTTCATCTTGCAATTATTATGGCCTTCAATAATAGTTGCTCTTAGCTGGGATAAGCTGGTGTTGTTGCCAAGAGAAACAGTCCCACCTTCCCTGGCAGCCTGTTCACATTCCTGTTTTCCTCCTCCACTGTGCCAGCATGAGGGTGTTTGCAGCTGAGCATGGACTTGGGCTGAGGAACTGGCACAAGGTAACAGTAATCCAAGAGAAATTGCTGGATTTTTGTGTTTTGGTCTTTCCTCAACTGAGTTAGCCACTCTCGTTTGCCACCTGGCTCTCCTGGTGATGAGGGGAATGACACAGGGCAGGCAGGAGCGAGGGGCTGAGGGAGCAGGATCTGTTCTGTGGGTGGTGGTTGTGCTGGCCCAGGTGATGGGAGGATAAAGAATTAAAGGTGCAATTGCTGGTTTAACATGTGACCTTGGAAGTCCCATGTTCTGCAGGACACTGAAGAGTAGCAGTGACCCGTGTGCCAAGTGGTGTGAGAGTTGTTGGTTTTTCCAGATTTGAGTCATCAGCTCTCCGACTTTATAATGCTCCACAAATTCACATTATCACGGGATGAAATAGGCTTTAATGTCCCATTTCTGTGTTGCTGGTGTAGATCTTCTCATATTGCACATGCAGTGAAGCAACTCTGTTTTATAGAAGTCTTTTTTCCAATGATTTTCCTCTGGTTTTATTTTGGTGGACGAATCTCTGTTAAATTACTGCGTTTATTGCTTCTCCAGTGGAATTGGTGTGCTAGTTTTAACTGCAAGTGTGTACGGGGGTCATCTACGGATCTGTAATTAGTCAAGCAAAGATGAATGCTATCTCTGTCTCTGTTTTCTCCTTGTGTAAAAAGAAAACAAAGTCAATTGCACATGAGTGGGTGTAGAAAAGCAAAGGAAAATTTTCTGATAGACCTCTGTACACGTGTTGGATAATGTTTGCTTCCTTGTGCAACTCTACTGATTCATCTAATATTTTTTTTTTATCATGGAATGAACTTGTACAGGCACATATCATAAACAATTTAGGAGCTTTGAAGACTCTTTTCTATCAGTTGTCCATTTGAATTAAGGATCCTTTTCATAAAAAAAATCCATGGTCTTCAATACATTGTGTTGCTGTGTAGCTGAAATGAGAAAAATGTTTTTAAACACCTTTGGGATGAATGGAAGCTTTACTGTCCTTATGACAGGGACTGGAGTTTTCTGTTATTTGCAGAAATAAGCCACTGCTAGTGAACTCTCAAAGCCTGCTTTAACCTCACTGCCCAAGTGAGAATCAGGGGAAGCTAAACTTCCACTCAGCACGAGCAGAGCACTCTGCAGTGCTCCACACACTCTGCGGAAACTTGGAAAGTTTGGAAGCCTGGAAACTGTAGAAGCTTGAAAACTCTGGTTTCTAATGTTGTTGGGAAAAGAGAATGCCAAGTGTGGTTATGAGGGAGCTAAAGAGGTTCTGATGGCCTCTTCACAGCCATCATGCTCCCTGAAATGGAGGCAACCTCCAGTGCTGCCTCCTGCATCTGCACAGCTGCTCACATTTTTGAAAACACGTACGAGGATAAATGCAACAAAAATCAAAACGTGGAATAAGCCTTACCCGAGTTTTAGACCTGGTGGGTTTTATGGTTTTTTCATTAAAAATTGACTTCTAAAAATTTATCTTAATTGTGCCGGAGGAACATCTTTCACAGCAGATGTTCAATAAAATGTAAGTTGGGCTTTCAGCAGCTCTGTTTCTAGTTGTGATGTCTTTGTTGTGAAAAGCTGTCATCGGTCTGAATACATCATTTTTTGAGCCACCTGCTGTTCCTTTCCTCTTCTCTCCTTTTCCCAACCCGTTTCCTTTTGAGGTTGATACTGAAAGGCATTAAACCTGAGGGCAGCCTCTTTTCTACCACACTTGCTTCTCACACTGTGCTCTCCTGCTAATGCTGATTTTATTAGCCCCCCTCTTACCCTGGCAGCAGAGGCAGTGATGTAGCACCCAGGGCACTTTTCCAAGCCCCTGAAATTTTACAAGCAGTACACAGTGGAAACATTTACAAATCTCTTCCAAGATACATATACATTGGGTGTATATATCCAAATGTAAATATTCAGATCTGCTTGTTGAGTTTTCAATTCGTTACCCGGTTAAATTTTTACATTCGGGTGTCCATGGAGAAGCTTTTGCTTTCTGTGGTCAAGATGACAGAAGGTTTTGAGGGAGGAAGAGAGCTATTTTCTTATCTCGATGTTCCCTGAGGCTTATCTGAGATCCTGGAGCATCCACGTACTGGGTGCTGATAAGGAGAGAGCTGGCAGCTCCACCAGGGCTGACTCCTTCATGCTTAAGTCATCTGTAGGAAGGGATGGGCTGCTGCAGATCTGAGGGTCTGGTGTGGGTATTGGGCTTTTTTCATCTCGGAACAAGACTGTTTTCTGGGGTTTTTTGGTAAATCATAACTTTTTTTGAGGGGTTGGGGTTCTCTGAAGTCCATCTCTTGCTGGGTGGAAAGCTGTAGTAGCTCTTACATTCTTCAGAACAGTGGCAGTCATTAGGAAAAGTGAAGCTTTGACCTCCCCAAGTGGAAAACTACACTGTGTTTCTCTCTACAAGTTGAAGAAATCCCAATAGTTTAAAACTGAGTTTTTACTGCTTGTGGTGTTTGATCTTTTTTTTCCTAAATTATGACTTGTTGACTTGTAGGCAAAATCCACGTTGGATGCTTAATATCTGGTCAGATTGTCTTGAAAGATGTCATCTTTCAATGTAAGTTCCGTGTCTGACAAAAGAGAGTGATCAAAACCTGTGTCTGAAGAAAACCCAGGCACTGAGAAACTTCAACATCGATGGTTTGCCTCTAGATTTGATTTAAATGGATTTTTATAAAAGCAAACCTCTTCATCAAGTACTGCAACCAAAAGTTCACAGATTTGTAAATTTCTGGGTGTGATTTTCAGTCTTAGGTTTGTTCCCATTTCTAAGACTTGCTGTGGGAAAAAGTCAAAGGTAAATCCCTTGGATTTTAGTCATCTGCGGAAGAATGGCCTGTCAAATGACAGCGGATCTTCAAATGTAAGGGTTTAATGATATTTTTCTTAATTATTAACACTATTTTTTCTTCTTTACTGTATCTGAAATGTGGTATCTGCAGTTCCAAGAGCAAGGGCACCTTGCAGAAGTTAGCAGATAGGCCAAGCTTGTGTTCCAGCCCTTCACTGCACAAAATTATTAAATGCAATTGCCTGAAAAAAACAGTTGGTATCAGTGAAGCTAAAAAGCATGAAAAGGTCCAAACTTGACCTTTGGGAAGGAAATATTTCCTGTGCTTGGTGAAGCACACGTGCACCTTTCGCTTCCTCTTGACTGAATCGGTATTTGAGGATTTACTTAAAAGTGAGCAGTGTGCTCAAGTGCGTTCCTGAATCGTGGCCTCATCTCTTCCTCAGAAAGAGGACAGTGCTCCCTTCTTCCCTATGGACCTTTCTGAGCATCCCAGAAATGCCACCCCTGAATCTGCAGGGGGGCAGCATTTGGCATTCCTGTCTGTCTTGGGTTGCAGTGCAAGATGTGACCAAAAGTCTGTATTCTGTTACCAGTTGTTAAAACCAGCTGGGGCAGTGTTCTTATCTCTTCCACCACCCATCCTCCCTCCAGGGGAGATCTGCTGTTCATGGGTCATCGAGGCTCACTGCAGGGCTGATACAATTCCATCATCCCATGGGGAGAGGCTCCACCCATTGGGAGGAGCCCAGCATTCCTACCTGGATCAAAGCTGGGATTCAGAACACCAGCACAGCCTGTTTGCACTGGATTTCCCAGAGGAAGACCAGACCCATCTCACCCCCACTGGACCCTTCTACAGGATCATCTCTGCTCCAACAGAACCACATCTGTGAGCAGCAGAGCAATACAAGCCTGGTTCTCCCTGGATTCACCTCATCTTTGGATTTTCTGGTGCCAAAGGAGGCAGCCATTTCTTCTTGGAAAATTTAATAAATCAGAATGCTGTATTGAAATTGATGATAATGGGGAAACTATTAGAGATCTAGCTGCAGAGATAAAAAGGGTGGCTCATGTCCCAGTCCAGAAATGGAACACCATCTTAAACGCCTCCTGGTGGGAACAAATTTTTGGGAGTAGAGCCTGGTGGAAAAAGGTAGTTTTCTTCATTGTAAGTTCTAATATTTTTACCCTGTCTGATACCTTGTTTTATCAAGCTTATCCACTCTGTCGTTCAAGGCTGTTTTTGAAGCCTTCACAGCTCAATTCTGGTGCCCAGTATGGGTGGCTCCAGCAGCAGCCATGTCCTTGGTGGGAGTTTTACTCCTGTTTATGAACCCTGTTGGACCTTGATGTTTAGGGCTTTGCTAGCACAGCAGCTAAACCTGGCTGGTAAAACCTCCTCTTTTGTCTTTAATTCGAGCAAAAATTCCAGGCAGGAGCTGTTAAACTGTGTAGGGAAAATTAGTCTCAGCCAGGAATGGTTGTCAGTGCTAACACAGCTGTTTGCAAAATTTACAAAGAGTTTTGTTTTTATATAAAATTTTTTTTAAAGGTTGAATTTTAGATAGACATCCCTTGAGGTCAGGCTATCATAACAAAGAGCAGAGTGTGCTATCACACAGTGACAGGTAACAGGAGATACATCTACTGGAAACACTGATAAAACCATGCCTAATAAAGTTAGAAACCACAATATTTTTTTGGGGRAAAAAATAAAAAAGGAATGTGCTAAAAGATTTGCTTGGAAATTAAGAAYGAAAAAGCGAGCACCTTAAATCAAAAATTAGCCAAAGAAAAAGCATGAAGTTAAATCAGGTRTCATATCTTTATCTTATTTTGTTTGCCTTCAGTAATGCAACCTCACCTGYYAATCAACTAAAACCCAATGTTTAGGGATCAGTGGTGTTATAGAATTCCTTTGTTGGATGATAGTTGAAGGGAAATTTGGGGTTCAGTTGAGTGTTACGCCTGTGCTTTTTTGCTTGCTTGCTTTTAGTAATTTGYTTACTTTTAGTAGTGTAAATTTGCCAGTTAGTCAACCTAAAACAAATGTCTGGGTGGCTTTAGCCAATGCATCATTAGTAGGTAATTCACCTGATTTTAAAGCTCATCTATTCAAAAGAAAAGCAAATTGCCACTTGTAAATAAAGTGAGTTCCTCGAATGTCTTTTTCAGATCTTGATCTTTTAATAGTCTCTAAACATAGCATCACTGAACAGAGCATTTGTGTTTCCACAGCAGTGCTTCAAACTTCAGTGCCTTGTGCTTTCATGCGACTTGTGTCTTTGGTCTGTGCCAAACCATTCTGATTGTTACTGGGGCTGTTTCAAGATGGTTTTTACCCAATTCTTTAGGGAATTTTTTTTTAATCTAATAAAAAGACAGGCTAAAATATGCTTTGGCCTCTCTTAAAACTCCTGAGATTTTCTTTTGTTTTTCTCTCTTTCAGCTGATGAGTCATCATGTTTATGAAAAATCGTACATCACRATCTGGAAATCGTATAATTTATTTAGAAATGCTGACTGCCACACTTTATCTGCTAAACTAAGCAAGTACCAAACTGGCCTTGATCAATGTGCTTCAGTCCAGGGTGCTGGCAATTTACTGCCTCTGACCTTCCCTGCACATTTAAGAGCCTTAAATGACAGGGAAGGTCAATGGCAATTACAGCATTTAAGAGACTCATGGAGAGTGAGGCAGCTAAATAACTACGAGGATTTAGAGCAAGCTTGATTTATTTCTCTCTCTCTTTTTTTTTTTTTTTTATTATTATTCTTAATGTTATTATAAATAATTTCAATTACGAAACAAAACTGGTCTCATCTCATGTGTTTTACTTTTTTTTTTTTTTCTTTTAATGTTCATATCATCCCTTAGCAAAGATTCCTTCGTTTGTGGTGAATGAATAAGATAGCTCTACCCAGCAGTGAGTTCAGATAAATAAAATCTGCCTTCCTGCTTCTAAAAATAGGCTTTWAGGCTGACTGGAGAATGTTAATAAAGAATTAAAGAATGTTGTTAATAATTGCCTGGTCATTCCAAAGCTGTTAAAAGATCCACAGGACAGTAATACAGGTTGTTACAGCAGTTCCTGTGTATTGGACCAGCCTAAGAAAGCCTAATCCTGTTTTCTCAGTCTCAAACTCTCCATTCTGGGCAATGTGAGATGCTTAAAGATGCAGTACCTGCACACATATCCATAAACATKCCTGCAATGTCTGTAATAGCATTGGATAATTTTATCTGTGTCTAATCTGAGGTGCTTTTAAAAGTCCTAATGATGGAGCATGTGCCTTTGGTGTGGCCTGTACCTGCACTCTCAAGGTTTTTCACGTTGAAGGGCAGACAAACCCCATTAATTATGTTGTCTCCTGAGGTAYGTGAGATGGTCGTAGAATTCCAAAGACTGTTGGTCTTCAACRTGGAGCAAAGTGATCCTGCTTTGCTCCTGGGTGTGTGTTGTTCTGGGGGATTCCTCAAGGACACAATATGGAGAAGAGTKGATGGGACAAAATTATTCCCAGTTTCGTAACTGACGTCTTCAAAGTCTCAAACTGTCCTGACCGAGCTGTTTGCATTTTAACCTTGTGATGTGAACACTTCAGAGCTACTTAATCTAGTGCAGCACGACAGAAATAAAAGTAAACCTTGTTTCAACAGCTGCAATAATTTTGTCTCAAGCCTTTTAATGAAAGATCACTTCCTACTTTTTCCCTTCACTACACCGTGTGTCTGCCACGGGCTTCTTGGGTGTAAATATTGTGCAGAACTGTGCATCATGCAGGATTTCAGTGTCTTTTGTTTAAAAAGCCTTTTTTGTGCGTCCCAGGAGGAACTGGAAAGTGTATCTGGAGTTGTATTTGGGTGCATTTGTACGGGACTTTCTGCTTGAAGTTGTTGTTTTGCCATCAGCAAAAGTGTGTGAAGTGGCATTAGTGCTCCCTGCCTTGCAGGGGTACTTCAGGATGGGTCTTACTTTTGCCAGGTCACTGGGATGTGAAGTAAAAATTCACATTTTTCATCAGAAGGGTTAATGACAGYGTGTGTGCGGGGCTGGCACTGCCATGAGCCTGACCCAGTGGTCAAAAATTGGAGTTTGATGCAGTTTTTAATGCAATGAATGGCATTTGGGTCTGTGGGGCATTATCTGTGCCCTGGGCTGGCTGCTGGCGTGGGTGTTGTGTCGTCTCCAGCCCTGCCCGTGCTCCCCAGTGATGGCAGACTGAGGAATTCATTATCTGCCACTCTCTGGCTCCCAAAAACGGAGCAGCTTTGGCAGTCTGGTGTTCTCTAAGATGCTTTTGTTCACTTCACCAGCTGAATATTCATTTACGCATCAAATTGCACATTTGTYGAGAAAAACGAGGGCTGAAGCTTTTCAGCGCTCGGATTGAGATGCAGAAATGAATCATAAATCACTTGAAGAATTCTGTCTTTAAATCCCCTTGTTGCAGTTGCTGGGAGAACATGTATTTAAGCCACCATCATCAGTGCTCTCCAGCGTGGGCTGTGCTTGCTGCAGGGAAATTGTTGAGCACCTGTATGAGGGAGACTTGTAAGAAAAAATGTTGAACATGGTTTGAGAGTCACACAAAGCGCTCCCCTTCTGCCTTGTCCGGGTTTTTTGCAGAGGGACTTCCAGGAGTGAGGAGTTTATGGCTTGGGTTTACGTTTTTTATGAGCTGCAATGTGGGCATCACCTCCAATATGTCATAAGAAAATGGTCTGATACTCCCCAGTTGTGTGTTTCAGGACATCCTGCATCTACTCAGGCTTAGAGATCTAGAAATGCTGTCATTTTTCTTTATTTTTTTTCCTGCACTACACTTKCCATTTTTCTCATAACAAATGAGGAATATTAGCATCTGGTCTGGTTGTCTGGGACTACACTTATTCTTCATGCAAGTGTTTCATTTCACTAAGCTATGAGCATTATTTAAATTTGCATAGAAATAATTTTACTGGGGAAATAATTAACTATAGTCTGGAATAAGTATGCATATGTATGAAGAATATGCTGTTACTGGGAGGACACATTCTTTGTATGATGAATGCTCTGGGGGTTTTTTTGAAAGGTGTGATGAAGAGGCAGRAGAATTATTCTGCTCTTATTTGCTTCTCCTATTTGTGCCCCAAATACATCTTTTCTTTTGCTAAATTGCCGGTAGTGAGTTTTAATAAATCAATTTCACGGAGGCAGAATGCTGCCCAGAGGATGCTGGTTAATGGATGGAAATGAATGCACTTCATATGCTTTGGAAAGTTGTGGTTGGGAAGAGGTGCAGAAATGGAGCCAGGTCACACCAGGTTACCTGGGAACGTCAAAAACATCTCAGTGAACCAAGAAAAGCTCCTTATGCACAGCTTKGAATTCAGTGATTTTATTTTAATTGGAAATACCTGCAAGGCAGCTGAAAAAGGGGGCGAGCCTGGTAAATTCTTGATTGGCCTCTTCTTGTCTGGCAGGCAGAGTGGACAACTGTGCCAAGATGGTGTTGTCTCTACTCTGTGAGGGTCAAAATCATCCAGGTGATGAGTTTTTRCAGAGATTTCGTGTGGGGGAGAGAAGTGAAAGCAGGAATGTAGGAGCGAGGCTGTTTGCAGAAAATCGATAATGTGAGTGCGTGCAAAGGACATGCCACTTAAGGAGGAAGAATGTAGGAAAGCATCATTAGTAATATTTGAAAAAAAGAAAATGTGTTTTGACTGATTTAAAAAAAAAAAAATCGTATTTTAAATGATGTTTCCTATAAGAAAGACACAACTTTATCCCCAAGTGATTTTCTTCTGTTCCATGCCAGTTTATCTTCTGGCCTGCTGGCTGTGTTGAGCTGACTGGTATTTTGGGTTATTTGGTGTTGTTGAACTGGGGTGTTTATTGCCTTTTGTGTACACTTTAAATGTTAGTGAGGGCATGGACGTTTTGGTGAGGTTCTGGCTGCTCAATGTTCTGCCTTGAGTAGCTGCATTTTGATTTTCTGTCTTGAAGGAACATCAAGGTGGGAACAAAAATGAAGTAAAGCCAGGAGGTTTTTTAAAATGAGGTTGATTGGACTTAGACAAGAAAACTGCTTTGGGAGCTCTGGAGTAAAAAGATTTAACTTCTGTTGCCTTATGCTATAAGTCAGTAGCACAGCCACAGAAAGAKTGCAGAAATATTGAATCCTCTTCATTTCTTGCAGCTACATGAAAGAAATCTTCATCACTGAAAGCTTGGAGAACAATACTGAATATGCTTCTCTGTAAACGATGGCCCATTTCAAAAACCAGCATTCCAATTGACAGATGTTTTTGAGAGGAGTTATTTTAGCCTATCAATAATCATGAATTAGAAAACWTTTGTCTGTACTCACCCTAGTTTATGTGTGGGTTTGGTGTATATCCTTGAATTTTCCTCATTATAACCTTGCATCCCTTCCAAAGTCATCCATTCTAATAGAGGGACMATTTAATTCACTGTGGTGGTCTTTTCTCCTGCTTGCCTGCCCTTTCCAGCCTCCTTGCCCCAGTCCTCCTCACACCTTCTGAATCTATTTTATTTTACTTTATCTTTAGGCCTACTTTGACCATTATGTCCCTGGTGAGCTCTGTGGTTTTTCACCAACAAAAAATTCGCAGTAGGAGCCCATTCTCTCTTAAACCTGCCAGTGTATCTACCACATAAAAACAAGCAAAATGTGAGTTAAAGGAAGCTCACATTTTACTGAACTCCAGCAATTCCTGCAATAAACAAAGAGGAAACCAGCTTCGTTAGTGCTTCATTAACTCTMCTGAACAGACTCAAAGGGAAATGAGCACCATACACAAGAGCTGAATACTGTTCCAAATGCTCCAGATTATTTTCTAACTCGCATCGCTCATGAGCTGTGTAAATTGGCCAACATCTGTGAGGATGCTAAAAAAYGTTTCTGCTGCTGGAAAATTAGAATATTCTCCTTCTGCAAGCCTGCCTTTTTGCTTCTCCCTCTCTCCCACCCCGCTGAGCCTGCTTCCAGCTCTGCTTCCATCTGCTTGTAGGTTAGCAGAGCTCAGATTCTCCAAAGCTCTGCTGAACTTTGTCATACATGGCAATTTTTAGAAGCGAGATGTTCTTAAGGATCTAAAGTATATCTTTTGTTATCTTTTATAAATGTATATGTACTTATTTTTTTTTAAATTTTATTTTTTGAATGTATGCCTGCTCCTTGTACCAGAGCTGTCGCACAGGCACATCACAAACCTGATTTTTTCCCCCTTGTGCTGAGACCCTTGCATATTTATGGTTGTTGCTAGCTATTTCAGCTCTTTCAGCTTAAACAATAAGTGTTTAGAAGGGAAATGTTAGAGGTGGGCCACGGGCTTTCCCCTTGTGTGGCGTTTTTGTGCCATGACACAGGGCCGGTGTCAGAGGCACTGACAAGAAATCCACAGTACTGTGTATTTCCAGAGGATATTCCAGCAGCAGCGCTAGCACTCAACAAATGTCTTTCCTGATCACAAGTTCATAGGACTCTTGGGCTTYTGGAGATCAGTGTGGAGTTCCTTTGCAAATGCAGAATGGAAAGTGATAAGTGCCTCTTTGTCCTGGGCTGAATTTTTATGAAGRAAGAAGCTGTGGCTTTTTCGTGGGAAGCCATAACGAATTCTTCATTTTATATTTTTAGATCACAAGGGGTAATTTACTCGCCTCTTTCTTATGGCTCTTGTCAGAATTCATGTTGCTTAATCTCCTTGCTCTGCAATTAAAACTCACCTTCGTATTTACCACAGGCCAGGAGAGACTAATCTTGGCTCCTAATAATTAGTGCTTTTTTAGTTCTTTGTGCTCCATGCACGGCCAACAAAAGCCTAATATAGAATGTGCATATTTTATCTTCACAGCAAGCTAACAATCCAATAAATGAAAAGCCTTTTTCTCCTTTCTCCATAATTCCTATCTTGCCCTTCCCCTCCTCCTCCCAATCGTATAAACCTGTCAATGTATCGAGCTAATAACACTAAAAATCAATTTAACTGGGCTGCCCTAGCAGCAGCCAGAACAAGAAGTGGTAGCAGGGGTATTTCTGCCGGGGCTGAGCAGAAAATGAGTTTGCAGGGAGCAGTGTTTCATCTTCCTGGCTCCTTCCAGGGCTGGACTGAGCAGCTGTCAGTCAGGGACAGTGTGTGGTGCATCCATATGGAATGCAGGTACAGCCTGCACTGTTGCTGCTGACACCCCTCTCTCCCCCACAGCCTCAAACACACCTTCTGGCTTTGCAGAAATGTGAGCTTTAGAAACTCTTCCTACAGAAAAATAAATATGTTCCTTCCATGAGGTTATCGTGTTAAGCTGGTTGTAGCTCCCAGTTGAAGGCAGCAGTTTCACACTTCGTGATACTGTTGTTGTTGAACATGAAAGAAAGACTCTCAGGTTTTTTAGAAGGCAAAGAGCATAGATAAAGAAGGCTTATTTTCTAATTCTTTCTCTCCCCCATAGCCTCAAGCATCGACAGCCTTCTGGCTTTGCAGAAATGTGAGCTTTAGAAACTCTTCCTACAGAAGGAAAATCTGTTCCTTCCATGAGGTTATCATGTTAAGCTGGTGGTAGCTCCCAGTTGAAGGCAGCAGTCTCACAGCTCGTGATGCTGTTGCTGTTGGACATGAAGGAAAGACTCTTAGTTTTTTTAGAAGGCAAAGAGCATAAAAAAATGCTTTATTTTTCTAATTCTTGCTACTTTTTATAAGGTGTTCTGATACAGGCTTAACATGATCGGTGAATAGGAACGACACCTTTTTAATTTCATTGGTTAACCAGAGAAACAGCAAAACACCACCTGGAAAAAGATTGTTTTGAGAAAGGACAGCTGTTTGCCAAGGTTGTTTTGAGAAGCGACTTCCTTGAGAAATTTTTCCTAGGGGRAAAGTTAGCAGCTTCTAGCAGGCTGAAATCTCTCGGGTCCACAGTGATACCCAGGGGCTCAGAGGTGTCTCCCATCTCTTCTGGCTGATGGCTGCTCAGTGAGGAGAGAAAACACAGCTTGATACAGTCAGCCTGGTAGAACTTGCTGCTGCTGGGGAATTCAAGGTGCTGCAGAAGGGATGAACGTGGTCTGCAGACTCACAAACAAGTTCAGTGCATCCTACAGGCAGAGCATGTCATGCAAATTCTTGAATTACACAAAATCACAGAGTCCCAGAATGGTTTGGGTTGAAAGGTGCCTTAAAGATCATCCAGTTCCACACCCTGCCATGGGCAGGGACGCCTTCCCGAGACCAGGTTGCTCCAAGCCCTGTCCAGCTTGGTCTTGGACACTTTCAGCTGTCTGGGCAACCTCTGCCAGGGCCTCACCTACATCACAGGGAAGAATTTCTTCCTAATATTTAATGAACTGACCCTCTGGCAGTTTCAAGCCATTCCCCCTTGTTGTGTGCATGTCCAAAGCCCCCCTCTGGCTCTCTTGTAGCTCCTCCAAGGTACTGGAAGGGGCTCTGAGGTCTGGCCAGAAGTCTTCCCCAAACTGAGCAGCCCCAGCTCTCAGCCTGTCTCCACAGCAGAGGGGCTCCAGCCCTCTGAGCATCTCCGTGGCCTCCTCTGGGCTCACTCCAAGAGGTCCGTGGGCTTCTTATGCTGGGGGCCCCATATCGTTAAGGTGGGGGCTTTTTAACCTGGATAAATCCTTTTTATTTTAAGGCTGTGCTGGTGAACTAAGACAGGGAAAAGTAAACAGTCAATCGATGCAATTGGGCATGCATTTCAAATCGTAAGTTTATTACATTTTAAAGCATGATTTTTGAACCTTACAGAAAAGTTTGCTGCTGAAGACTGTCAGATATAAATCTAAACCATAGGTAGTTTTAAGAAAGATGTGSAAGACCCCAGCTCTAATCCCAGACAACTAGCAGCAGTGGCTTCCTACCATTCACAGGGAAGAATTCCTGCTGTGGTTTTCTGCACTGGAGTTCAGAGTGTGAAGGTCTGTGCTGTGAAGTCCGACRAGCAGGGAAAGTGGTGAGCACTCCAGTAGAAACTCCACTTAGTTTTTGGACTCACTTCCCTTTCCTGTACTGTGAACACCCAAAACCATCCCCACTGTTGTCATGGGTTTGGGTTTTCAGTGCCAGCAGAGGATGAATTGTTTCCRGGGGTGACTCCAGCAGTGCCTTTGGGTTGTGCTCAGAGGCAGCAGTCACAGGGGCTGATAAAAGTCCCAGATAAGCCTTTGGGTTTTCCTTGCCAGTAGCCAAAGAACAGAAACCTCCTCTTGCCCTTCTCTTATTGTCAGTTCCATTTTGTGAGATGAAACAGGATCAAGAGCTGGACTTTGTCAAGCTGCACCTTGACAGGGATGTATGTATGGGATTGCCAGTTTGGGGCATGTCACAAGCCATCTGCTCCAGTAAAAATCCTCCTCAGCTGATGTGGGGCTGAACTGAAAGATGATGGAAAGGTTCAAGATAGGCACAGTCCGCTGCTTCAGAACAGATAAGCCTGAATGACAAAAAAAGTTGCTGAACAAGCTGAATGTTTTAGAGTAAAAGCAGACAAAACCYGCAAAGTTAGTCTTTGCAAATACTCTGTGCCTTGCATGCATGAAGTACAGCAGCACATTGCTAAAKCTAGTGGAACAGGGTAGGAGTCACACTCTTTAGGGCAATGGATGTGAAATCTCAAAAAATCTTGTTTCAGGGAACCTCCCTTTTCCTGGTGTGCTTTCGTTTTACTGGGAAGTGTGTTACTGATTCACCTTTGCTTCACCTTCTCTTGTGTATTTAAGCTGCTTTCACAAGGAACTTAAATTTGTTTAGGATAATTCTTTCTCCCCTTTTATTTTTTTTTTCTGCTAGCTCATCTTTTCTCCTTTACCTTCTTCCAGTACCTTTAGAACCCATTTGCCMTTTTCAGATCCACCTGAAGGCAGAGCAGATGCATCCAGCCTCCAGAAATGGCTCAGTGAGGCTAATGAAAGTTGCTGTCTGTCTGGAGGGAAGGTGTTCAAACCGACCTCCTCCACGAGGGAA
This sequence comes from Mixornis gularis, assembly GCA_003546035.1. NCBI lineage: Eukaryota > Metazoa > Chordata > Aves > Passeriformes > Timaliidae > Mixornis > Mixornis gularis. Next base: position 208,349 of record QVAJ01000389.1, read on the forward strand.
ATGCAACCTCAGGCTGTGGGGAGGTTGTTCAAGAACATAGGGAAGAAATGCTGGATAATTTAAGGGAAATAAAGATACTGCCAGGAAAAGGGGTCTCAGCAGGAGTAGTAGGGTAGTAGAGAAGTGGTTTAAATCTTCAGGGGTTTGGGGGAAATGGGGAATGAAGTGGTGGGAATGGCT
>QVAJ01000389.1:209289-247187 GCA_003546035.1 Mixornis gularis
TGTAGGTTGTACAAATCCATTTTTACGTGTTTTCGTGACAGTGGYTGCTTTAGCTGCTAAATATTGATTAAAGCATTTTGATATGAGTATGAGCTGCCAGAGAATCTGTATTAAGGTGCCTTCCAACCCAAACCATTCTGTAATTCTGTGATYAAAGCCAAGGTGGCTCTGCTCAGCCAATTTATATCTACAGAATAATTGTGCTGCTGTGTGTATTTCTAGAATGTGCTAAGRCTTTACATATGTTTCACAGTGCAGTAAAAAAAAAAGCTTTGTTTGGTGAAGACTTAAATAACTTAATTTTCAGATTTCATAGATCTTTATTAATGCTTTTACTTTGCAACTTCTTTCTTTGTGCCAGTCAAAACTGAAAATAGGGCAAATGGGGCTTGAGGATTCTCAGCTACAGGTCATAAAGGAGTTAATGCACATAATTGATGAGCAAATGGGAAAAGCRTACATCTGATAAGAAATATATGCATAGAAACTGTAGCTGCCTACAAAGAACCATGAAACAGAACTGAACGAGCAACAAAATTGGAAATATATTCAGCGTTGCTTCAATTATTTTTTTGCAAGCATCCAAGATCAATAAGGGTCTAAACCAGAGATTACAGCATTACATCAGCATTAATAGAATGCCCTTCACTTTATATTTAAAAGCAGTTGCCATATGGTTACTTCTGGGTCCTGCTGTGMCTCTGGTTTTGATGGAGCATATGTTCCTGCTTCCTGTCCCCTTTGGTTGGAGTGTGCAGTAAATCCAGCTGGTTTCCTAGCAGCTGGGTCTCTCTTCCCTGGTATCCCAGCAGGGCAGCCTGCCCAGGGATCACTGGATCACTCGATGGGGACTCCTTAGCTCTGCGCAGTTTGCTGAGGTGTGAGCCCTCTTCTGAATGTTCCCACCTCAGGGGAGGAGGCTGCAGAGATTTTTTTTTTTTTTTGCCTGGATACATTGCTCTGTTCCTCAGTTCTTGTGCCCCTCATACGTCTGCCCATSTGGTGACCTTTCTCCAGCTTGTCCTGGCCAAGGGAGAGGTGAACCAGCTCATTATCACTGCTCCAAGCATCAATAAGAGCCTGGTGGTAGTAGTGGGATAACAGCACTTCCACACAATGAATCATTTTCATCTGCCCTCAGGGATGTGAGGAATTGTCTCCAAAATGCTCCAGCCATAAACTCAGATGGAATCACTGCTCTCCATCACTGCAGCACGTTCCTGCAGTAAGGAAATCACCTGCTTAGCCTGTGCTGCTGGATCTGGAGCAGTTAATCAGGAGGGCACTGCTGAGGCCCTGGGTAAGGCAGAACAACAGCAACCCCTCTGCCAAACCCAGCCTCAAAATAAAGAGCGGGGACACAGGGCTGCAGCTTTATTTTCCAAACGAAAGTGAAGAGCCCCGTAGTTAAATTCCCGCATTTGAAGTAGTATTGGATGTGAAAGCTCGTGCAGATGAGTCGAGGAGGAGTCTGACTGACTGTCAGCTTTCATTCCTCACTCAAAGGACCTTTCTCTATTGATGCAGCGTGGATCAGAGTGGCTGCCACCCGGGGGGCCCCTCCACACCAGCCTGGGTGTCCATGGCAGGGGGAGGGAGGGAGGGCTGTGCAGGAATGCTCTGGCTCATCATCACCCCATGTGGGATGGTGCCAGCCCCTCTCCTGGGGGGACCCTCTCAGTAAAACGGAAGAACTCGCGTGTCGCGTTTTCGTGGCGTCTTCGTTAAAGACTGTGGTGATGGGTGGTTGTAAAAGTCTTTTATTGCATGGCTAAACCAGCCTCGAGAAGGCAGAGTTGTTGTACTCTGAGCCAGCGTGCAGAAAGCCTCTAACACAGAGTCTCTAAGTCCCAAGCAGAAGAACCAGCAGCAACAGTGCCCATGATCTGTGTCCTGTGAGTGTCWCATCAGCAGCAGCAACAACAGCAGCATTTGTGATGTTTTGTGAGCCTCTRACATTCTCAAAGTAGTGMATTTTATTCTATTTTTAGCCAATCAGGTACCCACATGAATTTTCTCCATCCTTGTTGGGCCAATCCTAAATTGAGATTGATGTGCGATGATGCTCGTAATTTCTTACACCAATTCTGCGCATGCAGCTCTGTCTGTTCTATCTAGGAATGTTTGAGCAAGGTTACATTATTTTCAGCATGTCTGGAGTTTATCTTTGCAAAAGGCAAAGCTACTGAACTTTAGGGCTTCTCTTACTAGCTAATACAGGCTCTTATTTGTTTAAGGCACTTAAAAATCCTCTATTTATTTAAACCTAAACTTGCCTTTCTACCTCATATCTGCGTGGATTTATGCATTTTAGTTTTTCCTGAAGGTTCTAATTCAATCCTCACATTTCTGGGCACTCCTGGGCCTGTGTGGATTTGGCCCAGGGGATTCATACTCCAACACTTGTGTGTAAATACCTGAAAGTTCCAATGCAGGGCACAGGAAATGTGAGTGCTCATTGTGTGGGTTTCACGGGGTTTTTCTGCACATCCCGAGTCACTGTTGTGTTGAAACGCTGTCCCTCAGTGTCTCCACTCCCTGTTTGTACAACAGGGATGTGTGCCTTGCTTTTCCATCCCTTTTGCTTTGTGTCTGCCCATACTGCATGCTGATTGTGGCTGATGGTGTCCCTCACCAGGTGTACAAATCCYACCTGATCTCCAGGAACGCTGATAAAAGGACTGATCAAAACCATCTCTGGATAAACAGCCGAGGCTGTGATCGTGTGGATTACCCTGTCACAGTCTGTTTTCCGTGCCTTAGCAAAACCAGGCAAACAAACCCCTGCAAAAAGATGATGTTCAAGAATGTGTAAATGTGGTTACTTATCAATTTTGGTTCTTTTTCAGCAGAYCTTGCAGAGAGTTCCCAAAAGCTGTCGACAGAAATATGGTTATGGACCAGCAGCCAACTCCAATTCCCCCCAAACCATAGAATAAATTAATTCTCTTTCACTCCTCCTGGAACACAGCAAGGTGGTAAACAGAAGGAAACTGGATCCCATTTGCTGCTCTGCGGGGTTTTGTTTGGCTGGTTTTGTTCTTTTTTACAAAAAAAAAAAAAAAAAAAAAAAAGAAAAAAAAGAAAAAGATACATCCTAGTTGTATGTACCAACAAGTTTAAAAAAGAAAAAGAGAATTATCCCCAGTGTACTTCAATCARGTACAAGACTGGGGATTAAGAGGAGCTTTAGTCTCAGCTCATTAATTGTGCAGGCTGAGGATGTACAAGCAGTGTTTTTTGGTAYCTTACCTTCCCTGTGCTGTGGAGTGAAAGAGCCCCAAGGTTCTGAATGTAGGAGGTATTGCAGATATTCCTTGGTGTTTGTAACATACATAAAAATCCTGAGAAAATCGTGCCTCAGAAATGCCAAGTGTCTTAGAATGTTTCAGTGAAAAATTCAAGTCATTGAAACAGWTCTTGAGGTTTGGAAGGGGATGGCCTGGATTATAAGGAGAGATGGGTACAGTGTTCACAGAGTGCAGGTGACTAAACTCTGTCAGCCCTTTGTTTCTCGCCAAGAATTTAGAACTTAAGCGTGAGTCGATTTAAAAATTAAAAATCCATCAATTAATCAGAAGCAATAAAATATTTAGCAAGCGTGTTGTGGAGTCCAGATCCTTCAGGTGAATGCAGTGGCTGTGCTGCCCATWTTTTGGTTTTCCTGTGCTGCTGAGAACATTGGGAGGAGCCCAGTGCCAGGCTGGTCCTGCCCCAGCACCTGTGGGTTGTATTTTATCTTATCTATTTACAGTATTTACAGGGTCACAAGCCTAACTCAGCAAGCCAGGAAAATGAGGTAAAATGAAGTCCTTCTAACTCTCTCCAAGGTCCTTTWAAGAGATAATTACCCAATAACGAGGTGACACCTATATTATTTATACTTTTGACCCAATAATGACCACCCAAGGCCCGCAAYGTGGACATTTTTCACSCCATCACAGAAAACCRCCCAAACCCATAAAGAAGAAGCACAAAGACAACACCCCAAAATCCTCCAGCTTGACTCATAGGTATTACTATACTCTGCAACCCTAAATTCTAAGGTTCTAGGATTCCAACAGCAATCCCAGCTGCTCTCTGGCTCCARACCATGCAACCCCTGGTCCCTTTCCTGGTCCCAGTAATGCTCTTTCCCTTTTCAGAGCAGAAAAAAGCAGCTCAGCTCAATAACCCTCATCCCCATGGCCCCGAGGCAGTGGCCCCTGGTGACCTGCCCTCCCTGGAGCTGCAGCAGGGGAGGCTGTGCTGCTGTGAGGTGTGGGAGGAAGAGGCAGCCTGAGCCAGAGAAGGGGGTTAATGCAGCTTTCCCAGGCAGGAGCTGGGATGGTTGGGATGCTCCAGGTGTCACCCTGCCTGGAGCTGCCTGGCGTTGTTAGGGCAGGACACACAGAGTGACACGGTGAAATCTTTTGATCTTTAAATCTATCTTTATTATGGCCACATGCTGTCTTTTATACAGTTTTTACAAACTTGGAGGGCAACTTCTAGTTGGTTATTAGCTTTCTTAGTTATAATAGTTAATTATTCTGTTGGTTAGTAAAAGGTATTTTACTTGTCCATCACATCTGTCCATTCTTGGATTGTTTACGTGTTTTCTTTACTGATTCTCAAGGGGCAAATCCCTTTTTATTACAGCTGCACTTGTTTTTCACCCTCAGAATAGATTGTTGTGTTAAAGGAACTTCTCATTCTCAAAAGAGCTTCATATGGGAATTTCCAAATTGCTTGTTAGAAATGACAGGTAGCTTTTTACCCYGTTCCTACAGCTGCCCCTGGCTGTCTCTTCCCYTCTGTTTTTACAATGAAGAATCGTGTTCTGCTGCAAGCCACCATGCAGTCACTTGATCTATAAAAGGGAGAAAATGATCTYTGTTATACAAGATGTAGAGCAGTAAAACAGTAAATACTATCCATAGGAAAATATAGATATATTAATAATGTATTCCTGTGTAGCATTAGGAATTTTCTTTAATTACTAACCTGTTTTGGAACCAGTTAGGAAAATCAAATGTCTGATCTCTCTCTCACTGCCAAGTAATGAGCTGCCAATTATTTCTTGCAGGAAAATTTTGTGGTGGGCCACATTCAAAAACCCTTTTGTGCTTTTGCAAACAGGCTTTATTACCATGGGCATGTGAATCCTTGCAGTCCTAACAAGTTCCCTGGAAAGCATCAGCCTTTCCCTGAGACTGGGCTTTGCCTCCTAAGCTCTCTGGGAGTTGTCAGGATGCCCTGCTTTGCTTGGGCATCAATTGGCTCTATCCAGGCACCATCTGCTTGGAACCTGCTGCTGCAAGGGGAGCTTTGCACTGGGAACCGTGCTAGGTCAGCTCAGCACATTGCTGTGCAATCCTGGTTGTCAGGTTCTGGGGAAAACAGCAGGATATTTGGATATTTTATCTCTGAGTATGAATTTGAAGGTAGATTAAACACTGGATTAATAATCTGGGGGGAAAAAAAAATCTGTATGGGTTAAAATGCTGTACCGCTTCTTCTCAGCACCCCAAAATATTTGTCTTTTATAATCTGCTGTAATTAACAAGGAAATATCTGAGATTTAAAGGCTGTCTTCTAGGACATGCTAACTGACGTGAATTGGCCAAAAGCAGCGAGATGAATCGTGCAGCTAACCCAGTTAATCTTCTTTACTTTTCTTGCTGCAGTGGTTTAAAATAAAACCCCCCAAACTTTCCCATGATCTTAAAGGAAAATGCTCCCCCATCAGGGACTTCAGAAGGAAAACTCTTATTGTAAGCTCACAGCAGGACATCGACTCCCAGCAAGCCTGGAGGATAATGCTATGGGCAAATTGAGCAAATGTCCTTGCCTCCCCAATCAGCCAGTATTTGAAGGGTATTATCCTTGCTAAACTTGTCATCCACTTTAAATGGAAGTTGGACTGCAAATGTACATTCTCTGCTTAGTGTGACTTTTGAAGAGTTGCCTCTGCAGTTTAGAGGTTGGATTTAATTCTTAAAGACCTAACTTTGCTGCAGCTTTATTTAATCTCTGCTTATTTGCTTTGCCGTTCTCTGCTTTATAATCTAGGCAGTGTGTAAGGAAACTACTAATGAATAAGTAAAGTAAATAAGAAATATATTGGAGGGAATTAAAAAAAAGCTGAAAAGGTGAATATCAAATCAGGTTCAGGAGATTTCTTTCTTGAAGTAATCAGAAAATAACTACTCTTACTGTGTTTTGAGGAGCAGAAATAACCTTTTTGACATGGAGTAGAAAGGGTGATGTGCTGGAATATGTAGTGAAATCGTGGGTCATCCTCTCTAGCCAGTACATTCCACACAATTAAAGCTTGAATTGTGAAAGCTTCTGCTTGTTACTGCTGTCAGTTGCCCATTTGACTCCTCTATTTTGTCCTATTATAGTCATTTCAAAGCTGGATAAGCCCAAGTATTTTTCAGTCTCATAAATRCCATCGCTTCCTCATCCAGAGACTTCATTACCTAAATCTCCTTCAACCATTAAATAGGAACTGCAGCCTTCAACAGGCTTAGCCAAGTGAACTGACACAGCAGAAGAGGCACGTTCCCCCCTTTCAGTATGTGTATAATAAATCTGTCYCTACATAYGTAAATATATATGTCATGTACATGATGTGAGAGGAGGAAGAACGTGTGGGGKGTGTGTGTGTGCAGACTGCTGAGACAGCCTGACCCTTTGATGTAGCTGCTGTAACCAACCAGGAGGTGATTTCTTCATTGTCTTTTTATTTTACTAATCTGTAGACGTTTCCCTGAAAGGCAGGTGGAGGTGTCTCCCAAAAAGCAAACCCACAGCACAGTGACGGTGGTGGTGGCTCCTTATGGCTCGTTTTTGCATCTCCAGCCTCCCTGCTCCTTTTCTCTCCTAGCACAACACATGCATATTTGATGGGTTTGCATCAGGAATTCATCCCTTCTGCTCTGCTACGTGTGAAAGGCTGGCAGCTGGGGATTTCCACCCATGGCAGCTCTTCCCACCTAACTGTGCATCACAGATGAGCAGTTTAGCACATCAGGCTGGTATTATGATTTAAAACTGCAGCTTTATGAAGCAGAAAGCCTCCTACATCTGCACCAGAGGTGATTTAGTAAATTGCACAGCACACAGCGCTCCTCAGTTTCAAAGTAAAAACGAGATGCTCTGAAAGAACTGGCTTAAAACGAGCTAAAGAATTTTAGCTGTTTAATTACTGAGCTTCATTCCTAAAAACGTGTTGCTCTGGCTTTCGGATGTGTTGCCTTTAGCAAGCTGAACAGGATGAAAGCCCAAAGCTTTCAGAGGCTGCTGTTAAGTGGAGCAAGTGGTGAACTGTTCTSCTTAGGCTCTAAAGGGAGCAGTATCACAGCTTGGAATGGAGGTGGGGATATTTTGCCTTCCTGCAGCATCAGGTTCCATTTCTCCTGCTTTGTGTTCCGTGTCATGGAATGCTCAAGAAAAGGCATGGGTTGTTACACAGCTGTTGAGACTTCATTCTGGAAATAGTCCTGTATCACTCTGGGAATTTCCAGGAGCAAATGGAGAGCTGAGAAAAGGGAAAGGAGATCAAACCATTGCTGGAATTCCATCTCTAAAATCAGATGTATCAGTTCTGTAGGACTAACGTACCAGTGGAAGGTCTTTGCCTATTTTTTCTAATCAGAAAGTAAAATAAATATTAAAAACATGAGGATTTCCTCCCTGGTGGGATGTAACTYAGTCTCCTACTGAAAGGTCTCTGACAGAGCTCATGTATTAGTGAGGGKTTTTTTGTCATTCTTTGTACATGAGCTAATTAATAATTTGGATGTTTTCAAACAGGAGCCTGACTAAAATCAGCCCTGACACAAATTACTGCCTGGACTCTGCCTATCAAGAGATGAGCTTTCCTTGAAACCTTGCTCTGGCAAGGTTGTCTCTGGTGATTTGGATGATCATAATGATCCTAATCTCCAAGTATATTCCCATATTTTAAAGGAAGAGGTTCTTCTTCAGCATTTTCAAATATTTGGATTTATACAGATGAGAAGTAATAAGGGACAGAAGGAAATTAAGGGGAAATTAAAAAATTTCCTTACTTGAAAAATGTCCTAGCTTTTGAGAAACAATCTCTTAATATTTCCAGGTGTCTCAGCAACAGCCACGGAATGTTAATTTTCTTCTCTGGGATTTGGGAATTTGGGCTTTGTGGAGGTTTTTGAAAAGATAATCTAAACTGCCTGAAGCCTGGTCCCGTGCACTGGTTGTGATAAATTCCCAAAGCAGCTAAAGGGGARGTCCAGTTTTGAAAATGTACTACCAGTGAACAAAGGAATCATGTCTAAGGGCTGCACAATGTGTGTTTTTCCTCTCTTTGGGGAGGAGGAGCACAGGGCTGCTCTGGGAATCGCATCAGACACGACACCTATAATGAGGGCTTTTGCCCATTAGTTTTAATCTGATTTAAAAGGAAGAGAAGGGMACAACAACAACAAAAAAATCAATATCCTAAGTGCAGTGTTTTTGATATCTCCAGCCCTGAGGCTGAGTGCAGTGTGTGTTGAAGGCAGTGCTGAGGATCTGGAGTTCCCACCTTGCTGTTCCACACCAGCTCTGCTGCTGCAGTGCCCTGTCAGCCTGGCTGGTGTGCGTGAGGACAGGCAGATGCCACAGCACGGGTCACTAATTCCTCATTTTCTCATTGTCTGAGCRAGGCAGATGCATTTCAGATGGTGAACGGCCCTTTCCAGACCTCCATCGATGTCTGTTAATAGAAGTAATGATATTTTTACTGAAGCCAATGGCTCCCTAAAGCAGCAGACAATGGGAGCTGTTTGCTGTGGTGTGTCTGACACGTTAACTGGGTTGAGCCCTGTGAAAACACAGCCCAGGGGCAGTGCTGGAGTCCCACTGACCTAGAAATTGTAGCAGCTCTGCTGTGACAAAGTCAGAGAGTACAGCACCGCACAGCAAAGGGCTTTGGGGTTTTAAAATAAAAAGTAATTGGAACAGACTTGCCCTGGGATGACCTGGCTGGCCATGTGGTTAGGAGTCCCTGTTGCTCCATGAGATAACACTTCCAGCCTCCCACTCTGGGGATGGAGAAGAGGGAAGCTTGCAGCTGACACAAGCTCTCTGCTCCCTAGGAAACGTTTTCAATTGCTCTGTATCAATGGGGTGACAAAATTTCACACTCGAACAGGCTCAGGGTGATAGAGTTAGTGCCATCCAGGCAATCTTCAGGGCTTGGTGAAGGTGCTGAATTGAGCTGTTGTGTGTGCAGGAGGACACCTCAACCTGCACCTGTGAACTGGAGAGAAGAGGAAGGGGTGGCATTGTGAAGCCCCAGGGAGAAAGGGATTAATGTCTGTCTGCCTGGAGTTTTTCTCACTGACAGGATGGGTGACGATTTCCTCCTGTTCTGTGACACCGATAATCAAATCCACGGGGAAAAGAAAACGAGTCTGATAACCCAGATAATTATTTCTGAAAAAATTCAGGGCTCTGGACTTTGTAAGGGTGCTTTGGAGAGAATGCAATCCCTCAGACCGTATTTTCTTGGCTAGGTGTGTATAGCTGTTACATGGCTGTTATTATAACTATAGCTGCTGCATTTATGATCACTAAACAGGCAATACAGTGTGGAAAATGAGTTTGTAACATGGAGTTTGAAAAATCTCCGTTTAAGGAGAGCTTGATTTTTGGAATAAGACCAGGAAAGATACTTTCCAGGTAAAGTGTTGACACTGGATGTCCTGCTGAGAAATTAAAAGTTGCCTACCTGGTGGGGAGTGACCCAAGCTTGGGGAGAATTATTGTGAGGCACTGTCACAGTGCTTGAGCAGCTGAACAAGTGCAGGCTGCTCAGTTACTGTGCTCTCAGTGCACTGCAGAGCCTTGGCTTGGGTTTTGTAGCTGGTCTTTCACAGTCAGCAAAATTATGCTCGCTCCTCTAAAAAACCCTCTGAATCTGTAGGAGACAGTGCAGTACTTTAAAATATATAAAAATTATGGGTGGCTGAGGCAGTATCTGGTTTTCAACATTTCTTCCAGGAACATGGGAGTTCCAACCTAATAAAATGTGTATTTCTTTTGGATCATCTTWAATTTTTTTTTTTTAACCAAAGTAACCTTACTTAGATCCACGTAACCTGGATGTGTGATCCCTCCAAACCCTCTGGATGACATCCCAGAACATTTTATCTTTTACTATTGCATGAAAAGGCTTTAATTTCTTTCATTGAAGGTAATACTTGTAGTGCAACGGTTTGGGAGTATTTATTTGATGTGGAGCCTATGTTTACATGAGAGACCTTTGTTAATTTAGTTCACAGCAGCTGTAAAAGTGAGCTGCTTCTGCTGAGTGCATAATGGRGGGRAAAAAACCCCAAAACCACCAGGATCCAGGAGCAACACTTGGTTTAGAAAGGCAGGGCATTCCCTCTGAGCATCTCAGGTGCCAAAAGTGGCTGTCAGGCTCCACACATTGTGGGAGACTTTTCAGGATAAAATTAACTTCCATGTTTCTGTGAGCTCCAGTGACAAATAGCCCCCTTTGACATTTAAGCAGGAGTGTTGTCCTTTACAGTGAGATTCTTGGCTGAGAGCAGATAACTCAGTGTGCTGTCACGGGGGTCTGTTGCTTCTTGAGTGTGTGGATTGAAACTGTATTAAAAAAATGAGAGGAATCAGTTAATATTCAGAATTATTGTGTCAGTCTGCTGTAGACCGATGAAAGCACAGCCTTGACAGAGCCTTAGGTCTGAGTTTGAAAACTTGCAAATGTTCCTGGGGAGGAAATTCTTATTGCTGGAGGCTTTTTTAATTTATCTCTTCTGCTTGTGGGTCGACTCCATCCTCCAAAGTCCCAGGATTTAACACTGAGCTGAAAAACCCCAGCTTGCCTACCACCTTGGGACTGCTGAAAGGAAGTGCTGTAGCTCTCTGGCAGTTGTATTTTATATAAATATTGCACTGGGGGTCAACCGTAGGCAAACAGGCTGTAAAATACATGGCAAAGATTTAGAGATTTCCTGGCAATAATTTTGACACGTCCTGTTTTATTAGCCCTCGTGTGATTGTTTCTCAAGAGGTTGCTTCATTTATGCAGCACTGGCTTTCTGTGGATACAGACTGAATTATGCCAGGGCACTGAAGGGAAGTCGTGTGCAACTTGCTCTTAGGAATGAGTTTTCCTCCAAAATCCCTTYATAACCCTGTTTTCCTGCTCTGAGGCTTTGCTTACTTTGTTTAGTTTGTGTGCAAAGGCTTACTGATGGGGATGGTTCAGAGAAATGCATCAGTAGGTTTTATCTTTCTTTCAGTTCATCTTCATCAGGACCTAGGGGTTCAGCAAAAACATGGTTTGCCCTTCTGGATTTATTTGAAATAGGAACAAACTGCTCAGCTTCAGAACAGGAGGAAACACGGTGTTTTGCCCCTTCAGTGGYACAAAAACTGATTGAGATGGTGGTTTCCTGAGGGGAGGAGAGGGGTGGTTGTCACCTCAGGCTTTGGAGGCTGTTCTGGATGTGTGTGAGACCCTGCAGCTGAATTGAAACCAAAGCATTGCACCAGGCAGTGCCTGCAATGGGAGCTGCTTAATCCAGCAAGCAAAAAATGACTTTGGGATTCAGGGGGCGAGATGTTAATTGAGAAGCCAGGATTTCCTTGCTCATCATCATTTGTGGGAGGTCAGGTCCTCATGTCCATCAGTTTCACATTCAGATTTAGAAGCATGGAGTTGGAAGGGATATATAAAGATGGAGTCCAGCCTGTGGGACACAATCTGGTTTCTTGGTCCCAGACTCACAGAATATTCTGTGTTGGAARGGACCTACAAGGATTATTGATTTGTGCTGATGAGGGCTGTGTTCATACTGATAAAGAGCTGACCTTAGCCTTGGTGCTGCCACTTATCCATCCCCTCTGTTCACCAGCTCCTGGGGCAGTTCATCCCTCTGCTCTGCTGCAGCAGCACCTGTGGGAAACGGATTTGTAGGGAATTCTTAAAGCTTGACAGAAGGCTCGCATAGAATGTATCTGTATGGAAACTTTGAGATRAGAAATGCTGACTTAGAAATGCCATGGAATGGGACAGACGTTGTTGAGAGAGAAATGGAGCAAGAAACAAGTTTCAGAGGATGGCCTTGTAAAAAACATTGGAYACTTTAGAGAAATAGAAATATGAAAGGTGTGCTGTAGTAGGGCCCATGAGGGGTWATTTTAGATGATTGGCTTTAAGGCATTTACAACATGGTGTGGCAAAAGCTGACAGGCCAAGAAATGCTTATAATGGATTGTAATTAGGAAATAGTTTGGCTTCTGATTGTGACAGTGTGAATTGTAACACCTGCACTGTCTCACCCTTCACACGAGACTGAAAACAGGATAAAAGATTTTAAAATACCTCTCAGTTGCCCCATCTCTGGGTCAGAAAAAGGGCATAATCCAACAAACATCCACCAAGGACCAAGTTTTCCTTGGCTCCCTTCATCCTGCTCCATCCTCTAGCACYACCTCAACACACCTTGAAGCCTCGGGCACCCTTTGATGCCCCTTTATGGCCCAGCCCAGGGCAGGAAACACACATCCCAATATTTCCTGCCATAAAAACCTCCCAGCTGCAGCGCACTCGTCGCCTTATTTCGGGCACTTGAGGGCCAGCCAGCGATTCCTGCCCCTGTTTTATTTAGCTGTAGTCAAGGAGACCAGAAAGGCTGGGATGTGATTCATGAGCAGAGATAAAGCTGGCAGGGTCTGGTTTTTTTCCTTGTCCCCAGGGAAACAGAAAGCAGCTTTAAGTGAATGGGCAATTTCTGCTCAGGATGGGAGTTCATTGGTACTTAAAAACGCAGCATGGGAGGTGCTGGGTGTGCTGCCCCTCCATCCTGGGGTGCAGCTGGGGCTTCCCCTGTGGCCTTTTGCASAGCAGCCATTGTCACAGCTCATCCCAAGTCGTGATCTCTCATGACAGGCTCACACCRTTTTGGGCTGTTGGCAGTGATTCCAACGACGAGCTGGGATTGGAAAAGCTCAAAATAGAAGCAGGAGCYGGTTGCTTTTAGCCTGTGCAGGCAGTGTCAGGGAAATCTCACCTCTGTTTCCTTGCCTAGTGTCAGTGTGCTCTCTTGCCAGCTGCCCAGGAATTCCTGGGAGTAAGGACTTGGTGTGATGGGACTGAACTTGGCAGAGGCTCCTCGAAACCTCACTGTCCTTTCTCTGCTGTGTCAAACTCTGAAATGAGACTGCTGCACTTTGTGTGCGTGGAGAAGCATTTTTAACTCTGGTAAAATAGAAGATATTGGGTTGGGTCAGAGTCTATTGTTTTGARGGGATGAAAGCCTCTTCCACCCTTTCCTTCCTCCTGCAAGTGAGGAAAAACCTCAAACAAACTGCTTGAGGTGAGGCAGGCTCTTTAGAAGGCAGAAGTCCTTGCTGATGGCAGAGGTTTGAGCAGATCCCTGGGGCTGGGCTGAGCTGGGTTAGTGAGCCTGCCGTGGGATCTGTGGGCTGAGTGCCTTGTCAGCAGGCTGCTGGTGGCTCTTCATCATTCCAAGGTTCCTGCTTTGGATGTGCAGGGGCTGGATGCTTTTCCTGTGTGTGAAAAGGAAAGTGTGTGCTGCCTGCTGGGGCACTGACAGACCAGAGCCTGCTCCACGGACACTTCCAGTTTCATTTCTGCCTCAACAGCCTTCCTGAAGAATTGTTTACTTTTGAATTACAGGAACAGGCTCCAGCATCCAAAAAGTAATSGAGAGAAGCGGGGTTTCTGGGAATTAACCAAGCGTGTGCAGTCGAGTGTGTTCTCCTTCCTAGTAGCATTTTTTAATTATTACTTGGCAAATTTAATGCTGGTGAGAGCTACCAGGCTTGGAATCTGGAGAATGGACTGAAACAAGCAGCATGAATAGCAGCAGTGTTCTCCTCACGTTCACTGACCTTGCTGTAGAGCCCAGGACTTAAAAGTTGGGTGCTCTTTACTTCTTAACCTTTTATCTGTATTTATTATTATTTTATCATTATTTATGCACAGTTTTGCATTAAGCATTTGGGTTTCCCTTRAAGAAACAGCCAATAGCTGTGTAGAATATTGTTCTGTTTCCTCCTTTAAAACTCCTGTCGTTTATTTTGCGAGAGTGGCAATTGTAACTTCACTGTGGGAATTTTTCTTCAGTAGAATCAAGTCATTACCTGTTGGTAATTCCTTTTGGGGATAGCAATACTGTGATAATTTATTTTTTTTAAACATGGACAAAGAGGTCTGGTATCTGCTTTTATTATCAAGAAAGCAGACCCCATGTCCAGTTTCAGGGCAGTAATTTCCTCAGGTGTCTCTCTGCTGCATAACTTAAGGAACTTCCTGTGATTCTGGATGGAATCGCTTTTAGTGAGAAACAAATTTCATCTTTCTTTAAACCTTTGCAGCACAGACATGTGCAGTTGAACTGACTGCCTTAGGGCTCCTTTTATAGTTAAAGAACAGAAATGAGCATTTTTAGGATGTGATTCACCTGAACTATTTTAGGTAGGCGCCGTTGGATGATCTCAGTGTGCTGTGGAGCAGTGCTGCTTCTCCCCTTTGATGGCAAGGGGAGTTTTAGCTGCTCCTGGCTTTCAGCACAATCATTTCTTCTTCAAATAATTATTCCTTCTGTGTCCTAGATAGACTTGTGTTACAGCCAAGGTGGTCTTTTCTCAAGCTGACTTCTCAACCAATACAGCCTTCAAGCATCCTGGGCATCCATTGTTGTGCTTTGAAGGTACAACAAGACTCTCATTTTTTGCTATTTTTTGATTTGATGCTTCTTTCACTTTTCTGCTTTTCACACTCATAATCCCTTCAGCAGTGGGATTATGGACCAACTCAGCCAGCCTCGTGTGACTGAACCCCGTGAGTTCCTTCAAASCATTGAAATTCTAGTGTGGGATTGCCTTGGAAACAGCAGCTAGAGAATCGGTGTGTAGAAACTGCCGAAGAAAAGTGGAGAAAATGTCTTGTGTGGTTGAAAGAAATAGTCACATCAATCAAAAATACGGGAAGTAATTAAGCTTATGTGGTGCTTTTTTAGCTTCAGTGCCAGTTTTGCWTAGTAACAGCTGAGGGGAGGTGGGATGAAATCCTGTGTTCCCCGGGCTGTTGCACTTTTCCTGTTTCATTAACCTGTCAGGTTCTCCTCAAGGTAATTTCAAGGTAAAGTTGTCTCCTCAGTGAATTTTTAATAGAACTGCCCAACTGCTGGCCTGGAGGCTGGGCCATCAGACTCCCATTCTTTTCTAAACAGACCTGAAGATGCTCCTACAGAGTTTGAAGCACTTGGTCCAAGGAGGTGGCCCAACAACTTTTGTTGGTTTGGGTTTATTTAACCCACGTCTCATGCAGCTCTCTGTTTCTTTGTAGAAGTGAACAGCAGTGCAGCTAGAAATGATAGGTGGCCTTCAAAATCTGCCCTATTATAAAGACCAGTGGAGAGGAGGATATGTGGGTGGAGAACAACCCAAGTTATTTGGTTTGGCTTTAACAATCTGCACATCTTAATGATGATACTGTAAAATGGAATGAATTAGGAGAAGAAAATGTCTCCTATGCATGAATGCAYGAGGAAAAAATGGTTTGCTTTTGATCCTGTTGTTTTCCTAGCTGGACTGACAGCTGGCTGGAATTATGGGAGGTGCTGCATTGCCATTCTTTATTTCCTTCACCTGGAGCACACRCAGAGTTGTTTACACAGGGCCAGCTTTCTTCTCCAAGCACAGAGTGGATATTTCTGCTCTGCACTGGGATGGTTCATTGCTGCATCCCAAAGGTTATAAATATGCTACAGGCTGCAGCAGGTTGGCTCTGATTTAGCTGCTGGTGAGCAGGTCAGTCATCCATAATGTCCACATGGGACGCTGGAAAACTGGCCCACGTTCTGAAAGGGGGAGAGAAATGAAATTGTGATATTTATGTGTGTATTATGTATAATAGGTGATTATTATTATTATTATTATTATTATTGTTGTTGTTATTATTATTATTATTATTATTATTATTATTATTATTATTATTATTATTATTATTATTATTATTATTATTATTATTATTATAATAATATCCACTGGCTTAGGTCTGGGCTCAACTGCCTTTGGTGTGGAGCAAGGAAGGGCTGGGCCAGGTGCCCGTGAGAGAACCTGTTTCACTTGTGGGATGTGCCTGCTTCTTCCAGCAGCTCCCTGTGGTGACAGGAAGCTTCTGTTGGTTTTGCCAGGAGATTTGACCCTTACCTTTTGTCTGGAGTGACCTTTGCTCTGTTGCATTTTAGGAACAGAATTAGTTTTAGTCCAGCAGCATCCACTGAGGGCAAAAGTCTGTAATCACACACACATTTTGCTTGTGCTACCCCTCTGCATTTTAACACGTAGGTGAGCTTATGGAGCTCAGTGGGTGTAGTGGAGATGGCAATCCTAAACCAGAAAACCTGTTTTTGTTATAATTTCCTGGCTCAAGCACAAATCTCAGTGACTTTTGGAGCAGTATCCATTCTCCCTCTTCTGTTCTCTATTTGAAAGTAACAGCTCCACGCTCTTGGCTTTATATAGTTCAGTTTGTTATCACCACACACAGTCCCMAAATGTCTTTGGGTGTTGTCAGCCACGAACACAGGAAGTGATCCCTCATTAGGCTGAATTATCTAGACACAGCACAGGCTGGGGAGGCCAGTGCAAATAGTTTTGTATTGACAAGGGCTTCCTGTTTAGTACAAGAAAAGTCAAGGCACCCGAGGTGAAACGGCAGCAGCAGATTCAGATTTCATCTCCACGGGTGCGGGGAGGCGACACGAAACTCCCAGTCCARTAAAAATAAAACAGCAGATTTTGACTTTCTCTTCAGAAGGGATTCCAGTAAGTCACTCTGYACATGGCACATAATATTTCCAGCCTGTTGTGGGTTTTGAGAGGGAAAAATAACAGGTTTGGGTGGGATGGGACTTTTAGAGGTYGTCTGGTCTGCAGTGAGAAAGGACATCTTCAACTAGATCAGGGTGCTCAGAGCCCCATCCAACCTGGCCTGGAATATTTCCAGGGATGGGGCATCCACCATCTCTCYRGGAAAACCTGTCCCAGTGTTTCATCACAAAAAGCATCTTCTTCATATCTAACCTAATCCAGCCCCTTTTTAGTTTAAAACCCTTAACAATGGGACTTAAAAGATTTTTTTCCTGCTGTTACTTCACGACACAGGCTGGACACGGAGCATTCAGTAAAAGTGTGTCAAGAACATCTGCAAGGTGCAGGTAGAGAAAGGTCAGGGTGTTTTGGTCATGCTGCAGTGTTCAGTGTTGGCAGAGGGGACAGGTGAGTGATCAGGCTCTGTGTGATGGGGTCTGCACATCCCTGAGGTTTAGRCTTTGACAGGCAGCTGAGAGACACTTGAACTTCTCACTCTCCTGTTCTGTCATTTCAGGATGACACAATAAGTGTGTCTTGGATGCTCCTGCCTGCGTGGTAGAAATTATTCTGTACAATTGAGTGCTAGAAAAACATTCCACATCATCTGTTTATTAAGGCTATATCCACTTTTTTCCTACCACAGGCTGCTATCTCTCCAACTCCATGCAGTAACCTGAGAAAAGGAAATTCCTTACTTATGCTAAACATAAACCCTGTATGCATGAGTAAAGCTGTTTGAGCATGTAATCCCATACATATCCACAGATATCACTGCTATCCAAGCAGTCTGTTTTTATTTTCTTGACTCTACTGCATTATTTATATGCTGCAGAAGTCTCCTGGACAAAAAGAAAATCCCACTTGGCTAAACCACCACGGGTTTTGTTTCCTATAAATTACTTCTATTTTAAAGCCTGGGATTGTCCACATGTTGTTCTGTTCAAATTTATCCGTCCACCRGATCCTTGTGATCCCCCTTAAGGTCCTTAGAGAGCAGAAGAAGATCCCYCCTGTAGCCTTCTCATCTTCCAGTACAGACACTTAAGCACCTCATCCTGTCATCTTAGCAAAGGSCCTCCCTGTGTTTGGCCACACTCCCATCTCTCCTGTGGATATTCTCCAGAATGTGTACGTTGCTCACGTGAAGATAAGATGTGCCCAACTCCAGCTTATGCCCCAAAATGGCCATTTGTAATGGCACGGTGTTTTTATTGGTTTTTTTTAAAAAAAAAGTTTGGAAATGGCCCTTTGCTGAGGTGCAGGAACCAGCACGTTGGTTGTTCTTCCCCTGGAAGGAGTGGTGGGTGTGCTCTGGGTTTGCTTGGCTCTCGTGGCTGTCAAGGAGGAAGCAGAAAACTTACAAAAAAGTGATGGTTGGTTGGTTCTCCTGTGGTTGGCCTGGGTGGTTGTGCCATGTTGGTGACAGGGACTGAGTGACAAAGCAAATGCTTTAAACAGGGCAGCAAACTGCTCAGCACAGACTGAGTTATGGAAGGCTGAGAGCAATGGAAATAGCTGGCTGTTCCCAAAATACATGCTTTACRCTGAGGGTGGTAGAGAGAAGCCACACTTTTTTTGCAAAAACTCAGGCAATAAGTGTTTTCCATCCTGATTTTAGTTGTTTGGTTTTTTTTCCCCAGCTGGAATTCAAAAATTACTGGTATTGAAACACTTCCTTGCTCGTATTCACAGCCTAATGTTTGATTTACTTCACTATTCACAGAAATTACTGGTATTGAAACGTTTCTTTGCAATATTCTCAGCCTGATATTTGATTCGCTTCACTGTTCACGTCTGCCAGGAAGTGAAATTTTGGGCAAGCCTGGGTAAAGTGCATGGRGAAATAAATGGGCAAGCAGTGATGGAAAAGCTGTGATTGGTATAACTGCAGGCCAGAAGGGAAAGGAAATGTTAGCCCAGCCTCGTGCCACTCGATCCTGACAGCCTGGCCTGAGGATCAGAGATTTATCTGGAGATTAAGGAGCAAGAGCAAAGGGCCTGGAGGTAGGAGAACACAAAACCTGAGTGATCTGGCACACAGAAATGTGGGGCTGAGCTGAATATAGAAAAGAGAGTTCTGTGTGCTATCAGYTGTGCCATTTTTAGTCCTTTCAGTGTCACAAGGCTACTCCTTAGCATAACATCCAGTTTAAAAGCATAGTATTTTTTTTTTTAAAAAAAGGGTTCTAACCTGGATTTTTTTGTCCTTTGATTCTTGAGCCTTTTTTTAAAAATACTTTTTGCCTTTGTKGGRGAGAAGAATTGGTCCTGCACAATAYCTCCTGTCCTTTGATGCCTCTCAGTCACGTTGATCCTGCACTTACCTGATGTTATAGCTAGATGTCAGCCTCAGATGTGAATCTGTCACTCACRTTAATTTTTGCTCCTTGTCTCTCTSTACCACGGGACTGCAGAGATAGCATGAGAACTGGGACTTGCCTCCTTCTCAAAAGCCTGGCCTAGGGGGTTAATTATTAAAGTTAACAGAGCCAGCAGAAAGGATTTGCTTTTAACAGGCCTGGAGGAGCATCTGTGCTCGTTCGTGGTGAAGTTTGGCTTTCTGGTGACTATTCTGGTGGACTCCTCATTTCTGCAGGTCAAGCAATCTGTGCTCGTGGTAAAGTTTGGCTTTCTGGTGACTATTCTGGTGGACTCCTCATTTTTGCAGGTCAAGCAATCTGTGCATCTGTGCTCGTGGTGAAGTTTGGCTTTCTGTTAACTATTCTGGTGGACTCCTCATTTTTGCAGGTCCAGCAATCTGTGCTCGTGGTAAAGTTTGGCTTTCTGTTGACTATTCTGGTGGACTCCTCATTTTTGCAGGTCAAGCCTCTGCCTATAAAGCTGTGCTCACACAGAGCAGAGTTCTCCCAAAGCCTTCCCTCAGTCATGCAGCCCTAATGGGTTCCAGGAGCTCTGACAGCAGCTCCACACAGCCCAACGTGCTGARACACCAGGGCGAGGAGCGAGTCAGGCTGGGACAGTGACAGCAGCCAGTGCTGGAAAAAGGGTGATTCAGCTGTGACCCCACAGCAGGGCACATTTTGGGAGGATGCCTCAGCCCACAGAGAGCTGTGAGTCACGGGGTGACTGGTGCTGGCAGCAGCACAGGGTCACCGCTCAGGGTGATCTGGGGTGGGGTGGATGGGCCCCTGCAGTTCAGAGGGGCAGTTTTGGGTCAGGGCAGCACAGATGTTTCCTTTGCCCCGTGCACGGCTCTCTCTGGAGTGCAGCAGCTCAAGGCCTGGCTTTTTGGGAAGCTGGAATCACGTGTGCATTGGGAATGGGGCACACAGCTGGTSCTGGTGACTCTTTGAGTCCTGTCTCTGAGTCAGTGTCGTGGGATGGGATGGACAATGCACATTGTTTCAATAACAGCTTTCAAGACTTCAATGAGAAAAYGGTAAATTATATAATATAAGGATTGTACCACTATTTAAAGCCCTGGTCTTTCTGTGCTAGGCTTCAGAAATGTCTGTTTAATGTTTATGTTGCCAGGAGCTTACTGCTACAGGCATTTAAATGTAGGGCTTACTAAAGTCTGGTCCCTGTCTCTAACCCAGTTCAATTTATCTGAATAATCTTTTAGCCCAATCTTCTCTTTCCAGGAAGGAGAGAAATTGAGAGAATTCTCTCCTGCAGCTCGCTGTGTTTCTTGCCTCACTTCAGTAGGTTTAAAGCAAAAGCAGCTMCTCAATACATAGATTTACAGGGCAGATGTGGTGATGTGCTCCCTAATATCAGTGTCTTGAAAAGGAAATATAGGTTCTTGAGCTTAAGGGAGCTCATCACTAAACTGGGCTGAAGCTCTGTAGCTGCCTTTTTTCCCCCTCCACTGAATTACTGGAGTGCCAGTCCCATCTTTTACGTTGTAAGCAATAAAAAAAAATTGGGGTGACATCGCATGCACCTTTCCTTCTCTTGTACCCCTTTAATTTCAGCTRCCTTGCCTGCACAGAGATGATTTCCATTCCTGCTTTTGTTTCCTGCCAGACTCAGGACAAGGAAAAGCAGCAGGTGTAAACACAGAGCTGTCAGCAGAACAACCTCATGGGTGGTAATTTGAATGCTTTAGGTGACTTGCTGTAGAGACAGGAATATTTTATTAGGATTATTTTTGGTTTGGCAGGGACGTTTGTCTCTCTAAGGTTTTTGCTTTTTTTTTTTTTAAAGAGAGTTGCACTCCTGACTGTGAGACAAAAATCTGGGCTCTGTGGCTTAATTGCTAAAATCCTAAAATAATTTCTGTTGGAAGGGTTGTGTGGAGGCCATCTGGGGAGTGGGAGTGTGCGTGGGAGTGCACTGCAGAGTGCCAGGGCTTCCCCCCCTGCCCTGCACAGGTGGCAGGGACACAGGCACTGCTGGTGGCATTGCTGCCTCCTTCCCTCCCACCAGGACTTGTGCTGCTCCAGGGTGGCAGCAGCCAGACCTCTCTAGACCCTGAAATTCAGGAATGGCAGCTGAAGTCAACCCTTTTGATGCCTTAAGTTTGAGCTTTCATGTTTTTCAGGTTCTGTGGTGCCCAGGGGTGCAGTTCTGAGCCTCACATTAAGTGTTAGTAAGCTCTCTGCACAGAGCAGGGACACAAAACAAATCCTTTTCCTGCCCCACACCAAGGACAACTTTCAGGCCCAAAAGCACAAACAAGGGTGGGCTGAGGGGAGGAACAAGAAGGATGGGACCTCACAACCTGAAGCTGGAATTGGACAATTAAATCCCAATATACAAATGAACCAAAACTTAGAAAAGTGTGAGACCTCATGACCGGTCAGCCATTTTTGTGACCATTTTGGGTCCACCTTGGGTGTAGSCCTGGCCAGGCCCTTGTGCTGCTCAAGGTGTACCTTAAAGGCCTTTCAATAAATATCTGCTTTATTCTCCAGCTCTGCCCAGTCTCTGTTCCAGGTCAGCCTCCCCAAGGCATCACTTTCACAACAGGCACAAAGGATGTGAGGCTTCTGTCACTCAGTGCTTGCTGCATCTCCTGAAGGTKATCTCAGAGAAGAGCAATTGCTTTACAGATGCTGAGTCACCCTTGGGAAGTGCTTCCCAAGAAACTGAGCTTAAAAGACTAATGGAAGCACAAAGGTCTTGATTTAGGTTTTCTGCACATCCTCATTCAAACCTGGAACTTACTACCCAAGGGTGTTGTCTCCCRTTACCTGTATTTTAAAATACTTCCTCCCAGGGGAAATACATTACCCTTAGCTCTTGAGAGTGTCCAGCCAAATTTTGACTGTGAGGTGAGCTAATGTGGCAATTTCTGGTTTTCTTTAGGCTTTGCTCATCAATAGTAGCTTTATGGCCAGTAGTCACATTTTGCAGCGTGTCCTTATGCATCTGTTGCATGTTGTAGCAGCTACATGATAGTTTCCACCCGGTTTAGGTCTTCATTTATAGCAAAGATAACTACACACAGTATAAATAGAAATTACCACTGGGTTATCTGGGAAACAACTCTAYTAAGCATTGCAACCTGGAGTAATGTAAAAACAAAATGGTTATTTTTTTTCTCCCACTCAGTAGGTTATTTCTTACTGGAAGTAATGAATGCAGGAAATTATCTGTCAGAATGCTGATGGTTTTTAGTAATATGTAATGATATGGCAGGAGCTAAAATTGATAAATGACTGTACTTAGTTTTCAGTGGAAATGCCTCAAATGTCTACTTTTGTAAGAGACTTTTGTCATGTTAGCATTGCTCCTGATTAGCATTCTCTGTGGTGTCACAGGGCCAAACTAGGACAATACAGACTCTGTCCTGTTCTGTACAGTTCCCAAATATTGATGGGGTGCTTGACTGCATCTCTGATAGCCCAAGTGAAGTCAGGTGAGGGCGAGGGCACTCCTTGGATAGTGCAAGTGGCTGGGAAATGCAGGCACCTGGGGGATTTGGCAATGCCMCTCTTGCTTCTGAGTCACCAGCCAGCCAAAAACCTGGGCAGAGTGTGAGGGGGGTGTATTGACATGGCAAATTGCTGTCACAACAGCTGCCTCTAATCTTATTTTCACGTATTTATAGTGTGCAAGATAACATTTTCTCTCCAGGGAGCCCYCTGGCAGGCCCCTGGGCACAGAGGGACCGTGTTCTATCAGCCTGGTGTGGAGCAACACTCTGATTACTCAGAGGGGATCATTACCACTGCCTTGCCAGGTTTTTGCCCACTGCATCTTCAGGTTGGATTTGAGAGCTCTGATGGCCTTGATTACAGACTAATAACGAGCTCTGATGCTGTGCTTAAACCCAGGGTGGGAAGAATAGCAAACAGTGAAGGAGCTGAAATATGGGACCGTTGGGACAGTTTCCAGCTTCGACTTGTGATCTTCCTTTGTGCTCCCAGGCTTTCCCCTGCCCGGGACTCARTTACTTATTTGATACAAGTATGAAAGATTGCCCTAATGTGGCTGGTTCTTTGTTTCTGAGGGCTGCTTTCAGCCAGTGTCCTCAGCAATTGGATTTGCTTTCCACGTTGTTATATCCAGAGCTGCCTTTTATTTGCTGTAATTATCTGCTCCCAGCACAGCTCTGCCACACAAAGGTTTGTGCCTGTGCACACACGTGTTGGAAAACGCTGCCSTTTGTGCTCTGGCTTTGGGTGGCAAAGCAAAATAGGGAGAGGAGGAACATTTTGTGGAATTTTTGGATCAAGGGAACAGARCTCATTTTTCAAAGTCACAAACAGCTTTCCCTCCCCTCCTGTTTACGGGACAGGGAATCAAAATAGCGAGAGTAAAAGGAAAGATAAACAGGACCTTCCTTTATTTCTTCCTTCCCTAACAATGTTATCTGCATAACCCTCCCCACTTTTCCCATTTGTTTGGGGCCTGGTAGTGCCACAAACATGAACTCAAAACAGATAGTGACATCAAARGAGAAAGCTGTTATTTTACGTCGCTTACTGATGTTTTTATATGTAACCTATCTATTATATTTTATTTATTTCTACTCTTCATTAGCTTGCTTACACATCCCAAATGGTTTTTTTCCAGTGGTTTTGTCTTTTCCATTTGTCAAACTTTGGCTCTCTATCCCCACTTCCAACTGCTCCCCTGTTGTGATTTATACAGGTTTGGGAATAATTACAGCTGTTTTCTTTGCAGCTGCTGCTGCATCCATGTGTGTAAGTCCCCAGGATATGTCAAAGAGCCGAAGTTTGTAGACCAGCCTGGAGAACTGATGTTAGCTGTACCCTTCAGGAAAYGTAAAATCAACTATTGTGAACTGGGATTTTTAGTTTTGTCTTGCTAAGGAGCTGAAAACACAGATTCACAGGATATTCTGAGTTGGAAGGGACTCACAAGGATCACTGAGTCCAGTTTTTAAGTGAATGGCCCACACAGGGATTGAACCCCCAACCTCGGTGTTATCAGCACCATGCTCTGACCAACTTAACAAAACACAACCAATTTAAACTTTTTGTTTGTTTGTTTCCTAATTTCAATCAAGGCTGGGAGCAGACAGCACACTTAATAGTCTTTGTTCTTTACTAGGAGTATAGCTGCTGCCTTTGCCTTCCTTTTGGATTTGCCCCCGTATCAACTATGGCATCCCCACGTTCCCTTTGGTGCAGAGGAACCTGGCTTTGGGTGACACAAATGTAGATCAGCATTAATTACAYAGGTGGAGAATTCTCCCATGCTTAAATGAAATCTCTGTCTGGTAACATCTCAGGGTCTGAGGTGCTTCTGTTCACAGAGCTGTCACATTGCCCTGGGCAGCGTGCAGACGTTTTTATCTGCTTTTTACAGTTCAGAAAGAGAAAACGGAGAAATACATTTCCAAAGCAGCAACTAATTTTACTCRTTTCTATTTTGGGCAGCCCGATTTGAGGCTGTTTGCCAAGCTGCCAGGCCAGCTCGCCTACATTAGCAGGGGAGCTCAGCAGTGGCACTGGGCGCTCATCCCAAATCCTCGACTTCCAGGGTCACAGCTCTCCTGCAGCTTTTCCTTTTTTTCCTGAATGGGTCAGATGCTCCGTTCCTGTTAGGAAGTTCAAGTTGARTAAGAGTGGCTTGTGTCCTGATGCACTTCAAACCCTTCCAGGCTGGTCACAAGGGCTGCCCTTGGGAAGGAGCAGCTGGCTCACCTTGCAGCCAGGCGCTGGGGTGGCGTCATTATTTAATGGTGGTGGAGATAGCAAAAGCCATCTGCTGATTGTCCCCCTGCCTGCCYGCTATCCAGGGAGCTGACAGGGTGCCAGGCTGTCATGTGCAGGGGCCTGGCTGCCCTGGGGGCTGGCTCAGAGGTTTGGTGACCCATCTGCAGGTGACATTGCCCGCCGGGCTGCCAGCAGTGCAGGAGTGTCACGTTTCATCTTCTTTTTGCCAGAATTAAATTGTCAGGATTAAATSCTCRAMAMSGTGTTTCTTGTTYGGASTCAGATATTTATTAATTCTTATCTACATCACAGTCTCACAAACTGTGAGTTCTACAGCACTCCCAGCTAACAAACTAAAAATGGCCCCTATCTCTTTCTCTACAAGGCCTTTTAAGGATAAACTGTCCAATTAAGAAATGACACCTCAATTATTTTTACTTTTAGCCCAGTAACCATCCACCTGCGGCCCGCAATGGGGACTTTTCTATCCAATTACAAAACACCACCCAGACCCATGGAGAAGAAGGTGAAAAAGGAGTCAGCCTCCAYCCAAAACCTCCATCTTGCTTTATATATATATTACTATATTCTAAACCCTTAAACTCTTAAGTTTTCCACCCTGTGATATCACACCCTTCTATCCAAACCCCACACCCACAATCCCAGTGCTGTCACTCAATTTTGGGAGCCTTTTCCATGGCCTCAGGTGAAATGCAGTGTTTGCTTGGGGGTCAGTGCCTGTGAGCACAGAAAGTGTAAAATTCTCTAAGTGGGTTGTCGAATTTCAGTGGTCCTTGTGGTCCAGCTCAGGATATTTTGTGATCCTGTCTGTGCTGGAAGGGTTGGGGCAGGCTGCTGGGATGTTTGTGTGGAGGAGCACTGGGATGGGCTGTGTGGGCTGTATGCACATCTGCTGATTTCCAAGTATGCAAATAATCACTGTAAATCTTCCRTGCAAGAGTCTAAACTTCTTTGCTATATCATCCAACATACACTGGGAAACAATATCAAACTTGTTGAACAAAAGGAAGTGTTAAAGGAATATTAGCGTTGCTGAAATATGAAGGTTAAGAACCCAAAGTTTAGGAAATGCCAAATACAAAATATCCCAGATACTTGCTTTTTACWTTTTGTGACATTATATGCCTATTTGTCATGATGGTTCAGTTTTAAGGSCATGATCACACACTGTTTTTTCCAATGCTGGCCTTATAGAGCAGCKAGTTAGGAACCTGCCATTTAATATATAATTTAAAAAGAACAGTATATGGTACATGAGACTCTCAGSTTCATTTACTGTACTTTGCTAAATTCCTCCCTAACGGCAAAATTTGTGTTTTCCTTCCCTCCTGACACCCTCATGGATTTTTCCTGGTGTGTGCTTCTTAGTGCATAGTGCTGATCATAGTTTAATATCATAACAGTTACTATTAATACTTTAATAAAATCAACAGTTAATATCTAAATACTGTATTGGCAGTAATGTGATCTCTAATGCGATTTGGTGGGTTATGAGGATTCTGTAATCTCTGTTATGTAAATATGGGCCTGAAACACTGGGAAAGTGTCAGAAAATTAGTATTTTACTAACTTCATGCATGAAATGTGAACCTGATTTTGGGGACATACGCTCTGTAGTGTTTTCCAGGTTCAGAACTTCTGTGTCCTACTGCTCTCTGCCTTCACATCTGGGTGTTCATTCAGTTCTGTTCCCATCACTGGCTCTGCTCTTCACACCTTCCTCTTCAGAACCAGTTCCCATCTCCATGTCCTTCCATAATCCACGCTCTCAGCCCCACGTACAGGTTTTGTCTTTGAGCCCTGTTATCCTCCCTGCTGCCTACAATCCTCCTTTTGTTAATTCTGGTGCCCCTGGACTGAGGAGTGCTGGGTTCAGCTGTGGGCCTGTTCCCTCACTCGTGGGAGCAGTGTARTGCTCAGGAGCACAGAGCAGACCTCAGCAACTGCTGAATTTAAGCATCCTTACAGAGCCTGTGTAAAATGAAGTGATTTTAAAACCAGCTGCATTGTTTTCAGAAGAAACGCATTAAATTTAATTCTGGCGCAAACGTAATGACCTTGCCCAGSCACGAGTTCCTTGTTCAAAGCTCTGGAGTGCCTGAGCTGTTGAGGCAAAGGTCACTGGTGCTTTCTGGACCTGGCTGGGTGATGACATATGGTTCTACCTTGGTTCTGCCATTTTGGCTAAAAGCATTCCAAAATTTCCAGCCCGAGGTGGGCACTGGCACTTTGTGCTTCATACGAGAGTGTTAGAATTGGACAAAGCGATCAGCAGCTGAGAATGAGGTGTTGGAGGGAGGAGTCTCTGAGTGGGTTTAAAAAGTTGATMATGGTGTTTAGAAGAACGATATGTGCTATTTAATTATTTCCTAATGAAGTTTGGACTTGCTGTGATCGACATGTGTGGTGTAGGCACAGTCCTGCCTGTCCCAGTGGGCTCACAATGATGAATTCTCACTGATCTTTGCTAATGCCAAGTTAAAGCTTTGGTATTTGCTGGTGCTCTGATTTTTTTTTTTTTCTTTTTACAGCATGCTAATTATTCCTTTGAATTGGAAATGCTTGTTCAGCACAGGGTAAGAGAGAYTGGAGTTGGTGATGCTGTGCTGCAAATAGTGTCGAACTTTTCCTGTTTATATCGACGTGCTGTTCTGGTTTTCTCGGGTCAAATTAGACATCACCACATTTTTATTCAGCTCACAATACATGTGTGTGTGTGCACGTGCATATCCATACACAGCTGCAATTTTTTTATTGTGGTGCTAACAGCTGTACTGTCCAGGATAAATTTTTTTTCCTAACATCGTGGTGGAAACGTGAGGATGATTTTGGAAATGGCTGCGGCTGTCTGAAAGCGTAAAAGAAATGACAAAATAGAAACATAAATGTTTTGTGTCYGTGCAAAGGCTAAAAGGTAATTAGCCAAGGGTAAATAAACATCCTTAGTAAATAAATGGCTTTGTTTTGAAAGACCCAAAACGGTGACCCAAAATGTTTTGAAAGGTTTTCTGAATGATGATGGCATTTCTGTGTTCAAAGTTTCAGTCCAGAAATCTCAGACAAAAGTGATAACTCTTGGCAGGGGAAAGCAATGGGAAGTTATGCTTGCAATAGGAAATCATCTCAGCTTTAAAAGTGAACATTGCTATTTCAGGTTTTAATTTTGATAATTAGCAGTAGCAGCTCATCCTCAAATTGCACTTCTAACAGTAGGTGGTCCAGAATTGCATGAGGTAACTTAATATGCCCCTTTTTCCTGGGTCTGTAATTGGAAAAAGACAGGAACAGCTAACTGCTATTAATTGCACAAGCTATTTACAGCACAGAAAAAAMTGGTTTCTCATTTGTATACATGCAGAACAGTGCTAGCACTGCTGCAAAGTGCTGCACTTCTGAGGTTTTGCCCTAATACTGAGTATCAAATGCTAATTCCTGCTCCTGAAGGTCTGCCTTGGCCTGTAGCTCACCTCACCTGGTTCCCAGTTTGGTGTCAACATATTCCCCAGGGCTGCTTTTCTTCTGTGTCCTTGTAAATTCCTCTCAGCTCCCCAGTGGATGTGGCAGCTCCTTGTGTGGGATCTCCCCTGGCTCAGTGCCCTCCTGCCAGCCTTCCTGGTGCCCACAGACCTGTGGAAGATGCACGTCTCTCCTGGGCTGTGTGACCCCAGCTCTGCCTGCACTCTGCAGGTGGAATTGGGATGTCTGAAGAGTCAGCTGAGAATGCATCAGGCAGCCAAGGACCTTGCTGAGATGTCCTGGTGCTGCAGGTTACACATGTGTTGAACCTCAGGGTGAAAACATGCTTTGGGGTTTGAATTCAGTGTTGAAATGGCTGTTAATGCAGGCTGGGTTAATGTAAATTGCAAATCCTGGATGTAAGCATCTGTTCACATCATTCAAAGCCATAACACGTTTGTGTTTGTGAGAGATGTGAGAGAAGAACTGAAAGGAGGATCACACTTAAACATGTGCTAACGTTTTCCTCCTAAAATCTGGACTGCTGGTGTCWTCTGCTGGCCCTCCTGCCTTTTCTTGTGAGGGACCAGGTTATTGTTCATAGCTGGCTTCCACTTTGAGTTCTTCCAGTAGATACTAACAGAATTTTTAATGTTTTTCTCTTCTGTTTGGGRATAGTTGGGCTAATTCAGATTGAGAGGGCATTCCAGGAGGTCTTTAGCCTGACCTAATCAGAGTAGGGTCAACTATGAGATCAGACCACAGCACTCAAGGCTTTATCCAGTCGGGCCTTTCAGGAGTGACCAAATTGAATAGGTGGATGCCCAGTGATGTGATCCTAAACAAACTCTAGCAGTGAGATAAGGAGATACAGAGCTGGCTACAACTAAAGTTTGCCTTGATTCTTCAGAAAGCCAGAGGTGCAAAGCTTTGAGCTGTAATTGAAGGTGGGACAGATGTTATACGTGTATTGGAACTTGGCCGTGGATCCCCATCTGAAAAGATTTATCATTTCCCAGCTAATTTGCAGATGATCTTTTTTTCCAACGTGCTGAGGGTAGCAGATGTGTTTGTTGTATCCTGCTCTTTCAAGTCATTTTAGGAAGTTAAACAGATGGATGCCTTTTGAAATCCAGCAGCTGCAGCGGCGTTGTTCCCCGTGCCAGCCTGGGATGGAAGGAAGCAGAATAGCTGAGGAGTGCTTTGCCTGTGATGAGCTGCCCCACTTGCCARCAGCCACCAAGGCACCAATGTTGTGACAGCAGTGATTGACTACACCTGCTTTTACACTGGAATCTGGGCAGCCTTCAATACAGGTTGCTTTACCCCTGGAATAAATGTTAATTCTCACATAGGAGGCGATTCTATCTCGAAACACAGAAAATCGTTTCATCATCTGTGAGCCATTTATTTAAAAAAAAAATTTGTGTGTTACAGTGTCCTCGCTGCTGGAATTTTACAGTGTCCTCACTGCTGGAATTTCAAGAGGAAATAGGAAATTCAGGAAATTTCTCTCTCAGTGCAGTTGTTTGTTGTCCAGCGATAAGCATCAGATCTTCGATATTGTCACGGGGTGTTTTGGCACTGATACCTTCCCAAAATATTCCAGACAGTGAGGGCAGTGCTGTTAAAAATCATATAATGGCGTGTGTCAAATGGTCTTCATACTGCAGCTGTAAACCATTGAGTTCAGTACAGCATCATGGGTAAAACTCAGGGTGGCAGGAAACCTGTTGCCCTAAAAAAAATTAAAATTGACTAAACGTTGAAATATCAAAGGCTGTTTAAGGCAACAAACATAACAACAATCATTAAAGTGGSAACCTCCTTTGATTTGGTAGGAAACAAAATATTAGGGCGGCATTCATGAGTAGGTTTTTATGTCAGTTTTGGGTAGTGGAGATTAAAAATGCTTGAAAAAAATCAGTGTTAAAATAGTATGGGAGGGTTAGTTATCAGTTTGTTGATGGGAGAATGGGAGAACAAAGGAAATACAAGGAAATTTGAGAAGGGAAGCTTGATYCTGCCACGCATGAGGCTGCACAGTGGCCCTGCAGCACTTTAAATTTGATTATTSTATGCTAGGTTAATAGAGAGATTCAAGAATAACTTGAATGTTTCCTGTGCATTTCCTCACAAAGCAATCATTTAATCTTTCTGCTTTAAAACTGACTGTGATGTTTGGCAGGTGCAAGTAAWCCTCTCCCTCAAATGGACATGTGTTTTTTAAAAACAAAATTAATTTTTACTTTTTGCTAGGGTTTTTTTCCCCACTCACAGTTGATGGGTTAGGTAATCCTCATCAAATTCCCTCCTTAGATCATCACAGTGGGGGATGGAGGTTGATTTTGGGGATGTTGACTCTCCAGAATGGTCATGGCTGTTGGGCTGATGGTCRACTTAGGTCTGCGTAAATCTGGAGAAATTTCACTGAACTTTTTGATTTAAGAATTTCAGTAGAACCATTACCCCAAAATTCAGCTGACTAGGACGTGCTGTTGTTTTCCACAAACATCAACTCAGGACAAATCTTTCTTTAAACGAGCTGTGGAGGTAGGCAATGTTCATTTCAGGGCATTATGTTAAGCACTTTCTGTGTTTCCTTTGATGCTACAGTGAACAATCCAGGTTTGTGTGTTATTTTTTTTTTCTGGTAACACGTTCAGAAATAGCTGGTGTTAGTTATATTGCATTATATGCAATATAATATCAATATAATATATAGTGTTAGTAATATATGCATTATATTAAGTGTAATAGTGCCATTATATGGGGCATTGCAGGTGATTTCCAGCAGGGAACTGCTCCTGAATGGTTGCCCTGTGGAAATGCTCCCAATTTTTTTTTTTTTTTGGACTCTAGGGAAGAGTGGCTGCCTGCAGGCTTGGGTTGTGAAGTGCACTTGGCAAAACCTGGAAGTTTAGGATGGTATTTATCATTCCCTGATATCAGCTGGCAGTTGGTGAGCACCATGAGCACTTATTCCATGGCTCCGGAGCTGCACTGTGCAGCACCAGCTGAACAGGATTTTTGGGCTCAGTAGGCAAGAGGATTTTTTTTTAATGCAGATTGATAGGAAATGCTCAGGGGAATGGAGATAATGTGAGTGTATGATAGGATTGGATCGTTCTGTAAAGAAGATTTTGATAAATACGTCGAATTTGGAAGGCAATTTCTGATGTTGGCTGTAGGGAAACTACATTGATTCAGGACAAGTAAAAATCTGGTCCTTGCCACTTAGTTTGAGCAGTGATACTTTGCTCTTTACAAAACAGCTGAARTTGCTTAATGATAATCTGGCCAATTTGTGTTTGTTCAGAACTGCYGATGTGGGAGAGACTGATGGCAGCTGAGGCTGGGCTGGAATGCTTAAGCAGATCCAGTTGTAAAAAGGCTTTGAAATGCAGCCTTTTCTTCCCATCAGCTTCTCAGATGGTTTCTACCTTTAGGCTCTGACAACTCTTCCAGATGATGGAGCAGGTGCATTTGAAACGTGCCAGCAAGGTTACAGAAGGTGACTACCTGATGATGTGAGGTTGTTACCTTGTAAGTGGTGGTTATTTTTAACATGTCACTTCTCCAGAGGGYAGAGAGAATAGCAGCAGAGGGAAGAGAGCATTTTTTTTTAGGTCCTCTCCTTCGTATTTCCTCTTAACTCGATGGTTCTTAAAGTCAAGAGTAATTTGTGGTATTTATGTCATCATCATCGTCATCACCTTTCTTCTGTGATATGCTCCTTAGTCACAGATGTTTCCTTTGCTTTTCCAAACACACAAAGCCATAGGCAATGTCAAGTCAGGCATAGAAATAATATAGGAGCTGGTACCATTAACCTTGTGGAAACAAAGGACACATGAATAGATTAAGGATACCCAGATGCACATCTCTGTCGGGAAGACGTGATCTGCAAGTTTCTTTCCAAAATGGTGCGGCAGTGTTTATTCCAGGTGCTGTCAGTGCAGGCATAGAGAGATGATGTCCATTGTTAAAATCACACAGAGATGTGAAAGTCGAGGTGAGCTATGGGCTGGCCTGACAGAGCTCCTCTGTTAGGATCATAAAGGTTATTCATGTGTATATGCTTTACACAGTGGTCACTGCTGTGACCACAGCACAGACAAAAACAGTAAGCATCTAAATCTTCCACCACCACAGAAAGCATTAATTCAAATAAGCTCTTACATTCCTCATCCCTTTCAGTCCTGTACCTGATGAGTTTAAGTCTGAGGAATGAACTTTGCGTGCAAATTCGGAGAGATGGACCTTTCCAAAGCTCACCACAGAACCCCAGTCTCAGTGTGTGTCTCAGGACAGCTGAGCCCAGTTTTCATTGAATTGTGAGAAACTGGTATGGCTACAAATCCAAAAGCAATGGCAGCATTGCTTTTGAATTCAAAAATTCAGAAAATGAATTCAAAGCTGTGAGTGTGCACTTGCTGTGMCAATAGAAACTTTGAAGCTGTTGAGTAAAGCACTACTGCAGGCTTACAGTACAAACCCATGRAGTGCTCTGGTACAGAAATGGGATGAGATGTGAGCATTGTTCAGAAGATGCTCATTTTAAATGGTGCCATTTTCTGTCACCAAGCAAGAGCATCTGCTTGTATCACTAGTGTGGCCAGTGAAATTTCCTGTGTATTTTTAATGAAAATTAGTGGAACAGATGTTCTTGTCCAGGTGGAACTTGGCTTGTGTATTTTTTTTTTAATTTTGCACCGTTATAAAATGAAGTGGAATTAAACCCAGTGTGAATTAGAAGCATGTCAGGGGGATTACAAACGGAATTTYAGATCAGAATTAGTGTAATGCAGACAAGATTTCTGTCAAAAGAACTGGGAACAGAACCAAGGTTTTCTCCTCTTCTCAGTGCTCTATATAAAGAACTCACATGTACAGATTATAATTGCTGTGGTGAGAGGATGCCAAATTATATAATGCTTCTCTCCACATTCCTCTTTCTAATCTCCACTGTTCCCCTTGGGGGGGAACACAGCAAAAAATTATGAGGTTTACACCTTTACTCCTCTACACCTTCATAGAATGGTAATGTGAACGTGCAGTTGGGCTCAGGCTTTTCCACATTTGACACTGATCAGGGACAAAAAGATGGATGTGAATGTGCAAGATGCCCACAGTGCCACAAATAGATCCATATTTATTCCTGTCATAATTTCACTTAAGTTGATGGAGCTGTGCCAAGGCCGAACATGCCCACGAGTCTATAGGACAGCTGGCTGGCAACAGCAAAGCCTGGTGAGAATGGGTTTGAGGGAACAGCTCAGCCCTCTGATTCTGACCCTGTGTGGTCACATCCCAGGGATATTCACCTCAAATAGTTTCGAATTCACCTTGAAATGATTTTTCTGGGGGATTGCAGACGCATCCTTAATGCCTAAAAGCCGAGGATGGCGTTGAGCAAGGTGTTTTCAAGCCTTGAGTTCAGCTCCATCAGCAGTTCTGAATCACCAGACCAGCTAATGAGGTGTTCTAATTGATAGCATAATTCTACACGGTTTTTCCATTTAGGCTAATGTAACACTTGGCTTCGTTGAGGATGAATATTAACCACAAGTTGAAAGGAAGGTCTGATTCTCTGATCTCTTGCTACATTTCATCAAGCTTTTAATTTTACTTGCAATACCCACGTGCAATCCATACAGGCATTTTCTTTCCGCTGGGGTATAGAGACCCTGTTTTGCTGTTAATTGATAATGTGTGAGCTGCGGAGGCAGCTTCAATGGTTTTGCTGTTCCAGAAACGTTCCTCTCATTCATAAAAGATCATCTGTTCAAGAGCAGTCAACCCTGGGCTTTTGTTCTCTTTACTGGCTTTGTTTTGGGCAATGTGCTGACTCGCCTTACAAGCTCTTGAACTACAGGGCATTCAAACAAGTTTCCTCTGATTTGCTGAGTTCTTGAGTTCACAGGAGTCTGCTCACTAAAATTTGGAGAGTATTTTAAGCCRGTTCTCAACACCAGAGTCTTGGCACTTGAGTCAACACTCCGTGGTGCTGAGCAGCCACAGCTTGAGYCCAAAGCAGTGATACTCTCTGAGCTTCAAAATCAGCTGTGTAAGCCAAACCAGTAGGGTTTAGTGTGGTTT
Organism: Mixornis gularis; assembly: GCA_003546035.1. Lineage (NCBI taxonomy): Eukaryota > Metazoa > Chordata > Aves > Passeriformes > Timaliidae > Mixornis > Mixornis gularis. Next base: position 243,855 of record QVAJ01000389.1, read on the forward strand.
CATTGTGKTTTTTTTCTTCTAACAGGGAAGTGGAGTGCTTATTTATAGCATTTTTCCTTCTATGTTCCCCCATTTGGGGAGTGGGTGGATGCTCCCTGGGCTATAAGCAGATAAGGAGGGGATGTTGTGGTTTTTCAGGCAAAGATACTTATCAGACTTAAAGCTGCAAGGGAATTTCTCCTAGTCGATGGCTTACCCAATGTTTCTGGGAAGGAATGAAGCTCTTGCTTTTTGTTTAGACAATTTGCCTTCTTTTTAAAGTAACTCACTCCTAGCTTAGACACAGAAATTTTGGTGATTCAAAACAGGGAAGGGAAAACTGGTTTTGTTTTTCAAAGATAAGAGACAGGTTCCCAGATCCCTTTGACTCTCTAAGAGAAGTAGTTTCTTTTTAAAATGCTAGCCTTAAAAACAGATAAAAATTAATTTATTAAACAACAACAAAAACAGCCCCAAACCAAAAAAAACCACCAAAAAAACAGACAACCCAAAAACTAGTCACTTCTAAAGGCAGACCAAAAGTGATGCTGCCAGTCTTTGCAGGTAAAACCTGTAATATGATGTMATTTATGATCTCATGGTGTGACTGCACTGCCACTGGGTACAGCAGCTTGCATTTCAGTGCCATTATGCTGTGCTGTTTAGGTATATGAAGCAAAACATGTACCACATAAAAACTCCCCCAGGTTTTAGATGACAAAGAATTCTTAGATGCCAAACCATGAGAGAAGCAGTAATTCTGGGTCACTCTTCAAATGTGTTATCGGGAATTCACATTAAGCTTTGATGAAGAATGTGTCCATTTCACTGATTTGGTAAAATACCTGTCAGGATCATAGACTGAGTACATTGAGAAGAAATCATCTTCAGTAGGACTTGCACACTGAGGGATCAGTAAGATTCCCTTAAGTGTCCAGAAGACCTGTGGAGTATTCAATCCACCATCACCAAAGGATCAGATTCCATAATTGTTAAGGGAGCAGTGAAAAGAATCCTTTTCTTTTGGTCAAATGGACTTCGTGGCTTGGAACTTTGGTATCCTTTACCCTGGCCAGTTTTCCAAGATGAAAACAGAACAACAAAAACTGGCGARTTGGGTGCAGCAGGGATTGGTGGCCTGAACCTCATAAAATGTGTAAGTGACGAACAGAACATAAAGCTGTCAGTTAGATCTTCTAATAGCTTTTAAACCTTGCYATATTTTATTACAGACCTAAAATTAGCCTGGTTTTCAGGTCTGGATCTTTTTCAAGATGTTCATGCTGGAGCCCAACCTTCTCTGAGCCAGCAGGGCCGAGTTCTCAGCATGGAATGATGGAAATGGTGTTGGAGCATTTGACACATTTCTGCCCCAAGGACTACCAGTCCTCTCAGATGGTAAATTTGCATTCTTTATGGAATTGTAGGGGTTTGAAATGTTCTATATAGCTGTGTTTGGGCTGACATTGTGCACGGTTAGGACAGAACATTAGAAGATTTGTGTTGGTGGGATGTCAGTGAGATGGATGAAGAAGGATGTGTGCTTTCCCATCTGAAACTGGTGGATAAAGAGATTGAGGTGGAAGCAGTCACTTAAACTGCCATGAAATTTGCCCTTTTGTAGTTACCACAGAAAACAGCCTTGCAGGTACATGTGAAGGCAGAAGTGCTGAAAAATCCCAGCAACAGCCAAAACTCAACATGGGAGCTTTGTGTTTACTGCAGGGAACTTGAATCACATTTTACCTTGCAACGCTGAGGAAGAATAGGACTTGATAATAAGTAGGGCACAATTTCTGACTTCAGTTTTTAGTTCTGCCACTTAGACACTGTGTAACCTTGGGTAAGTCATTGAAGATGACCTCTGCCAGAATGAAGAATGCTGTCTTCACTCTGAGGCACATTACAATCCAAGAAATGCCTCATTTTTCTGTCTGAAAGAGTCTCAGATCTAAAAACCTGGGGTTTGCACATTTAAAACTTCCTCCAAAGACTGGGTGTTAAATAGGCAGGTCCCAGCTTCCCTTACCATGAGTGCTGGAGCAGGATTGAGCCTTCCTTCCCCAAGTACTGCTCAGAGCCTGGATGGGGCAGGGGCAGTGGGGCTGGGCTTCCTCTGTCCTGCTGAATYGCTTCACCCAGTGTGTGTTTCAAATATTTGAAGTGTAGGTTCATTKCTTCTCTGGATGCCCCATCCCTGGAAATGYTCAAGGCTGGGTTGGATGGGGCTTTGAGCAACCTGGACTAGTGGAAAGTGTCCTTGCCTATAGCAAGGAGGCTGGAACTTTTAATCTTTAAGATCCCTTCCAACCCAAACCACCYTCTCCTTGCTGGGATCACTCTTGTCCTTGCCACCCAGGCAGTGGTTTAGGGGTTCAGTGTTTGGGGAGTGGATGAGGTGGGAATAAGGAGCTGAAGGAAGCGGCCCTACTAGGGAAATAAAGCAATTAACTGGAACAGTGCTGAAGATTGGATTGAAATGCACCTTTTGCTTCCATGTCACATGATGGTTTTGTGAGTATTATTCTGAGGCACCCTCCTATAACCATAGAATTGTTAAGGTTGGAAAAGACCTCCAAGATCATCAAATCCAACTGTTAACCCAGCACTGCCAKATTACCACTAAACCATGTCCCCAAGTGCCACATCCACGTGTTTTGTGGACTATGAAATCTCTCAGTGAAGAGATTTTTTTTCTGATATCTGATCTGAACCTCGAGGCCATTTTCTCTCCTGTCACTTGTGGCTTGGGAGCAGAGCCCAATTCCCACCGGGGTCCAGTCTGCTCCCAGGGAGTTGTGCAGAGCCAGAGGGTCCCCCCTGAGCATCCTTTTCTCTAGGCTTTGCCCCCCCAGCTGCTGCTCCTCAGACTTGTGCTTCATTCCCTTCTCTGGACTCACTCCAGCCCCTCMATGTCTTGCTTGTAGTGAGGGATAAGCCAAAGCCTTTGCCTGCCTTTACAGCCCACCCCAAACCCGGGCACTGTGGCACTGTGTGTGCTGGTGCTGAGCCCCCCGTGCAGGCTGGTTTGGTTTGCACACCCATCATCTCCCACTGTCCAGGATGAGGAACACGTGCAGCTCTGAAAYGTGTCAGGACGGGCAGGAATGCGGGCTCCGGGGGTTGTATTGGATCCTGGCATCCCCCGAGCAGCGACCCGCGCCACCGACAGCCTCCCCAAAGCCAAGTGTTGCTATAATAGGGCCGGATTACTCACTGTGTGCTTATTCAAATTCCTGTTGATGCTGGCAGCGGGAGGTTTTGGTTTTGTTTTTTTTTTTCCCCAACAGCCACGAACAATGAGTCACCTCCAGGTGTTTTGATTTGAATTTTTATTTATTTATTTATTTATTT
>QVAJ01000389.1:247526-263199 GCA_003546035.1 Mixornis gularis
GCAGGGCCCGCCCTGCCCGCTCGGAGCCGGGCAGCCGCCGGCCCCCCCGGGCCCGGAGCCCGCTCCACTGCGGGAGGGAACACGAGCTGCCGCCTGCTTTCCCTCCTTCCCTCTCGCAGCAGCTCAATCGCTTTTATTTTCAAATTTTTTTAATTTTTTTTTCCCCACCCACCTCTAGGTTTTTATGCTCAGCACTGGGGGAGCCGGGAAATCTCGTAGCCACTGACATGTTTTGATTTAAAAAACAAAAATCGCTGTCGGTGGACGTTTCTCCTTCTGCTCCGGCATCGTTGTCCTGTTCACAGCTATTTAGGCTTAAGAAGCTTGATTCTCTAAGGCTTGTATCCAAGGGCATCAGTCATTAACACACTGAGCTACATCTGCTTCTTGGCTAAGACTGAAGAAAGACATCTTAAGCTGGAAATCCTGCTCGCTCACTCTCTAGTGCGTACGGAAGGGGAAGCATATGCAGCAGCAGGTTCCTTTTTTTTTTTTTTTTTTTTTTTCTCTTTCGAAAGGCTGCCTCACTTGCCTCACTTTGGAGATGCAGTGACAAGATAACGGAGTGAAAGTCTCTCATTTCCAGGCAAGAAAATCGCTCAAGGACTCAGACAGAGAAAGGAAGAGGAGCAAGTTACACAGCAGAAATAGGAAAGAGGATAGTGGTAAAGAATTGAAAATAAAATTAGAGGGAACAGGTGGAAGGCTAGTATAAAGCTGGGAGATATATTAGACTGAAAGTGGCATCTTTTTTTTCTTTTTTTTTTCTTTTTTCCTTTCTCTTTTTAAATTTTTTTTTAATTGGTTTTATTGTTGACTTTAAATTCTAAGCTGATTTTGGAGATCTCTGCAATAAACCAGGCTGCTTTGGAGTAGAACAGCTTCCCCAACGTGTCATTTTCTCTCTCCCTGCCTGCTGTCTCTGCTGCTGACAGAAACGTGTTAGGAAAGCAGAAAGAGAAAATGCCAGCCATCCTGGTAGCCTCCAAAATGAAATCGGGACTACCTAAACCCGTACACAGCGCTGCTCCCATCCTGCATGTCCCCACGGCCAGGACCATCCCACAGCCCTGTTACCTGAAGTTTGGGAACAAGGTGGAGGTGACGAAGCCATTGTACTCCAGCCAGATTCCTCTCAAATCTTCCAATGGACAAGAGAACGCCGGAGATGGGCTCCCAGCGAGGAAGAGTAGCTCGGTAGAAAATGGATTTGACACCCAGGTTAGCAGGCACCGAATGCTGGGGAGAGGTGTACGTGGGAATTTCTTTCTGTGTTGAGAGTGTGCAGCAGGTTTTCTGGGGTAAATAGCAGCGTGTGTGTGCCAACATCTGTCTGCAGTTGTTTCATATTCCACACAGTGGCATGTGTAATTCTGTCAGCACCATGGAGCTGATGGTGGGCTGCTGAGGGATGGGGCTGCGTGTGCTGCTTGCCTGGGCTGCCTTCCCCATCGCCTCTGCTTGAACTTGGAGGGGGGGATTTACAGGAGGGAGACGGTGGAGATGTTGTTTGTGGGGTGTGTTCTTTGTGTGCTCTCTGTAGGTGCTAAGTGTAAGGGCTGGCTGGTGTGCCTGGGCTGGGGGAGGATTGCTGCTTGTCACAAATGTGTTTTGTGTTCCGTGGTGCACTGTACCAGAGGACTAGCTGTGTGAACGCTCTGTGCCCGTAGCTGTGTGGGGAGTGAATGGGAGGCAGTGCTTGATGCTAGATCACAATGTGCATGTCATTCAGCGGAGCTAAATTAAACAGATTATGTAGGAAATGAGCACTTAAGTGGAATTGCCTGTGTAACGCTGTACGTGCATGATATCATAGATGCAGCACATCATCAAGACACACATTTTAGGTTTCCCTTTAATCTGTGCCAGTCTAATGTGTTTAGAATCTGTGCTTTCTGATGTATTTTCATGTGTGCTGCTTGCTGCAGAGGGAGGAGAGATGCCCATTCCTGGGCTGGTTGGATTTCTGTGGGCAGGGTGAGGCTGTCGGCGTGGCTGGGGCTGCCGTGCCCCGGTGAGCTCCGCTGCAGCGTGGGCACAGCCTTGGGTGTTGCTGTGCTGTGGGGGGAGCAGGGCAGATGGGCTGCTGCAGCAGGCACCATTGATTGCTGTGCTGCTGAGATGGCTGCACAGCCCTGGGATGTATTTTGGAAACAGCCATGTACATTACAGGCTGCTTCTGCCAATATCYGAGCCCGGTGGAAGGTGATACCATTATGCTGAGAGAGGGAAATGGTSACAGAGGCTCACCCTTTTTTTTTTTTTTTCCCTCTTCTTCGAGGAATAATGGATCATCCCTACCACCTAGATTCTGAAATGTGTGGCCTGGTAACCCTGTTCCYCTCAGACAAGTGTGCCTACTGATTGGGCATGTTTGACCGCGTGCCCTGATTTCGGGATGTGCTGCACTTTCCTTGCTGGTAGACAGGGTGACGTACTGGGCTGCTCAGGCCACACAGATCTGACTGGAGCAGTTCCTGAGGGACTGGGAGCAGGGAAAGGAGACAGCTGAGCATCCACGCAGGGTAGTTGCAGCAGACAGACCAACCTGTGCATCACATCCTGCCCTTACAAGAGAATCGAGCGCTCTCTCTCCCTTGTGCCTGAGTCTGTCCTTGTGATCATGAAACGTCAGCAAAATCGCATTATCTGCTGCCCTTTCTCTCACACGTGCCGTGGTTTCTGCAGGGAAATCTACACTGCTGAAAAAGTGGTTGTTATTTAGCAATACTTTCTCATCTTGTAACAGATTATGCTCACAGAGATCTGCCAGTGGGAGCAGTAAGGGTAGTTTTAAGGGTAGTTTTCTGCGGTGGTTTTAACCCTCACAAGGATGTGCAACAAACCCCATTTTTTGTAGCCTGATGACAAAAGGGTCTTGATGCTAGCTTGTTATATTTGAACAGGGAGTGATTTTGGCTAAGGGAATGTCAGATAATTTTACATTTTTAAGTACTTCAACAGCAGGAAAAATCTTAAGCTCTGCATTCTCAGTGACTTCCTCTGGCTGGCAGTCTGAGCAGATGACCAGCACCTTTTAAGGTGTGCACCAGTGAGGAGGCTTTTTTTGCTATCTGTTATCTCAAATAAACACAGTCATTTGTTTTGTTGTTCCTATAGACCCAGCTTTGATCCCTCTGCCCACAAGAACATGCAGGAGTTTGCCATTCAGGGTGGTCATTTGGAATGGCAGTCTATATCTAGAGGGAGATTTTTCCAGATGTGTCGTGTCAAGGGCACTGTTCGTTCCTTTTCCCTGCCAAGGGAGGAGGAGCAGGAATGGATGGACAGCTGCCAGGTGATATGTCAGCAGCTGGAAGCACTTTTATCTTGGAAGACCTTCAGCTGCATTCAGGTATAAAAGTGSTCTCTGATAATAACCCTGGTAAGGTTTTTGGTCTTGAGTACTACACCAGGTCTGAGTGTGTGGAGAATCTGAGGGTGATCMCTTTGCTTTTCTGGGTGGTTTCATCTGAAGTACCAATGTAGCTCTCACCATTTTACTGGGTAAGGCACCTGGCATCACCTGGGAGGGAGGGAAGTTCTATTCTTCCAGTAAGATTTAGAGTTCAGATCCACAAGCTGGAGCAATGCCAAGTGTTTTGGCTCCTCTCTTCTGTAGATCTTGGTCCCTATGTAGAATTTTCAGCCCACAAGAAAGGACATCCTCCTGTGTGGGTGGAGGGAGAATGAAAGAGAGATTGTGTCACTTGAACTAATTCTCTTGGTTCTGGGAGTATTTCAGGGAGTTGTTCTTAATCCCATTGAACTGGGTCCTTTTTGCACTACACAGTACAAAATTTAGTGGTTTATTTGACTGATTATTCTGGAGAAGAGGCTGTGTCTAGAGGATAGTCCAGAAGCCACCATGTGAGGATACCAGACCATGTTCTCRTGCTGGGTTAGCACGTTTCAAGCTACTTCCACACCAGTGCAAAGCCTCATGAGCTTTTTTTGGTGCCAGGTGTCACCTTTCTAGAACCTGATTCTTCAGAGAACATGAGCACTGCAGGTGGTTTTCATTAAAGTACCAATTTTTTTTTAAAACTGCTGAAAAATCAAGATGTCCCACTCACAAATGCRGTATCAGTGAAAACCTCTAAATGTTTTGCTAATTTTGTTCCTCTTGATATGGTTTTTATATGTGTAAACTGGATTTTATAGTAACTGGAAGTTTTGTCCCTTAAGGCCTTACAAGAGCAGAGTGTTTTTTAAAATGCTGTGCAATTTATAAAAAGCATACTTCAGAGTATTTCAGAGGCAGTTTCCAAAGAAAGGTCTGAGGGTTTTAGCATCAAGCCCATTGTAAATGCTGGTCAGAAATGTTAKGTTGATGAATCACAGCAGTATCATTCCTGTTTTACTGTTACTGATATACACACTCTGTTTTTCCATATTAAATCCCCTGTGTTGTGCACAACAGTATCCCACTGTTGCACTGGTGCTTATTTTGTCTTAATTTGAAAACGCCGCCAATAAATTGTACTACCCATATTTAGAGGGAGTTGTTTTGGAAATATTTAACTTTGTTACCAGAGAAACTTCCGTGGAGTAGATAGGGAGATTGTGATCTCTCATCTACAAAATGGTGTTTCTCAGTGATTCTGAAAAAGCCGGATGCGTTTGGCCACTAAATTTGCATTATTGAAGTTATTTAGTTATTTAAGAAAGGAGTCATTGCTAATTAGGAGTCCTTGGTCGTGGTGTAATTGTTCATGCAAGAAGGAAGATGCCACTGCAGGCATACACAGTCTGCTGCCATGTCATTGTGAATGTCACTAAAGGAGAGCACGGATTTAATTATTGTGCTTGTTGCTGCTGTGTTGTGTTCTCCAACTTCTTGATTTTCTTTCTCCAGAGAACCTAAAAAATAGTCACTGTTCATATCTTCAGTAACTGAAGCAGCACTAAAGGCACCAGGACCTTGCTAAATGGTTGGCCTCACCCTTCCACTGRAACACTTCAAGTTAAGAGACATTGGTTTAACCTGGTTTAAAAGTGTGTTTGTTCAGCAATTACCTGTAATTGTGCTTAGTTTGGCAGGGAGGGGGTAGGAATTGGTGTTTCTTGGCAAACATCTTTGCTATATTCATTTTGCTGGAAACCAGGCAGTTGCCCTCTCCTGGTGGACGTGGCAAGCAGGTGCTCACTGGGTGTGATGTTTTCCCTCACTTTTCTCTTTCCCTACACTAGGCAAAACCTAGGATTTCTACAACTCTTGCAACTCCTTGTGCTAGCTACAGAACTCTTTTCAGTTTCCATATACCCCCCCCTTTTCTTCTTTTAATAATTCAGTTTAAAACTGGTTAGATACCATTGTCTGAAATCAAGCTACCTCACTCAGCCTGAKTTTTCTTCATATTGCTTTCCCAGTTTGTGAAGATCTTGTTGAGTTGGGCAGCCTGGATCTGGGGTGTTCTGGATATCCCTATTTTCTAGTCTTACTCTAGATTTTCCACCTAGTGATTCTTTCCTAATTCCTTTAGGTGATCTATATCTGGGGAAATGCTCCAAAAGCATTTGCCACACCTGCTGAGGTTAAASACATTTTTTTCCTCACTGCCCATTCTGTAGGCCAAGTGATGACAAGGGTATATGGAAGCTCCGTTACATCTCCCTGATATAAATGGAGTGGATAGCCATTCCCAGGTTGGTGGCACACTGCTGGCACGTTCCAGGGAGTTTTTCAGTCAGCTGTGGGCTGCTCTCAAGCTGATGAATTTAGTTGGTTCCTCCAGTACTTTTCCACACTTCAAATGACCTGTTTGATGAGGCACACGTGACCTGTGGGCTATCAGTTCCCCTTCTCTGCCTCACTCCCCTTGTGCCCATGCCATTAGCAATCCAAATGGAGCCACACAGTTCAGATATTAGCCATTATTTTTGYATGTTTTTCTACATATTTCTAATATTTTTCTGTATTTTAATTAACCAGGAGCTGTTTAAACCTCCCTATCACTTGTCTTGCTAATGTGAAGCTTCACAGAGGGAAAAATTAATGGGGCATGTTGCAGAGGAATTGCTCCTTCTCGAGTGTATTAGCCATTTCTGTGTGTGATACTGGGTTTCACAGTTCCAGAAGGGATAAGGATCAAGCAAATCTTTATCTGGACCCAATTTAAAGTCAGATGAACATGGATTGGTTTCAGGGCCATTGCATGAGCTGCCTCAGTGGTGTGAAATTTGGTTCTCGCTGCGACTGCTGAGCTAATTATAAACGAAATTAAGAGAAATGTGGTCAATCAYACTGATAACTTTAACATAAAAGATTGCTTTTTGCAGTTGGGGTTGTGTTTAGGATGTGAACAAAGGATAGATTTTACTGAAGTTGGGAGGAGCTAGGAAAAACTGTAGGTTCAGGCTATGCAAACACAGAAGCAGAAAGTAAATTGGAAATTGGTAATAATGAGTTTGTTCATATGATTATAGTTATATACCCAAGTACATTCTTACAAAAAAACTGTGCCGTATCTTGATGATGGATTTCTTTTTTTCACACACTGTAAGCAATTTGAGGCTACTAAATAGCCAAATTCTTCTTCTTCTATTTATGATTACAGTGGGTTTATGGTTACAGTGGATACATTTATAGATACTGAAAAATATTTAATTGATGGGGAGGTTGCTCCAGGTGAAATGTTCCCAGATAGAAAACAAGAAAACAATTCCAAAGTTCTTTTGTTGCGATTGTTAACRTGGATTTTTCAGTGATTTGTCTTTTCATATAATAAGCTACCTTTTCTAAAGCTCTGTATTTGAACAGGAGGTGTAACATTGCTTTCTAAAGTCAGGAGGTTCTTTAATCATTGGATTTTCATTTAGACTATGCAAAGGGTTASTCTGCATAAAGTAACTTTGTTCAAAATTCCATTTGGTTTTTTATCACAYTGAAAAATGTTTGGKTTTTTTTTCCTCCCTTCTTACTTATGACAGTCTATATATCAATCCATCTGGCTTGAAAATTTGAATGTGCTTTAACCTAAGAGCACCCCTTAGAGGCAGGGATATTGTTCTTATTTTTTGGAGAACATTTGTTAAGTGGATGGCTGAGGCACAAAGAAATTCAGCCAAGGTCAGGAAGCCTGCAGCTCTCTAGCTGGTCCCCTGACACTGGATTATCTTCCTCCTTTGCTGCTACTTGTTAACAGCTCAAAATGCTCATGCATATGGTGTCCATGTGTTCTCCTTCTGTCCTTGAAACTGTTAGTTCACGCCATGAAGTTGGATTTCTTAAGKGAACGCTCTCACTTTTTTTGTCCCTGCTCTAGCAAGGGATTGTTGTCACCTTCTGCCGKGACACTTGATGCACGGTGACACCCAAGCAGGAAGAGGTACAAGGATATTAGCAGAAAACAACAGATTTTTGAGATATGCTGAGTCTGAACCTGAGCTTTAGTTTTCAAAAAGAAAAAGAAAATCTAATTATAAAGAGGTCTGATAAACAAATCGTGAACCTTTCCCAAGTTTCAAGTATCCAGAAAGTACAAAAAAAAAAAAACATAAATTATGAGACCAACACCACATGTGCTCTTTTTGCCTATCCAGAGGGTATCAGAAGAAAAAGCCTTTATTTACTGAGATATTGGGTATTAAGTTCTGGCTTTTGGAAATTAAGGGATGGTATTGGCTGGTTTTAATTTGCTTTTAACAGCCCTTTGAGAAACATTGTCTGCTCTGTAATTTCCCTTTCCAGATTGTCTCACCACTAGATTTAAATCTCTGAACAATTTGTAGAGTATTTTAATGCTTCTAGCCTACAAGTTCCCTGTTCTTACCAAAGTGGAAGAAATTAAGCAGGTGCTTAAATCAATAATTATTTTGCTTGAAGTTTGCAACAGGATAAATRTTGTAAGTGTTGTTTAAGAAGATACATTTGTGAATTAAGCAATAGATGGGCCTTTAATGAAAGGGTGTGTGTTCTTCTCTTGACCTTTTTTCCCATTTGTTTTTTGCTTCTTGAAGCTTTGGAGCTAAATCTTCTACTTTTTATTTGGGTACAAATCAAGAGATGCCCTTAAAATTTAAACCCATTAATCTGTTTTTTCCTTGCAGCAAACTGTAGAATTTCATTCTCCTGAGAAATTCACCTGGCTAAAAATACCCTGCTTTAATATTATTTTTAGAAACATCTATATTTGAAGTATATAAATGGTTAGATATTATGTGTATTATTAGACATGAACTGTTGGTACATTTTGTAACAGGAAGCTGCTGGTTTTCCATTCACCAAGAACTGGAATTCAGTCAAACACTTGGCACTTAGTTGTGCGCCTCTAATTTTATCTGTAAATTGTTTTTTCTGAAATAGTTTGTGGAAACARTCTCAGTTTCTTCAGTTTTGCAAAGCATAGGCATGGAAATAACTGCTAAAACTTAAAACAAATAAACCACTTATTAAAATAAATGGGAAAACAGGTCACTTCTTATTTTAAAACAGACTGAGATCTGAAGCTTTATTCCGATKCCACCTTTTTTTGCCTCTTGAAAGTATTTTTAGGTGTGTTATCCTTGGATTATTTTTCGTTTAAATTTTGGGTTATTTTAGAATTGGGAGCAATGTGTGGGAAAACAATGCCCAAAAGGAAAAAAATATCCAACCTCTGTAGCTGAAAATTCACTTTTACCAGGACTTTTTCCCCTGTGCGTGTTGAGTTTTGGACTTGTCATATCATCATATTTTGACAATGTCTCGTTTACTTGCATTTTTTAGCTTGTGTTCATCCCTTGTCTTGGACATTTCCGTAAGTCCTTTTCCTTGTGTGGATTTTTGGGATTTTTGTCTCTACAGCTGTGGCTACAAGTTGCCATATCCTCTTTTTCACAGTTGGAAGGAGTCTCCCTAGCTGTCTTTATTTTACCTGTCCCGTCACTAATTTTTGGTCCATTTCTTCTGTCTTGTCCTTTAAGTAATGACAGCCACCAAAAGCGCCTTGTGAAACCTTCTTGGAGAAACATAAAGTTTTGTTTCACCTGCTGAACAAAGCGAGCCAGTTATTGTAACAAAGAAACCCCCAAAAATAWTGAGAGGTTGAGTTGAGAGCAACGCAGGTCCAACCAATATGGTTAATCACACATTCTCTGTTTATTCTGCCTAAAATGGCAGTTTATATACAGTTCTATATAGTTTATAGTTAAGGCGACACTTTCATCGGTGTACGGCACAGAGAAAAATGCAAACGCGCACTGTTCGACTTATTCTTAAGGTGGCCAAAGCGTGACCACTAATAATTGCACTCAGTGACCTCTAGAAAACCCACTATTTCACATTACTACCTTAACAGCTAATTTCTGCTGCGTCACAAGTAATTTTAACTGCGCAACAGGCTTCAAGGCCTCAGCGCCTCAGGGTCAGGCCTCAGCCGCGCATAGGCCTCAGCCGGGTAGGCCTCAGCCGCGTAGTTTAATGTCTTATTCTAAATACAGATTGTGCCCTCTTTCTCRCAGAAAATCTGCTACAAGTTATGCATATCCAGGCTTTCTCACGAAATTTATCATCCATAAATAAAGAGAAACCCTGAACCAGCCCTTGACAGGCTGATTTACTCTCTGGCTGCAGCAGTAGCTCTGCTCAGTTCTGGGGTGGTGTTGGCTTGGTTACACTTTCTCCAAACAAAAGAACAGACCCAACTTCCCTGATCATTCTTCCTCATCTCCAATAACACTGCAGGAGCTGACAAGGCCTTTTAGCCAAAAGAACTAGGTTTTTTTCCGAGTTGTTTAGGAAGACCATCTTCTGGAAGAGCTGTCTGAGGACACCTGTGCTTTGCTCTTGGGAAGAGTGGGAGAGGCATGTGATAGACTGGAATTATAATTAATTTTATGTATTTTATGTCTCATGGAGTGACATTCTCAGTCATGAAGGCTGTTGTAGTAATACCTTCTGGCTTCATCCAGTGAGAGGATCTTCCCTGACCGAATTGCTTATATTCTGGAAATACTGACCAAAAATAATKATATTGTCTTTTTGTGCCATCCATTAGTTCTATATACTTGCCCWTTGGTAGGACAAAATGAGTACCCTTGGTGGGATTTCATGTTGCTGATCTAGCTTGTGTGATGTTTTATGGGGAATATGGATACTTTGTTATACTTGTATATCTTGAAACAAATATTTAGAAGCAGATTCCTTTTTTTCTTTAGCCATTTCCACTTGAGCCGTGTCCACTGTTGGAAACCACGGGTAATTTCAGTACTGACATTTTGATCCACAGAGATCAATGTGCAACTTTGATTGCAGCTGGTGGAGACAATAATTAATGGATCAGTCTGGTAAGATGAATTTGATTTCATTTTAAATTATTCTCCATTTGCCAGAGACCTATGGATATTTAAGTCTTCAGAGCTAATCGAAAAATGTCACGTGTTGTGTCAGGATCAAACGTGCATTGACCATTTGATGCAGTAGCTTAGAAATGACTTTTGCTTTTCTTGCTCAATGACCAGGGGTCAGTCTGCYTCTCAGGACAGCCACATGTATTCCAGACTTGTCTGGGGCTTAACTGGGGTGGATTATTTTGGGAAGGAGTATTTTTGGCATCGCCGCGTCTTACTCCTCCGGGATGGGCTCTGGAGCACACAAGGGTCTGGTCCTCCATGGTAATGTGCCAGATGGACACTGCTAAAGAAAGCTGGCAAAAAGGTGCCAGGTCCTCTAGGGTGGAGCTAGAAAGGGGAGGCAGCAGCATCCCCACGGAGCCTCATTGGGGGAATTGTGATGAATTTGCCTTATTTCRCTGAATCAAACCRCTTTCTGCTTTTCAAGAGGAAGAGCGCAGTGGTTGCCTAGGATCCTGTTTCCAAGCAGTCAGATACCAGCTTCCCGCACTGCAGCAATGTAGATTATCCTTACCTGACTGTAAGATGCCTTCTCCTAGTAGGGTTTGGATCACATGGAGTGATGGGTGGTGCAACCATCAAGATGCAGTGTTGTCCGTGGTCACCACCACTGRTGGGTTGGTTTACCAGGTTGGATAGCAAGGGCAGTTAACCTTATTTTTAACACAAGAGTGAATTCCACCTCCCCCTTGTTGAGCAGGTCAACAAGGAACCTGAAATAATAATTTAAAAAAAKAAGTCTGTGGAGCTCTTAGACTTCTTAATGGCAGATCCTTCACTCTCCTTTCACTGTTTCAGCTTTGTGCTGAARCTTAATCTCCTGGCCACAACAGTGTGACCTAAGGAAAGATTTAACCCTCTTTATTGCCTCCTGAGTGCTCTCAGATTCAGCAGAAGAGGGGTTTGTGTTGCATAAACACAAATTTTCATCCATTCCCTTCACAGTCTGAGAAATGCCCCTGGTGTTGGGCATGATGAGAGGGGACTGATGCCACCCTTGGCTGCTGTGTCAGCATTTCTGAGCCAGTGACCCGTCAGATCCACTCAGTGTTCATTGTGCAGCTTTAAGCAAAGGGAGATTTGAAATTTCAGCGTTCCTCTGGCAAACGGTTGAATTTGAAATAATTTTTCCAGCGGTTCTTAGTAGCGTACATAAATGGATTTTCAACAAATAAAAAGCCCCAGGCTTTCCACGCTCACGGGCATGTCCTGGTTGTGCAGACAACACCTGTGGTGGCAGGAGGCTCTTGCAAACCATCTTGTGAGTAGCTGCAGCATCACTCAGACCACCACCACCCTCCCTGAGAGCAGCTGAAATGGCAGGGCTTGGTTTGGCCAGTGCTTTGCATCATTGACAGCACGCTGCTAAAAACGCTGGGCTGRAATGGACGGGGGAGCTGAGCTAATTTGCATGGTTTAAAGTGGCAGCTCGGTTTAATGTAGAGCAGCTGGTGTATGCTTAACTCCTTCAGGAGAAAACTTAATACCAGCAGATCACATTATCCAGGGCTAGGCCACACGTATTTGTTTATTTATTTATCTGTCCGTGCCTTCTCCTCCTTGCTTCCCAGAGCCTTTGTAAATATAATTTGTGCACGGCTGGCAAAGGGCTCTGCTTGCTGCTGGTATTTCTGTACCTCAGCCCAATTGGTCCCACCCTGTGACAAAGACCCACTTACACACTGAGCACCCACTTACACACTGACCTTAGCAGGCAGGGCTCTAAATTAAGATGTGTCACGGTGAAGGGTGGTGAGATTAGTTGGAAGAGGGACAGGTGTAGAGGCCTGGATTATGTGGATTACTGCATAGTCAATTTCTTAGGGTTAAATTTCAAGGTTGAAAACGGCTAATTCCACAATTATGGAATGAGGATATGCTGTGCTGTTCCTCTGGGTGCTGTGCCGGCAGCCAGAGTCACCTTGTGAGGGAAGGAGGACTYGGAGGATCAAAGAATTCCTTTGCTCCCCTGAAATAATTAGCATAACCTCAGTGAGAGGATGGAGGGAGCATAATCTTTTAATACCAACCTTTCTCAAAATTGACCTTGTCACAGGCAGATTCAGCCTCTCACAGAGAGACAGATGTGTGGTGGAGTCATTTTTACTGCATCAGAAATGCTGGCACAGTGTCTCATCCTCTGCCAAAATTCYCTTTGCCTTTCCCTGGGTGATCAGCCTCTTGTGCCAAAGACTCTGAAGTGCCTTTGGATGAGCTGTGGGATATTGATGGACTTTACAGAATCAGGGCTTCCTAAAGGCACTTAAAACGTGTGTTCTCTTCCTCTGGAAATTGTTTAGTCTGTCAAGCTCCAGCTGAGTTTTCTATTGAAACAACAGTTTCAGATGGTCACTTTTGAAAACCCTGATGAGTTTCATGTGCAAGCCTTTAAACTGGAGATAAAAGGTGTGTTAGGTTCTTTTGACAAGGGTGAGYCCTTAAGGGCTGCATCTCAAATTTGAGTGTTTCTATTACCTTTGTGGTAGACAACACCGTGTAGTTACTTGGTTGATATCAGTGCTGTGTTTGGTGGATGGGACAGGAGAGTCATGTGATGCAGGAGAAAGGACAAGTCTTCCCTAATGAAAACTGATTATTCTCTTTTTTTGTTGTTGTTGTGAAAGGGAAACCTCTAAGAAGATGACCTCCCATAATCTTCTTCCACGAATGCAGCAAAGATAAATTGTCTTTGGTGATGAAATATTTCATTCTTTCATCTTCTGTTGTCCCCGTGTAAGATCATTAGCATTGCCTGCCTGCTGAGGAAGATTATAGCCCTGCATTATATAGGCAAATTATTTATGTTGTAGTGTAGGCAAATTATTTATGTTGTAGTGTGTGCATACCACAACTAGGTTGAACATCTGAATGGTTTCAATGTGTGATATGGGAATAAATTCAGCCATCTGAGAAAAAGCTTTTACTCTTGCAGGCTGAAAATACAGTTAAGCARCATGTATCCATCCTTTAAGTAGACAGAAACGATTTTTTGGGGCAGTTTAGAAGGTTCCTTTCCAGCTGAGGTAGAGCTYAGTGCAGTTTAGTAATTGGTTGTCAGGCACCAGGTCAAACCTTGGAACAAATGAGGCTGTTTGTGTTTATCAAGTCTGACTCCAGGCTTCTGGAACAGGAGCAAATTAGCCAACTTTTCATTTATACTGTGTGTGAGAGCTGTAAATACTCACCAACCATGTCACTTGGGTGTCTCAAGTATTGTTTGTTTTCTTTTTATAGCTAAGGGATAAGTTTATTTATTTTAATGCTTTTCCATTGGTTAATACAAACTTTTCAGGGATCCAAGCTTGACCTCTAATGCTTATTATTTTTCATTCCTTGCTATTTTCCACCACAGATATTTTTATTTTGCCGGTTTTAGGACTTTTCCAACTGATCAGAAGGTTAGGAAAGCCAGCTCCAGCAGACTGGACCTGCTGTGAAAAAGCCTGAAGGAATGATAAGAGTGGTTTTTATGGCACACTCATTTTGAGCCGTGCCTTTCTGCCAGGAGGGGTTTCAGTCCTAAAGGGCAGGGAGGATGCAGGGGTGGGTCTGTGAGCCACAGGCCATCAGCAGCATCACCTCCTTGCTGCCTGCTGCASTTTATCACCAGCAGCTCCCTTATCTCACAGGTGTTCTGCACAGATAAATCCATTATAATTCCAAGCAGCTCAGGTAAAGTGATACCTGGAGCCACRAATTACCTCAAGTAGCTAACTGTGGGACTTCTAAACCTTCATGCAYGTGTCATCTGTTATTTTCTTATTGATCTTTCTTCTTAAGGTAATACTTGAGTCAAAGCAAGAGATACTCGATTTAAAGTCCTTTCCAGTAATGATTTATGGGTTTGAATAAAACTTGGGAAAATAGAACCCACATTGTTAGGAGAAGGTTCTCAGCTATAAACAGATATTACTTTTGGCTGTGCCTTCTGAAAGCAGCAGTTTATCCTTTATTGCTGAGGATAATTTAAAGAGAGGATGGGAATTGAAGAGCTGCTAAYGCTATTTCAAATTATAATGAGGAGTTTGTGGGCTGTGGGTTTCCATCTGCACTCCACTTCTATTCCATCTGCCCACGAGGAGAAAATCATCAGCTGAGAAAATAGGAGGRTGTCCTGCATTTAGACAGGCACAGAACCACCAGTTACACACGAAACCTTGTGAGATTTATAATGGAACCCGAGCCTGTGACAGTACTGTTCTGAAAAGGAAAAGTGTAAAAAAAAAGGCCGTTGAGATTTTGTAGGATGGAAAAAGGAGATATTAAGCCCCATGAAATGCATGATTGACCACGTTAGTAGAAGTGAGGAATCTGCAGAGTGTTAATTTGTAGTATGTTAAACAGCTGAGAACTATCTGTGAAGGCTGCGATTATGCTAATTTATGCAGTCCACATTGCTACTGCAGTTTAAAAATAGCTTCTTTTCCAGAGATCTAGAGCTACTGCAGGTTGGCTTTGCATTTAGCTCTGCAAATTTTACCAGTTTGAACACAGAACAAAGCCTGACCTATGTGGTCTTTTTATCACAGAATCACAGAATAGTTAAGGTTGGAAGGAGCCCCTGGAGATCATCTAGTCCAACCCCCCTGCCAAGGCAGAGTCACTTAGAGCAGGTTACACCTGAATGTGTCCAGGTGGATTTTGAATGCTTCCAGAGGGAAATGCTCCATGACCTCTGTGGGCAGCCTGTTCCACCGAATAACAGAATATGCTGAATTGGAAGGGACCCACAAGGATCAGCAAGTCCAACTCCCAGCCCTGCACAGGATGCCACAAGAATGCCCAAGAGTGTTTTCCAAATGCTTCTGGAGCTGTGCCAGGCTGGGTGCTGTGACCACTGCCCTGGGGAGCCTGTTCCAGTGCCCAACCATGTTATGGGTGAAGAGCCTTTTCCTGGTATCCAACCTACACCTCCCCTGACACAACCTCAGGCYGTTCCCTCAGGCCCTGTCACAGAGCAGAGATCAGTGSCTGTCCCTGCTCTTCCCCTCACAGGGAAGTTGTAGATGTGATGAGGTCTCCCCTCAGTCTCCTCTCCTCCAGGCTGAGCAGACCAGTGCCCTSAGCYKCTCCTCACACGGCTTCTCCTCCAGACCCTTCACCATCCTTGTGACCTCCTTTGGACACTCTCTAACAGCTCAATGTCTTTTTTTTTTTATGCTGTGGCACCCAAACTGCCCCAGCACTGGAGGTGAGGCCACCACAGCCCACAGCAGGACAGTCCCTCCTTGGACAGTTCTCCCTCTAGGATAAGCCTTCCTTGGACAATCCTCCCTCTAGGACAATCCCTCCTTGGACAATCCTCCCTCCAGGACAGTCCCTCCCTTGCCCAGCTGTG
>QVAJ01000389.1:279974-309968 GCA_003546035.1 Mixornis gularis
TTTTTTTTTTTCTTCCCTGTATCCTGTACTTTTTTTTTTTCTGTATTCCGTATTTCTATTTGTCCCGCCTTGGGATGTTTGAGGGCTCGGTTCGATCCCCGCCCCCGTGCGGACCAGCCCCCGCCCCGCGGGGTGCGCGGATCCTCCCCCGGGCCGGCCCCGCGTGTCCCCGGCCATGGCCCCGGCAGGTGCCCCCGCACCATGAGCCTCATGCTGTGGCGCTGGGAGCACAACAACAGCACCATGAAGCTGGTAAGGACCTCGGCAGCAACGCGGGATTGAGGAAAAATCACCTTTGTGCGGGTTCTCGTGGGGTACCGGGGGTGGCAGAGGTGATGCTGGACCGATGGGCTGCTCTCCAAGAGGATGTTCCTTTGCGTCCCTTCGCTCTTTTGCGTCCCTTCGCTCTTTTGCTGCTGTCGCAGCCGGATTTATTACTCATTAATTCATGTTTCGGGCTGGTTTAGGTCGGTCTGCTGCTTGTTTGATCTCTGTAGTTGAGCTCGTTTAAAACTAAGCGCGCCGAAGCATCAGTTCCGTGCGTAGCCCTCTCCCCGTCATCTTCATTTATTTCATTATCTTTTTTTTCTTATTGTTTTCTTCTTCTTCTTCTTGGAAGCAGTTTTCTCTCTTTCGGTTTTTTTTTTTGGCAGGAATAATTTTGCCGCCTGGAAGCTTTTGGAGTTTTGTTTGCTCTGCAGTTTTTGTTTTTAAATTCCTGCCCCGCCCCCCTTTTCCTTTCTTCTCCTTTCCTGAAAAGTAAAAAACCCTACAGCACCCAGTAAGTAAAAAGTGTGTGGCTGCTCCATTCCTGCAGTATAAATGAGCTCAGGAAACCCACATATCTGCCTGTCTGCTTGAATTACTGTCCGGACCAAGATATAAACTCTGATCAAAACTTAGACTTCTCATCAGCAGCTTTTTTTTTTTTTAAGCTATTTGATGTAAAGAGTCTCAAGACAGTGGCTGTCTAAGATAGCTTTAAATCTGTTTTCCCTGGCTCTCTGGCAGATTATTTAAACAAAGAAAATTACATTTCTGTGCAGTTTTTAGAGGAAAGATTTATTTTCCTAAGAAATTTATAATAAAGCCGCAGGATTTGCTACAGGTCTAATCCTTTAGCCTTTTTTTTTGTGTGAAAATTCTGCTGAAGTCCACGTGGGAGTTAAAGGTTCCCAGCAGCTCTTCCTATCAGGCTCTGCAATCAAAGCAGTTTACGGCACGGCTGGTAATGTAACAATCTCTGGTTTTTCCATACTTTTCCTCGCAAGGAATGAGGTGATAAACACGTGTTAGCGAAGGAGTATTCAGCTCTGGATACAACAGCCGCCCTTCACGTGGGGTCAGATACTTTGGGATATTTCACGCATGAGTAGCCCCTGGAATAATGAATTTGCGAGCTGGCAGTGGAAGTTGGCGGCTTTGTGTGGGGGGTTGCCCGAGCCTGCTTCCAGCTGAAGCCAAGTGTTTTGGGGAGGGAGGTTAAAGCGAGTCTTTTCTCTCGCTTTTCACATGCAAAGAGCCCTTTAGGAGGCAGAAAGAGCTTATGTACACAGGTGTATTGCAGAGGCTTTGCATATACATTGGCCTTTAAACCCGCCCCCAGCGGGCAGCACCGGCACCTGTGAGAGCCGAGCTGTGAAATCAAGCAGAGGAAAGGAGATGTGAGAACTCAAATAGTTGGTAGTGTCCAGCCAAAATCCCAAGTGATGCTCAGAGTGGGAGAAAAGTACTGGATTTACCCACTCTCCGGGGGCAGGAGGAGAAAAGTTAAAACGTTCACTCCATACCCTGACCTACATTCTGTGTCAAGCAGCAGACATTTATTGTTGTTGTTATTATTATTATTATTGACCTTATCTACAACTTCCTGAAAGGTGGTTTTGGTCAGGTGGGAGTCGGTCTCTTTCTCCAGCAACTGACAGAACCAGAGGACACAGCCTTAAGCTGCACTAAGGGAAATATAGGTTGGAAATTAGGAAGAAAGTTTTTTACAGGAAGGGTGATAAATACCAGAATGATCTGCCCAGGGAGGTGGTGGAGTCACCATCCCTGGATGTGTTTAAAAAAAGACTGGATGTGGCACTCGGTGCCATGGTTTAGTTGGGGTGTTAGGGCTGGGTTGGACTCGATGATCTTGGAGGTCTCTTCCAACCTGGTGATTCTGTGAATTCTGTGAATTTATTGCCCCTGCAATTCGGGAATTGCGGAGGTTGCCCTTGTGGGACTGCCTCCTGCCTGGCATGGTTTGCTGGCTGCTGGAGCAGTCTTTGGGGTCTTGGCAGGGGTTCTGCCAGGGATGAGCTCAGCTTTGGGCACAGCTCTTCCAGAGGCCTTGGCTGGTCTGTCCTGATGAACCGGATCAAAGAAAGATAGCTTTTATATAGATGTATATGTGTGTGTGTATATATATATATATATATATATATATATATATATAATTTTTAAAAAAAGAATCCTTGGCTAAGCGAGTGTCAGAGTAAATACCTTAGACATTGCCCCTCTGCTTTTTCTCCTCCTCCTTCCTTTGGTCCAGTAAGGTTTCCGTGGAAAAAGAAAAGAATGAGAAAATGCTTGCCAGTCATTGCTGAGGGGTGAGCTGAATGTGGCTACTATGCCAACAAAAGCCGAATATATTCTGCTGAGAGTTTTGGGTGGTGATAGCAATTATCGCTTCCTGGTTGAAGATTCAGAGTGTGGAAGCTTAGGGGGTTTTTCAAATTTATAATACAGGGCTTTTCAGGCAGCCAGGGATAAATCTACCTGCCTGTTGTCGTCATGGATTCCCCAAATATCAGATCCTGCAAGACTCACTCAGAGAAGTTTGTAAGAATTGGGATGTGGCCGTAAAGGTGCAATGCTGAAACTTTGCGTTGGTAACTCCTTTTCCACAGTATTGTCCTTGAATAATTTTGGGGGATGGTGGCCTAATTTTTGTCACACACCGCGACACAATCCATTCAGCTGCCGCCTTGTCATCTTGAATTAGCTGCAAAATACAAGGTTGCTTTCACTGTTGATGAGTTTCCTGGGCAATCGTGACAAGTTTCTTGCCAGTCTCTCTGGAGCATATTGATGTTATTACTAGATATTCAGAGGAGTGGCCAGACAGTCATCAAGATAATTTTTTTGCTGACTAGACTATGTCCACTTTCTAAGGTATTGCCAGCTCTTGGGAGAAAAATAATTAATTGTGTAGCTTGCTCCTGTTGGTGGTGAGTGACTTGTACACAGCTGATAAAATTGTTTTGACCTCAGAGTTCCTTATTTCCTGGGTTTCTAAAAACAAACGTTTAATTCTGATTTTATTTCCATTTTACATTTGAGGCTAACAATATTTCAGCGAGTAGAGCGTAACACCTCCTCCGCTCTTTCTTTTTGTTCAGCTGCACTGAGTCAGCCTCACACCTTACGCAAACACCTTTTTCTAATGTAATCAAAACAAGGATGGTTCCCACTCGCTGTTTTATGGCCTTGAAATGCACGAGGGTTTAGGGGTTGTTTCTGTGATGATTGAAGGTTGTAAAAAGCATGTGATCCTTTCTCTTTATGCCAAGTTCAAATGGCCCCGTCCATATCCTCCAAGCCCCCAGCCTTGCAGCGAGTGTATACAACCTACACAAATAGGAGAACGCTTTGGCTTTTTACGAGGTTTTTCCTGCTATTGTATCAGTAGAAACGTGTTAACTAACCTGTCAGTATGTTCGTGACAGTAGATAACCTTTCCAGGGTGAGTTTTCTTTTGGTTGGGTTTCTTTTGGGTTTTTTTGTTGGGGTTTGTTTTTTCTTTTTAGTTTTCGTTGGTTTGGTTTTTTGAGCCTGTAAGAAACTAATGAATGAAAAGCCTATGTATGTCTTCTCAAGATGAAACATTCTGTGTCTGACACGGTGTAATAAATGACCCCAGGATAAGCCTGCCTTGAAAGATTTGTTTCTTTGAATGGAGTCAAAGAAACTTGGCTGAAGAGCCACAGTAACGTCAGCAGAGGCTGTAGCACTTTGTTGTGAAATGTATCATAATGGTGTTTCAAAAACGGGCTTCAGATGCACAAACCTTTGAGCTTTTTAGGATTTTATTTAATGTTTATTTGCAACTTTTGTAGCTTTTGTCTTTTCTCGTTTGAGGTCAGACTTACTATACAGGGCTGGAGGAAACTGGAGGCTGCTCAGCTTTTCCTGTCACCTTTATTCTTTCTCTTTCCAGTTTAAAAAAATATGAATAGTACTTACTATTAGGCAGATATAATTTATTCATGACTTTTCTCTCCCCATAATTATTTTCTGCTTTGATTTTAAAATGTTGACTAACACGAGAGAAAAGAAACGTGCATGTGTTTGCAAGAGCACTTTATGGATGTGCTGTAACCTTTGAGCAGGACCAAATTCTCATTTCTACAGCTCAGGCAGGCTCTGGGTGTGGGTAGACCTCAGTGTTCCCATTCTTGCCTTGCTCCATAGGAGACCCTGAGATGCAAGGAGTGGGAAAATCGCTCCTGCTGAAGGTCAGGAGGTGCAGGAGGAGTTGGGATGTGTCCATAAGGGCTGGGGAAAAAGGATTGACTCCTGCTCTGCATCATCCTAAATGTGTGCCAGGGCTGAGTGGTGCCAGCTGGATCACTACCTGAGGTTTGCAGAGGTTAACAGGCCCCCAAGCTGGGTAAATAATTGGGGTTTTAAAACACGTTACTGCAAAAAAATAAGGGGGGAAAAAAAAAAGTTATTCTTGTAAGATAGCGAGCTAATTCAAAATGTTCTCTGTGAAGAGAGTGTTAAAAGGTTTATCTCTATGTATAAAATTTCAGTCCTGGTTAACACATGACTTCTCCTTCTATTAAACATTTCCCTTTTAATGCTCTTATCTCTGTGTGCCTTCTGGGCTGATGTGGAGCATACAGCAAAGGGAACATACTTATTTGGAAGAAACACTTCATTCTGGAGGAGATTTTCAAGTGCTTAGCTTAGAAACTGAGAGAGAAGAATCGACTGGGCTGATAAGAGATTTGCAAAGTTGTGATTTGATAGGCCCGTTTTTGCTAGCTGACTTAGCAATACTTTTCATTAAGTAAGGGAAAGAATTCCTGCAGTTCCCTAAGCTTTTGCCATCTCTATTAGTGCTGATAAGCAGTTTATTGGAATCGTCACAGCATTATCTTGCAGCTGACTATTGACTTGGTGTTGGAATCGGATCACAGCCCGTTGTTACTGAGGTTTTCCAAGCCAAAAAAAAAGTGTGGAACTTCAGCCAGTTGTTAGATGTCCAGATGGAAGGCTTAGTTGCTGGCACTCTATGAAGATTAAAATAAATAGCCAAGTATAATTCAGTGTTTCACAGGTTAGGGTAAGTCTGAAAAGGGCTGTTGTGTGTAATCACACATTCCCCAGAATTCTATTTAATCACACAGCTCAGGAAAGGTTCTTTTGACGCAGAATCCTGTGAGCAGACAGCGTGTGGCAGGAGCACACACCTCTTTTTTTTTCTGAGGATGGGTCAGGAGAGGACAGCACGAGTCCTAAGGCTGTGCAGAAGGCAGAGCTGCTCCTGACAGGTGTCTGGGAAGGAGCATTCAGCAGAGATAAGGAGGTGTGAAAGCAGTGAAACCACCAGGACACAGGTGAAACCTCCCTCAGGATCTCATACACAGTTGTGGTATCACTTACAAAAGATCAGTGCAAAGGAAAAAAGGGCTGTTGGCTTGACCACGGGAGAGAAAAATGTTTTCTTGGCACTCCTAACCAGGAAAAAAAAAAGAGGACAATGTGGGATGTGGGCATATGAGTATTTTCTGTAAAGACATCAAAATACATCAGGGTGCTTCTAATCACCACAGCAGGGACTGGAACAGGCTCCCTCTCAAAGAGGGAAACCTCAACACACCTTCTAGGAGAGACCTGGATCATTTATGACAGCACTTGTATCACACAGTTGAATTCCCTGATACACGTCCTGTGTGTGTGCATACCTGTGCCAGGGACAGCCCAGCACAGCGTGTGTTTTTCTGTATAATACATACATATTTAAATATTATAAAAATCGAAATATCTAAAATTGTATTAGCCCGTACACACAATTTATTACATTACATGCATTAGCTAAAATTGTGTGAGTCTATTTAAGGAGTTGGTGTCATCACAGAAATCAAAGTAAGTAGAAAATAATCAAATGAAAATGATTTTATGTGTATATTCAGACGTTTGTAGCTCAAGATAAATAAAGGCTATATTGTAACTGCTTTGTTTCCAACTATACATGTCACATTTCAGTGCAGATATCATTAAAAAGATCCTTATATAAGGGGCATCAGAAATGCAAATCTGAAAATGTACGTAGGTGCTGTATGTTGCTTGGTTTAGGCTTTGTGGAATATTCCAGATTAACCTGTTCATCTGTCTCAGTTCAGGTGTAGAGGTTTGAGTCTCATTTAACTCTGTTCTGTGATTATGGCAATAAACAGACTGGCAAGGGATTTGAGGTTGGTGATCCTTCAAAAAGCATTCCTGTCCTGGTACAGGTTACTTTTTGGGATTGCAGCTTGATTTTAGTTTATTTCCATCTTTCCCTCGTAGGACACTGAGGAAAGATTGAAAATTCCCATAGGTTTTTCTAAAAACCTTACCGTTTCTTTTACTCCCAGCTGGATCTGTGGTTTTGTGCCAAGTCTTGCTCTGTTTGTGGAGCACAGGGGGGTAGGTGCAGATGGGATTTAACAGTGTGTGAGATAGAGGGTTTATTGTTTTAATCAATGTCAGACTCTTCTGTCACAGTCTTAATGTAACAATTAATGTATTTATAAGTATTTAGTAAATATTCTTTAATTTTATTATTTATGAATAATATAGTCTAGAAATAAGATATATAAATAAATGTTAATATAATATAAATATAATAATAGAAAATAATAGAAATACAAATAATAATAGTTTTATTACGTATTGATAAATTATAATAAATGAATAATTAAATTGTTAATGTGCCTATTTTATAAATTTTATAGTATAAATTTATGATATAATATTCTTTAATTTAAAGATTTTGCATGTGAGTAAGCATTAAGTCTCTCATGCAACCAGTACTTGCCTTCTTTTATTAGCAGGTAGTTCATGATTAGGGCCATCATGGTGAGGCTGTGACTGCTCAGATGTTTTCTGTGTTACCTTTCTGTCTGGAGAGTCTTAATTCAAATACTCTTGTTCATTGTCACAGTGGATCTGCTTTTTTATTTTGAAATAATAAACATAAATTCCTTACAGATTATCTGCACAGTTACTGGTTTTATTACAACAATCCCAATCTTGTTGCTTAAGAATCATGACCCCACAGAATTTTTATCAGGACTGTTAAATTGAAGGGGAGAGGGTGATTTTGGTGACATCTGCTCAGGTGTTTTCTGTGTTACCTTTTTGTCTGGAGAGTCTTACTTCAAATACCCTTGTTCATTGTCACAGTGGATCTGCTTTTTTATTTTCAAATGACAAACATAAATTCCTTACAGATTATCTGCACAGTTACTAATTTTATTACAATACAAATTTTGTTGTCTAAGAATCATGACCCCACAGAATTTTTTATCAGAACTGTTAAATTGAAGGAGAGAGGATGATTTTGGTGACATCTGCTCAGATGTTTTCTGTGTTACCTTTTTGTCTGGAGAGTCCTACTTCAAATACCCTTGTTCATTGTCATAGTGAATCTGCTTTTTTATTTTCAAATGACAAACATAAATTCCTTACAGATTATCTGCACAGTTACTAATTTTATTACAACAATCCCAATTTTGTTGTTTACCATGATCCCCACAGAACTTTTATCAGGGTGAGTACTGTTAAATTGAAGGGGAGAGGGTGATTTTGGTGACATCTGCACAGATGTTTTCTGTGTTACCTTTCTGTCTGGAGAGTCTTACTTCAAATACCCTTGTTCATTGTCATAGTGAATCTGCTTTTTTGTTTTGAAATAACAAACATAAATTCCTTACAGATTATCTGCACAGTTACTAATTTTATTACAGCAATCCCAATCTTATTGTCTAAGAATCATGACCCCACAGAATTTTTATCAGAACTGTTAAATTGAAGGAGAGAGGATGATTTTGGTGACATCTGCTCAGATGTTTTCTGTGTTACCTTTTTGTCTGGAGAGTCTTACTTCAAATACCCTTGTTCATTGTCATAGTGGATCTGCTTTTTTATTTTCAAATGACAAATATAGATTCCTTACAGGTTATCTGCACAGTTACTAATTTTATTACAGCAATCCCAATCTTGTTGTCTAAGAATCATGACCACACAGAATTTTTATCAGAACTGTTAAATTAAAGGAGAGAGGATGATTTTGGTGTGGAAGGGTTTAACGAGGCTTCTGAACTAAGCAAGAGTTGTATTTATTTTTTTGTCCGTTATCTTTATTTATATCTTTTTTTTACAATGAAGCACTGGAGGGTTTATGGAGTGTCCAGTTACAGGCAGAGTGGTGTCAGTGTTCTGGCATCTCATCCTTGTGCCCACACTGGAATGTGATAATGATCACCTGGGAAACACTTGGCCATTGTAAGGCAAGCTGAATTTCTCCTCTCTGCTCTGCATTCAGAGATTTGCCAGAAGATTTTTTTAAGAAATCCTTGGAGGTCTTTTTTTTTTTTTAATGACCAAACTGTGGGTAAATAATCTGGGATCAGAATTGTACACCAGTGGATTCAGTCCTAGGGCATGTGAAAAGACCAGCACTTTGAAAGGCTTCCCTGGCTGTGGCTGGGTTTGGGCAGAGGCTTCCAAAACCACACAGGTGCTGCTTTGTTCTCCAGTGATCCATGCCTTAGTATCCAGAAGGTAGAAATATCTGTTGTTTGATTCTGGTTTAAGGCATTGAGGTGCAAAATTTACCTTAGGAGAGGGTCCACAATACAGGATACTGGGATTTATGAGGATGAGATGGCTGTGGGGAACAAGCAGTCTGATATGGCCTTCTGTAGAAACATTTGCATGACTAAATATAGATTTAGAAAGCAAATTTGTGCCCTTTTGAAAAGCTTTATTTAAATTTTGAGTAGATTGCCTGGATTGATTTACTGAGAAGTTGTGTGAGGTGTTGCTGAAACTTAAAAGTGGCAGCTCTTGTTCTGGAGGTGTGTAGTATAAACACGTCTAAGAATTATTACCTAAATAAGATGAGGAGTGGGAGGGGTGACAGGCATAGAGAGAAATAATGAGATTTACTCAGTGCTGAAAAAGTCCTCAAGGAATAAAAGGAAACACACCTGCCACTCTGGGTACCTAAATCTCTTGTAAATATGATTCTTTTCATGTGTCATTTCAACACCCTGTGTTTAAAATACTGTAAATATTGCCTGGTTGGCTTTTTCCTTTGTTGAGAGGGAATGGATGTATTTAATCAGTTTCCTTGCCCTCACATCCACATCCAGTTCTATTTCTGTCCCCATATAACCCGTCCTTAAGTGGTTCTGCTCCAGCACAGAACAGCCCTTGGTGGAAGGGAGAAAACCATCAGGCTTTCTTTCCCACTATCTTTAATGCATTTATTTTGTGTGGTATTTGATTTTTCCATTCTGGAGTGGGTCAGTTGCTGTGTCAGATCCCATTTCTACTCAGCAGGGCTGGAGAAGGTGTGTGTGCTCTTGGGGGAAGGAAGGCATGAGGTGTGGGTGCTGGTGGGACAAGCTGGAATAATCGTCTTGGGAGAAGCAAAGTGTAAAGGTGCTGCTGATTGTTGGGTCATTTTTGGGCCCTGCCTAAGGTTCTGCTAAGCCCAGCTCATCTCCCCATGAGCTGTGGGCCGTGGGAGCCTCATGTCTCCTTTCCTTCTGGTCTGGGGGTCACTGGGGACTCAAGGGCTCCCCTCAAGATAATGGATGTTTGCTTTGAGTCCTGCTGTCCTCCTTCCCTCAGCTGTGTCCTTAAAGAAAAGGAGCAGACAGAACTCTTTGCTCAAAGCCCACTAAACACCTTTAAATTATCCCAGAGAAATGGGGTCACACATGATTGTCCATCCTGTGTCCTGCTTTTTTTTGCTGCCTTGCACTGGAGGTCACATCCTGCCTTGGAGGGTGTGTGGTGACTCCACAAAGCAGGTGAGAAATTTAACACAGTCTTGAGTGGGTGCTTGGGAGTCCTTCCCATAAAATGATACACTTTGTACACAAAAAGAAGTACACAGGAATATACTTAGGGTCTATTTGAGCTACAGAGAAAATGCTTAATAATAATGCTTAATGATTTAGTTTGTACTCAGAGGTAAAGCAGTGCCTTTAATTCAAACTGCATGAAAGCAATAGATTATTTTTTATGATGTACTTACTGTTAGGCTGACTATTCATCCACAAGCAAATATTTTTGTTTTATAAAATAAAGAGGCTTTAATGTGATTTTGAAGGCAGAGCGATTGGCTATGTGTGTTTAACAATAATGTGAATGGGGCCATGTGTTGGGTTCAGTTTGGTGTCAGCTGTTCATTGCTGACCTTTGACTGGTTAATTTAATGTTCTCTGACATTTGCTCAAGAAGCTTTTTTGCTGTTTTGCTTTTTTTCCTTTTTTGCTGACAAGTGATCGCCAATGAATTGACTGATGAGAGAATAAGGGAGTCTCGAGGTGGTGTAAAGCAGCAAAGAGATACATTTGGGAGCCATGGATCATTCACTGACTAGAGGAAAGGAGAGGGAAATTTTTAACCTTGTGTAAAAGTTATGGTTTATTACTTTGTTAGACATCTGTTTTCCTGATGCTAATTGTATTTAATCCTTCTTGGGGGCGGAGGCTGGTCTCAGGGCTACTCAGTACTTTTATGAGCTCTGCCAGTCTTAGCTGCCCTCGTGGAAATATCAGGCTGCTAATCTGATCTTTGGGTTATATTTGCTTTTTGAGACAAGCATCTGCAAGAGAGTTGGGAGAACAGAATGTTGTCAGTGCAAAGCAGGTGTCCATGAAGAATGGGCAAAGCCCTCCCTAACCCTTATCCCTTACCCATTGTCACACCCTAGTTTATATAAAAAGTAAACATAAAGGGTCACACCAGATAGACACGAGTGTTTAAACCACTACAAAAACTCGTTTAGACCATCAGAATACTTCAATGTGCTATCTACTACTAGTTATACTAAAAAAGAGGAAAAACTGAGAGTGTAGAAATACAGGAACAGATGTGCTAGATGCAGTTGTGTTGTCTATAAATGCTGAGTTCAGGATGTCTTGCTGAGAGCTTGCTTTCTGCATTATTGATTTGCAGAACACTGGACAAATGTCAGCACACAAAACTGCACAGACTTCGTCCCTCAGTCCATGGAAGAGCCTGATTTAGGCTACTAAACAGCAGCATTCCATGTATTCCATAATATTCCATAATATTCCATGCTATGTTTTGTACCCCATGGGCTCTTGGGGTTTTTTTTTCACTTGTTTGTTTCTGTGCAATCTCAGTATCTCAGTATGTAAGACTGCTCATTTTTCAAGTAATCCTGATTTTTACCAGTTGCTGCTTAAGCTAGTTTGTACTCAATAATTATTTCTTTGGCCAACTGTGTAGTAGTAGTAGTTGTTGTTGTAGTAGTAGTAGCAGTAGTAAATTTTTCCCTTGTGCACTTACAAAATGAGGTTTGAGGACCTCGTGCCAAAACATCCATCCTTCGAATCCTCTAGGAGCTTCTGAATCATAAGTAAAGAGATCTGTATCTTTTGAAGGCACTACTGTTCCAACTTATTAGTATTCTTTGCAGTGTGTGCTGGGAAATGTTAGTTCCTGGTGTTTCTGTGTGCTCTTCACAAACACCTCTGAATGAATCTGTGGGCTCCTCCTGTTTTAAAAACTGAATTGTGCTCTGATTTGCTTGATTTCTTCTTTGGGATCTCTTAGATAGCACTGCAGTGAGAGCGGATGAGCTGACAGTAATTTCCCTAAGGATCCCTTTTTCTAAAAGACACCCACCGTAGGTATAAATTTGCCCTGTGGAGCAGAGCAGCTGCAGCCTTTGTCAGCTCCAATAGAGTTCAGTAAGATGTTTTCTCTTTATTGGCCTTTGTGTCAGAATCACTCGGGTGGGGACAAGCCTGCACTCCCTTGATTCGTGCCTGGAAGTGTCACTCACCTCCTTAAAATGATGTTGGGAGCGATGGAGCTGAAGTTCAGTGGGTTCAATGCCTATATTCCATGTATTTCTGTATCCCCTGGAGCTGTGTTTCAATGAATATGTAGAACGTTGGATTCATTTTCCACTTCTTACCTGTATGAAACATACTTTTCCTTTGCATCTGCCATTGAGATGTGGTTTCTGCATTAAAGATGTGGTTTTTGTAGGAGGTACACCTCAGAAGCTGGATGTTGTTGGTTTCTTATCATCTTTTCTTTGTGTTAAAGCTGGGATTAATGCACAGGACACAGTTTTGTGCTTGGACTCGGTGTTTATAAATTCTTATCTATAGCACAGTCTCTTGAGTTGTGTGTTCTAGCAAACAAGGTAGAAAATGGAGTTGTCTCTGACTCTTTCCAAGGTTATTTACGCATAAACTATCCAATAACGAGATGACACCCATATTATTTATACTTTTGACCCAATAATTGACCTCCCAAGGTGGGAGGACCATCCCAATGTGGACCTTTTTCACCCAGTTAGAAAAAACCACCCGAAATCAAGAAGGTGAAGAAGAAGGACTTAGCCTATGCCCTAAAACCTCCATGTTGCTTTATATATATTGCTATATACTAAAATCTTAAACCCTAACTTTTCCACCCTGTGAGATCACACACTTCTATTCAAACCACACCCCCACATCCCCAGTGCTGTCACTCAATTTCAGAATCCTGTTCCAAGGACTCAGGTCAGATGTTGTGCTTGCTTGAGGGTCAGTGCCTTTTTGCACAGAAATCCTGAAATCCTCAGTTTCCAGAATTCCAACAGCATGTAAACACCTTTCTGGTAAAAAAATCAATGATACTGATGTTTTCTACATCTTCCAGAACCCCTCAGTAATTGTCAGCTGCCTGGATCTGTTCACAGGGTGTCACCGGCCTCTGTTCTTTGGAAGGATTTGTCATTTTGCCTGTTCCAGTGTCAGGTGCAGCCACGGGTGAAAGGCTAATGCCTGGCAGTCTTGCTCCTCCAGAGTCCAGCAGTGATGGCTCAGGAGAAAAACCTGCTGGAGGTATCTGGGAAAGGTTATTTGTAGAGAGAAAAATGAGTTTGTAACCTCATAATTGCTGTGGGATTGCAGAAACAAAATTTTCAGTGCAAGCGTTGCCAAGGGTATTAAACGAACACTGGAAAAATGGCAGTTCTGGGAAATTCAGCTGTAGAATTGTTTTGTTCAGAAAACAACACCAAAACCAACCAAAAAACCACCCACAAAACCAGAAAAACCTCAACCAACCAACCCACCCCAAATCTAAGTGGTGAGCTGCTTTTTCTTTCAGGTTGTTTTAATAGTAGTCTTAATTTTCATTCACATCTCAACCATTTGCCCACAGCTTGATTAATTTGTTACAATTTCAACTTTTAGATTATGCTCTTAGCCTGCCTTTTGCAAAAAGTGGCCTGTAACCTAAAATCTCAATATAGTGCTACAACAGCTGCTGCAGCTTTCTTTTTTCCCTTTTTAATTTTTTTTTTTACCTATTTCTGAAGTCTTAAGATTACTGAGCTTGAACTGAAGTTAACAAAGAACTGAGCAAGTAATGCTGAAAATAATAGTTGTTCGATCAGGATTAACAGGCAGCCAGTCCTGATAGCTGTTTCCTTTTTTTTCTTCTCCTATTATTTGTATCTCCTCGGTTAATTCCTGAATCAACCTTTTATACTGGTGCATAATTCGCTTTTTTCCCCCCTTCTTTTTCGAACTGGCAACGTGCTCTTTGTTCTGCATTCCTCCCTCCACCCCTTGCTCCAGGCAGAAAAGAGTAACTGATGTTGCTGGTGTCCCTAAGCCTTGTTTCTGTGCCTGTCCTCCCAATGATGACCACTAAATTGCTCTGATTTTATCTGCAGCTGAGCTCTGATTTTATCTGCAGCACTACTCTTAGCTGATAATTTTTACTTTAAACCATGTCTTACTTTAAACCATGCTTACTTTAAACCATGTCTTACTTTAAACCATGCTTGGTTTCATACATTAGGTGGGCTTTCATCTGCATCTTGAGGGGGGAACATTTTGACCACATCTATAGCAGGGATCAAAGTGAATGTTCTCATCTGAAGGAAAATCAAGCATTTACCAAGTTAAAAAAAAATAATAAAGTCAGATGTTTGATTTCTATAGATCCCAGTAAAATGACCACAAGGATTAGTTGCAGGAGTTTTAGTACCTCTAAATTCTATATAGTTTTTCTTCTCGCTGAACCCTTCACTCAGCTAATTTTAGCAACATAAGTTTGCTGGAGTAACACTTTCCTGGGTGTAGGTGTTCAGGGAAAAGCAGGACTAAATGGGAAACTAAAAGCAGGATATCAAAAAGATAAAGGGACTGTGTAGGTGTGTGTAAAATTCCATTGGGATTTGAGTGATGGAGGCCCCAGTCAGGACAGGCTGTTGTCACTGCCTTGTGCTTTCTGAATTTTTCCACAGCTTGCAGAGCTTTTGATCAACCTTCTTGCTGCAATATAATTCTCGAAAGACTATTAATAATAATAATAATAGAAGTATTTCTACCATCTGTATTTCAAAAAGGGATGTATGAAGAAAAATCGTAAGGAACTGGTAATAGTCTTAGCCTGGTGTAGGTCATGCTGTTCAAGAACTGGAAATTGCCATTAAATATCTTTATGTTAAAACCCTTTCTGCTGGAAATAGATGTAGCCTGCAGTTGATCTGCCTCGTGACAGTTCTATTAAAAGACTGTGCTATATATATATATTTCTGAAGAAAGCTTCAGGAGCTGTACAAGAATTATTCCTTTTGCTTGAGTGATTTTTTTCAGGAAGGTTTAGGAGTCCTTTAAGTGGCTGAGGGCTGTGAGGAGGCTCCCAGACAGAGATGCCCAAACCTCCTGTACCTGTGGGAATTGTGCCTGTGCCATCACTTCTTGATCAACCATAAAGTAAACTTTTAAATTATTAATTCTGGTCTGCTCTAAGTTTTACTTGACTGGATTTTTTTTTTTCCTTTTAACGTAGAAGGAGGTGTTAAGAGTTCAGTATCAGAATTTTTAGCAAAACCCTACAGCATTGATTTGAACTGCCAGATCAATGAAAGTACAGCCTGGTGTGACTTTAGTGAACCTCTCTAATTAGGATTTGCTATCACAGATCAGGCCAGTGGTTTCCTGAGTCTGAGCATCCTGCCTGCAGCAGTGCCCACACCAGCTGGCTCTGATGGAAGTAGCATCCCCCCCTCCCTCCTTCCCCAGCAAGGCATAAGGTCAGTGGGAAGTGAAAAAGCAGAATATTCCTCTTGTACCGTGCAGGGAATCATTCTGCATCCCAAAGACAGGGAATTGCTGACTGGGGTCTTGGCCAGCCTGTCTGTAAGTGGCCTTTAGGGGTAAAATCACTAATTTTTTAAGTAGTGCTAAGCTAAACTTAGGTATAGAGGGTTGCTCCTTCCCATTAGGAGGAGTATTTCTTAATTATTTCTAAATATACAAGTATGTTTGATTGAAAAAGCCTTTGTGACACAGACTGTAGTGGAGAAGAGGGAACTGAAGTTTTTTCTATTCCATCTGCACTCTAGAGCTTTTTTCCTATATTCCTTTAGTCTGCATCATAGCTGGGGACACTGCCCTTCTCTGCCCCTTTAAATCTGATCTAGTGCCAAATGTGGAGCTTTAACTATTGCCAATTTTCTTCTGTCTAATTGGCATATAGATCGTGATACAGAGAGGACTCCCAGCCTCCTAAATGGGAGCAGGAGGAACTAAGCTGGAAGCAGGGTCAGCATTGACAATTTAATGTAATTTAGCAAGTTATCAGTCAGGGGAAGATTCAGTTAGATTTGTATCTGTGAAACAGATGGCCAACTGCAAGACCATTAGATTAGGTTTGTGATGTTTGTGGAAATTAATTCAGCACTTTATTTTTTTTTTTTGTTTGGGGGAGGAGAAAATTTGTAAGTGCTTAACAGGAACAATTTATAAAGATGACCTTGTTTCCTACAAAATATGGCCTGGGTCCCAGGTGTGCAGGAGGCTTTTTTCTGTACCTTGATTTCTGGGCTGTGTGGCAATATAGTGAATAACAAAACCAGAAATGCTTCCACCTATGTATAGATGGTTGTTAATATATCCAAGTGCAAGAATTTTACCTCAAGATCTCATTAAGAAAATATTTAGGGCCAGACACCTGTGTGGGCTGCATCCCCTCATCTGTATGTTGATACAGATACATACAAATATTTCCTTTTTTCTCTACTGAAGAGTGAGGACCAGATTTTAAAAATGCTGGAGATCTGGCACTTGTTTGTGGTTTTTTTGAACTATTTGAAGTTTTCTGAAAGATTGGTTGTTTATTTTGATGGCTAGAAGGAAGATGAGCTCTAGGGATGCGACTCTGATGGGAGAAGCTGGATCCTTCTGAGAGTCTTTTTGTGTGTCTTTGGGACGGAGTCTTTGCCACACAAATTAATGCTCAGCTGTCACAAAATATTTTGGTACTATCTAAAAAATGTAGCTTAAAATAAAAATAGGCCTTTCAAAAGTTGGTCACAGCTAGGATTTGTCTAGCCAGCTGTCTCATTTCTGACAGTGCCCAGGAGCTGAAGCAGCATTAGAAAATAGGAGTATGGGTAGAATAGAAAAAAAAGTCTTTGGAAAGGTAATTGGCTCCTTCTTGTTCTTGCTCTTACCATCAATAAGCTGTAGAATGAATGGAATTAATATGTAATTATCATTATTGGTATTAATTAGTTGTTAATTGTTTATTAATAATGGTTTTTGTGTAAATAATTATTATTAATATGTAATTATGTGATTAACTACCAACTTCAGTACTGCTCAACATTCCTGTTCAGAAGAGTTAAGTGTGCACCCCATGACTGAGAATTGAGYAGAGGCTTGAAGCAATCACGTGGTCAGGTCTTTGCTCAAGTTTGGGTCCTGTTTCCTCCTTTCTTCATTCCTTCCCTCTCCAGATTTTGCACTGATCCTGCTTGGCAGATAAAGTGATGAATGGGTTGTTGGCCTTCCTTAACTCAGTTGCAGTGATTTTTCATCCATGTGTTGGTTGCCTGTTGTTTTATGTCGTTCCAAGCTTCTGGCAGCTCCAGAGGCACTGCCTCTCGTGAAAAGCTTTGGACACGGAACTAAATTACATTTTACAGCGTGAGGAAGGCGGCACAGTTGACTTTACTCTTTTTTGAGTGGCATCAGGCACTCTGTTTTTGGGAGAGGAGGATATTTGGCTGGTGGCTGCGGTGTTGATATGGACTGAGCCTACCCAGGCCCTGGTTTTGAAGTCTCATTTTTGTCCATCGGACACTAAGCAGACCCAAAAGGGAATGTTGGCTGGTCCTTCTTGGCTAAAAGAGGGCTGGGATTTGGTGTGAGACCGAGGCCAATTTCTGTAATCCCCTAATCCCCACGGCAAAATTATTTTGTTAAAAATTAAGAAAAGCTTTTGCAACGTTGCCTGGCCTCAGTGTTTGGATCCAGATAACTTTCATCTTCATGCACTGCTTGGAGTTGAAAGGGTTTAGTATCGTGTGCCTTAGAAACCGATTTTATTGTTACTTGGAGTTGCTTCACATCTGCAAAAGTTGTTTTGACAAATTAATCCTCTGAGCAATCAAGAGAAAATGAAACAGAGGAGTGAGTTTGTTCTTAAAATGCTACACGGCAAATCAGGTTCCTTTTCCAGCCCTCTTCAGATTATTATCTCTTGGAATCTTTTCCTTGCCCTTTGTTTCTCAGTGTCCAATCCAGCAGTGATAGTTCATCTGTTCTGATCCCTCCTGCGGCCATGGCTCTCTGCCCAGAGGAGATGATACTGCAAACACACAGATTTGTGACCCCAGGTGAAAAATACCAATGAAATTACAGCAGCTGTTTGGAACTGCCTCTCTCATACCTTTTCCAAATAGAGAAGACGAGGCTGTCTTCATTAGAGAAGTTCAGATGGCTTTTTTGCTGTGGGGAGCCAAGTGTGCCAGGACTACATGGGAGTTTTGGGAACTGATCACACTGAGAGWTGGGTGCTTGCAGCAGAAGCAGCCTGGGGTTAGATCCTTCTCCCATCTTCAGTGGTCAGGATTTTTAGGGGGAACACGTGTAATCTTCCTCCCAAAACCCCTCATCCTGGTGCCTGTCTGCATTAGCAGAGCTGTTGCTCCAGCACGGAGCACATCAGAGCCTGGGCCCTCTGAGCTGTTTGGGTAAAGCAGCAAACTCCATGTCACAGCACATCATGTTCTCCTCCAGCTCCATCAAAGCCCCTCTGGTCCTCCACCTCCCCAAAACAAACACCCACCTCTGCCACGGTGAGGGGGCTTTGCTGGGGGGAGAGCTGCCGTGGAGACACTGTGGCTCCCGGCCTGTTTGCTTTTCATGGAGCAGTTCAAAGGGCCCCATGGATCTGGCTCTGGCAGGAGGGAGTGAGTGTGTGTGTGTGCCTTTTGAAAAATCAACAGGGAAAATGTCAGACATCTATCCTTCAGCTTGGCAAGAGGGGAGGTGAAGCAGCCCTTGCTTCTTACCTTGGCAGCATGGGCCGTGTTATTTTTGCTAACATAAAGAATTCCAGCCAAGCGTCTTACCAAGTGCCAATTCTCTGTGTTTTTAAGGRATGCCAGCAGCAGTGGTCAGAGCACGGAGTCAGGGCTGACTTGCACACGGTGGGGTCTTGCCAGAGGGCAGGCAGCCCTTACTCTGCACCAGGTTGTGTGTGTCCAGTGCCAGGTCTACATTCAGCTTGATGGTTTTTAGCTTGCATTTGTGACAGATAAAACCTTCAAATATTGTGATTGTGAGCGTTCCAAAGTTCTAAAGAGAGTTGTGTACCTGGAGTTTTTTGGGTTTCCTTTCAGAGCATGCATTTCCTTAGGTGTTAGGAGTATTTGCATGAAGGGGGTTGTCTCTATAATAGGTAGAAAGCCTCCTGATTGTGTAAAATCAAACAGCCAATGCCCAAACCAACAACAAACCAAAACCCCAGCAATTTCTTTAATAATTCCTTTAATGCCTACAGTGTCCAACACAAAAGACCTGCCTGACTTTATTCTTGCTGTAAATAGCTTTGATATGATAAAATACAATGATCCTGTTTGAAATTGATGCCAAACCTTGGAACTCCGTGTTACACACAGTAGTAAGAGAAGGGAGCAGAGTAAGGGAAGAGCTGCAGGAGGGGTGGGAGTTGTGAAGTGTGACCGTGTCAGAAATCTGAGCGCTGTGCGTGCGTGTCTTCAGCTAAAATTAACCACCCAAGCTTCACATGCCAGCATATATAGAATCATTTAACTGTGGACCCCCTGAGAAGGAAGAGCAAGCTGGACTCAAGCAGGATATATTCCCGTTAAATATGCCAATAAGTAGTATGACCTTCCAGGTCCCTGTTCGTGGGAGAAGTAAATTTTCCTGTGACCATTATAAAACAGTAAGCAGCTCTTGGCTCCTCGATCATGGCAGTGGTGCTGTTGAAGAGTAACTAACTTCAGCCTTAGAAGTTGTTGTTTTGGGGGTTTTTTKGKKKTTTTTTTCCCTTTCTTCTGCAGCTTTTTAGGATTTTCGGTGGTTTCTCTTTGGAGTAGATGTGTATCAGCTTTCCAGATAAGCCCTTTTCTGTCGCTGTTTGTGGGTGGTAGTAGATGTGAAYGGGTATATTTTGTGTGTGAGAACTGTGATGTTGGAGAATAACTTGCTGTGCACTTCAGGTGACTTTTTAGAGAACACTGAAGAAGAAAATAGTGCATTTGCTGCTTTTACTCTTYGAGGTAGATTATAAATCTTGGTTGGTGTGAGATCAGTTCAGGTGTTTCACTGCAGCCAGATGTGACTCGGGGTGGGTTTTGCTGCTCAGCTCAGCAAACTCAACTCCGTTCACTTCTGGATMCGTGAAGGAACTGTCGCAGGTGTGAATGCCATCTCATTTTATTCAGGGCTTCGTGGGGTTTCTTGCAAGGGGGAATGGGAGGGCAGCCACCTGCTCGGCGTGGTGTGTGTGGCTGCAGCTTGACAGGGATTTGTGTATGGCAAACGTGGATAATGGGGGCATTGAGAGCGCAGCGTGAGGGATGCCAGCACCATCCCTGTCCTTGCTTCACCTTCCCCGCTGCTCCAGGGGAAAACGCTGCTCTGGTGGGAAATAGCCAGGAACAGAGTCCAGAAACTTCACAACTCGGGGGGGATAAAAAGGACTTCTCTYTTTGCTCCTCTTTTCTATCAAATGTAGTCAAATATCCAGTACGGTAAGAGCAGGAGTAGGGAATTKCCAGCTGAGCAATTGAAAGCATGATGCTTGTTCAGTATCCACCCAAGATTTGCTCTAAACACTCGGTGCCTRCTCTGAAGTGTGGACAATCCAAGGCTCTCTATTCCTGGAAAGGTCACAAGCCTACTAAAATTGACACATATGCTTGGCTCAGCGTGCTGTGAGTCAGCCCATTGCTTTTGAATGGCAGTCATATGCATGAGAAAAGCCCTCCTCAGCTGGGAATAAGGCTTTAAAGAGAGAGAAATAAGTAGTCTCGGTGGTGTTTAAATTACCCATTTCTCTATTTAACTTCCAAAAGCTAATTAATGTACACAAGTGTCCAGTAAAATGTAATATTCAGAAGAATATCCCCCACCAACTGGGTAATAAATCAAAGCAGTTGCAACAAACACTTGCACATCTGAGTAGAATAAGTAATTTAGTTGAATTGCCTTAACAAAAAAAAAAAAAAAGGAAAAAAGCAGAGTTGCCTCTATTTCCCCAGAAACGTGGGATCCAAGTGGGAATTGCAGATGGTTATAGCTCAATTCTCCAATAATTAATGATAACTCAAAAGTTCCAGCACTTCAGGTAATTGAGAGTACTGGCATGATATTAGATGCTAATTAGTAGGTGTATGTGTATATGTGTATGACAGCTATTTTTAGAGGATTGCAAATCATAAACCCAGAGAGTGGTTTTTGGGTTGGAAGGGACCTTAAAGATTTCTCATTCCAACCCACTGCCATGGGCAGGAACACCTTCCACTAGACCAGGTTGCTGAAAGCCCCATCCAACCTGGCCCGTTCTCCACACAGTGACATTCCAGGAAGGAAATTTTGCTGTCTCACCTGCCTGCTGGAAGGAATCCACCTGCAATTCAGCCCCTCACTGCCTCAGCCTTGGAGTTTCTGGTGGTTTCCTCCCTTTATGAGCTGGCTTTGGTGCCAAGGTGCTTGGTAGGGTTGGGTGGACAAAGCTCCATCCTGCCTTTCCAGATGTTTCCAGTGTCTTGGAGGAGAGAGGAGAAGTGGTTCACTGCTGGCCTYGTGTCTCCTTCTGGTCTGGGGGTCACTGTGGACTCATGAGCACCCCTCAGGAGGATGGATGTTTGCTTTGAGTCCTGCTGYCCTCCTTCCCTCAGCTGTGTCCCTAAAGAAAAGGAGCAGACAGAACTCTGCTCAAAGCCCACTAAACACCTTTAAATTATCCCAGAGAAAGGGGGTCACACGTTGTCCATCCTGTGTCCTACTTTTAAGTCTTTGTTTTGTTTTGGAAGAACTTATATTGGGGGAAGAAACATGAAACAGTCTTTTTGGATAGCAGTGCCAAGCTGCTTTTATTTGGGGTAGAGTTGGCACTACCCTTTTAGTGGGATTTGTGTCTTGGTACAGAGGTACAGATAGAGGCTTTTACAGGATTTAAGAAGCATGTAGGGGCAACTAAGGCCACAAATTGTAATAAATCTCTGAAAAAAGGTCTGTGACAAATGCTGCTAAACTTGATTTTATTTATTTTTTTTTTTACCACGTGCTTCCTTCTTGTCCTTTTGCCAGTAACTGAGCAAACTATTGTGAGGTTCATAATCTCTATGTGCTTTCCAAATAGCCATTATCCTTCCTGTGCTCCCTTGGAGCCAGAGATGCTCCAGAGGGATGGGTTTTTCTTCTAAACCTTTTGGCTTTAGCTATTTAGCTCTGGGCTTTGCAGTGTGATATCTGCTCATGAGATCATTGTGTTGGACAGCATAAGATTGCAAAAATTGGGGTTTGGTGTCTCCACGTGTGCAAGCCCCATGACACTGGGCAGCAGTGAGTATTTCACTGCTTTCCCAAAACCCCAGAGTGTTGTAAGGGCTGCAGGCATTCCCCTTCAGGTCATCTCAGTGTGTCGTGGCTATTTTTAGGTTTTGGGGTGGTTTTTGTTTTCCCTGTGCAGTTCAGCAGGCGCAGCGTGGTTTGGTCAGCAGCAGCACAGGCGCTGCATTGTGGAGGCTGTTCAGGAATGGGAGCTCATTGGTGTGACTAACCCTGCTGTTCAATCACGAGAAAAAGCCTTGCTCTGCTCTAATTATGCCCCACGATGTCAAAAAGATGTTCTTCAGCTGTTACCAAATTGGTGAGAGCCTGATTCATGATAATTATCGGGAGAAAACAATCGGAGGCTGATTAGTTCAGAACTGACGTGGCAGGGGAAGGAAAGAAAGATTTGAAAATGTAGTTGGGCATTGATGATAATTACATTTTTGTATGTGTGTGTGTGTGGAAGTGAGTAACAAGGAAGAGATTCAGGCATATTTTTTACTTGCAGAGAAGAGAGACATTCTTTTTGAGTAGTTTCAAGTGTGAATCCTTTCCRTTCCATGAGTGCATTTCAGAATAGTGACTCAGAGGTAAAAAACATCAGGTAGTTCCCATTTAAAGGAGACCCTGGAGTACATGATAATACCTGACACCTAATTGCAGCCCCACRGATATACTGTGTCTCTAAAGGATCTTCCTGGATTCATTGCTCCTGTGACTTTATTCATGCTTATTGATGGAAGACAATGATCAGCTTTTTTCTTTACAGACAGATTCCAAAATCTTTAGAATTTGGATTTTTTTTCCCCCCCAAACCTCACTGGTTTTTTTCACATTTTAGTGTTTTAGCTATGAGTCATAATGTAGTGAATATTTCCAAAATTGATACTTAACTGTAATGCTCTTAGTTCAAAATCTGGTGCATCAAAGGGGGAGAGAAAAAGAGAGAAGAAAAAAGTCTTTTGCACGCGTTTTTAATTTGTTCCCAGATAATTGRATTCCTGAGATCATACAACACAGAGGAAAAAAACCAAAAAACTGCCCAACAGCTGAGTCCTCCTTTAACAAAAGCTGGGACTTAGACCCGAGTTAAACATTAACCTGACTTGGACACAAAGACCTGCTTATGGTGACAATGCCCAAATCACCCTGTTCACTTGATTTTTGTAACTAAAGCAAGGAAACTGGCTCCAGTGATTTTCATACTGTGTGAAATCAGTCAAAAAAGTTTTAAAAGCCCATACTGGTGTGTATAATAAGGCAATATCTCTTTGGGTTTGAATATTTCATATAGCAAAATTTTTATATTTTTAAATAGACAATGTTCAGGTAATTGTGACATGAATATTCAAACATGTGACTTCATACCTGTTTGCTGAAAATACCTGAGGAACACTCATAATTGATGTGCAAAGATAGGAAAACGGGAAGTTTCTCAGCAGTGTTTTCTTCTTTTATTATTGTTTTTCCAATTATTTGCCTGGTTTTGAACATTTGAAAACACAGTGTGCTTTGAAACGTATTTTGCGTGTCTAGAAATAGCAGCCATTGTGCAATTTTTATTTTTATTTTTTTTACTTGTTTGTATAGAAGCGGGAAAGAAACATTAGAAATCTATTTGTGTAGTACATTACAAAGGCTTGCAACAAACAGGTTTTGAA
The DNA here is from genome assembly GCA_003546035.1 of Mixornis gularis. NCBI lineage: Eukaryota > Metazoa > Chordata > Aves > Passeriformes > Timaliidae > Mixornis > Mixornis gularis. Next base: position 303,772 of record QVAJ01000389.1, read on the forward strand.
AACATCCTGGGAATTTTCAATGATTAGCTTAATATGTGCCATAAACATCAGTGGTGACCACCAGGAGCTACTGCAATAAGCCTGGGTAATAATCCCTGAGAATGCTTCAGAGCTTGTAAATATACAGTTTAAAAAAATAATAATTTGCATGTTATGCATATTGCAAAATAATGTTGTGTGATAACATTTTTAAGAGAAGGGCTGGTTTATTATATCTGTGTTTTCTGTGAAATGCTTTCCTAATCAACTAGTGGAATGAAATAATATTCCACCCACCCTTAAATACCCCAGGAACAAATATTTTCCTCCATGCTGGTGTGCATTTCATAAGTAAGCATAAAAGCTCTGCTTGTAGCAGGCTGACTTCAGCACCCAAAGTGATTAATACGAGAATAATTTGTCACCAGAAGGAATTTCTCTGTGTGTCATCATAGGCAGTGAATCAGGCAGGAGGTATTTGGGGTTTTCGGGTTGTCCCCTTTGCCAGGAGGATTTATGGGAGTTCAGGGATTTCTTTGGTGCACTTCCAGGGTATGAACATAAGATGAATATAAGATGAGTATAAGGTGAACATAAGTTAGTGGGTGGAACAGGAATTAGGGCAGTGGGAAGCAGGTACAGGATGGCAGTTTGGCAATGCCAGCCACGCATTCTCACGCTGTTATTTGATTTAAAAATCAATCCTAACTAGCTCTCAAGGTCTTGCTGTTGCTGTGATTTCAGGCTCTGCCATGAGGTGTCTGCTCCTGTTTTAACTCCAGGGCTGATCCAAGGGTTTGCCTGACTGCATGATGGAAATGATCCAGGATGGAACCCATGCATCAAAGTATAGACTTAAATTTTCTGGAAATGCTTCAGTGATAAACTAGGACATCCAGTGCAGCCCTCCCATTAAAGGAAACATGTTTATTATTGTGTTTGATAAGTTCCTTGTCAGCTGAATTGCAGGGATGGTGTGGGGGGTGCTGGACCCTTGCACTTGCAAAGTAAATGGTTTTACAACCTGTTACCTTGTGTGTCTTCACTCCTAGACAAGGAAGCTAAAATCACGTGGCAGAAAAGTAGGTTAAGTCAATCTTAGTTCCTTGAAGTCATTGAATCTTTTTAAATGTTTTCCTGTYATGGAAAATGTTTTCTTGTAAAAGGAGCCGAGGAACATAATGTGTAGTTTGTGCAGCGTGGGTTTTTTGTCCATTTTCTTTTCTTGGTCAGGCRGGGAAATCASTCGTGTGTACTCAGCCTTTATTTCRTTGAGATGTTTTTCAGCCCTGGGTTTGTGTTTTTCACGAAGGTGTTCCAGTGTGTTTTTGTGTTCAAACCCGTGACGCTGTTGGCATAGGAAATGCACATCCTGCTGCCCTGAAAGGGGAAAGGAAAGGATAGATGGTGGAAAATAGGGGCATGTCTTTCAGATATTAAGTGATTTGTTCACCAGTTGTGTTTTACAGGTTTAAAAAAAAAAAACAACACACAAATGAAGACTTACAACAAAAACAGCTCTAGTCAAAACCTCTGCTCTTCATTCTGTCATATTAACGTGGAATCAGCAAGTGCAGGAGGGGTGTGAAATTACAATCCTTGTGATCCATCCAGGTTCCTCTGTTTTGTGGCCAATACTTGTCCCCCTGGACTTGGCAGCTGGCTGTTGATTCCCGTGAGGGAGCACATCATCACCACACTGGGAATGCAAGGCTTGGGATGCTCCTGAAATGAGGAGCTGTGATTTGGAGGGTCTGCACTGCTCAGCCCTGGGGCCCTCAGGATAAGAAGGGTGTGGAGCTACTGGAGTGCAAAGGAGGTTCCTGAATTTTATCTTTTTTTTGCCAGGGTCAGGATTAAATGGACTCAGATGTTTATTAATTCTTATCTGTGTTACAGTCTCACAAACTGTGAGTTCTGCAGCACTTCCGGCTAACAAACTGAAAAATGGAGCCCTATCTCTTTCTCTACAAGGCCTTTTAAGGATAAACTGTCCAATTAAGAAATGACACATCAATTATTTTGACTTTTAACCCAATAACCAACCACCCCTGGCCTGCAATGTGGACTTTTCTATCCAGKTACAAAATCCCACCCAGACCCATGGAGAAGAAGGTGAAAAAGAAGCACTCAACCTATACCCTAAAACCTCTATCTTGCTTTATATATATATTACTATATTCTAAACCCTTAAACTCTAAGTTTTCCACCCTGTGATATCACACACTTCTATCCAAACTCCACACCCACAATCCCAGTGCTGTCACTCAATTTTGGGAGCCTTTTCCACGGCCTCAGGTCAATGCAGTGTTTGCTTGGGGGTCAGTGCCTGTGAGCACAGAAAGGCTGAAATTCTCAGTGCCCAGGGCTCCAACACCTGAAATGATGAGAGGGCTGCAGCACCTCTCCTAAATTTGGAGTTGTTCAGCCTGGAGAGCCGCCCCTCTCCTCGTGCTCTTTGCTTTCCATCTCTCAGTGCCTGTGAAGGATAACAGGATTTCCTGGGAAGTGCACAGGGAAGGCTTTCCCCGGGTTTTTGGGAACTGAATCCTGTTGTTCCCTCTGGGTCAGTGACTGACACCCTGTTGTTGGGGCATTTGGCATCCCCACAGGGGTTTGTAGGGTCTGTGGGGGCTGGGATGGCTCATGCTCCAGGGAGCACATTGAATCTATATCTGCTTACTGATAGCCTAGGTTGGGTTGGGTGTGTTTCCACTGTTCTAGACACTCTTCAGAGGAGGGGTGAACATTAATATTTAGATATTTAAAAGGTAAAGTCCTGATATTAATATTTTTTTTACCATGTTTCTTTGGAACATATTAGGTAATTTTACAAAATCTTAATTTGGAATATTGTCCTGTATAAATATTGCCCTATGTATTGTCCTATACATATATATATATATATATATCTCCTAGTGCTGTTTAATTTATAAGGAGAAATTCCTAATGAAGTAATTTAACTTCTTTTTGATAACCCAGCATGAAAAGTTTTTATAAGTTTTCTGGTGATCTCGGTTAAGTTGTGCTGGCATATGATGGGCAGTATTTAATGCAAATTAAGGAGAAGGTTTGGTCTCTTGGTGTGCTTAGTTTTCAGGCCACACATTTTCAAGTAAATTCCAACAGCTGGAAGTTTGCRTACCAGATTAAAAGCAGTTTAATAGGCCTGTTTAACCTGTGAGATGGAATTTATTAGAATTGGTGGGTGTTTAGGACCTTTGAAGGTTTMTTTGGTAATACAAGAAAGGAGTTTCCTCACGATGAAACTGCTGTATGGCTTATATCCACCAGAAACGTTTTGGGGAAAAGAACCCTTAAAACTTTCTCAGTAACAGCTACGAAGAAAAATTGCCGAAGGGAAAACACAAAGGAAAAAACATTTGGGTGGAAATTGAAATCTCTCGTGCACACTCACTGCTGCTGTAGGATATTCCACTGACCTCCTGATGGTCCATTCATGCTGTAACATGTTCAGGAGCTCGCTGTCTTCTGCCCTGAGCTTTGATGTCAGGTTRCTGAACAGAAAAATCCATACTACAGCAAGCTGAACACTTGATCTGCACAAGGCCTTGAATTTTAATGCTGTTGACTTGAAGAGGGGACAAAAAAAAAAAAAAAAAAAAAAAGAGGCAGTGATCTGAAATCAGTCTTTTGGATCCTGGGAGAAGCAAAGAATTCTCATTTTTCAGGCTGTGTTATGAGTAACAGTTTATTTTTGTTTGTGTGTCTCCTAACAGATTTATACGGATTGGGCGAATCACTATCTAGCCAAATCTGGTCACAAGAGATTGATAAAGGATCTGCAGCAAGATGTGACTGATGGAGTCCTGCTAGCTGAAATAATCCAAGTTGTAGGTGAGTGATTTTCTGTGTTTGTGCCAAGWATCCACCAGCTCGCTCAGACAATCCATCCTGGTTTTATCTTCTACACCAACACAGAGTGCATGGGGGAAAATCCATCAAACTCCATGGAATTATGTAGATCATTTTCCTTCAGAGGCTTTGCTAATTAATTTGAAGAAGCCTTGTCTTATAGTGGAAAAATATTGGATGTTGCTGATAAGATCTCCTGACACAGCAGTATTACTCCACGTGGCTTAATGTTAAAAAAAACCCCAAAAACTCATGAGTTGTTTTTTTTTTTTTTTTTTTCTGCTAGGATGCTGTAAGCCCTCAGTGTTTCTAATATCTGTTGGGTACTGGTCTGAATATAATTCACAGTGATATTGCCTCCTGTTTTGAACCTCCTGCCTCCAGTTGGATTTGGGAGATCCACACATAGAGCTGGGAAAGGAGAAGGGGTGTAATTTTTGTGTGGCAGAAAAAGAAATCTTTCATAACGAGTTTTCAGRCGAGGAGAATCACTTACCATCAGGACAAATCTGGAGTGCAGGCTCAGTTATTTTATCCAAAGCCCTTTAGTTCTCTCTTAAATTAGTGCAGTAATGCTCATGGGTAATGAAAGTTCTGAACAATATTCTCCGTGTAGAGCTGTATATTGTCCCTCTCCCCCTGRGCCTGGATCCTTCATTAGTTCCTTCAGAGGCTCATCCATCTGGTGCTGGGGATGCCACAAAACACATGCATGGCCCGGTGGAGATGGAKGGGATGGGAAAGGCTGCTAATGGGAATTAGGACAGCCATTGTTAGGATCAAACTGACAGATTCGAGATGCAAATTAAGAAGGCAGACATCAGAGCATGCAATATTTATTATGTGAGTTTGAGATGCTCTAAGGGAGCTGGTTCTGGGTTTGAGGTAGGGACCTGCCAGCCCTGTTCTGGGATGACACTGTGGAGCATCTTCCAGTGATTCTCCTGGGATATGTTAAAGAAGGTTTTGTCTCTCTGCTGTAGAGCAGCATTAAATCTCAGCAGCATTGCAGCCCTGCCGTGCAGTTACTGAGGTGTAAAAACAGGCCATGGGTTCATTGTGTGTTGACAGGTATTCACTACAAACAATGCTCCTTCCTATATCCCTTTCCTTTCATAGGAAAGGTTTTTAGAAACCCARGAGCAGTCAGGAGTTGATTCCTTTCATGCCTCTCCAGCTACCCTGCCTTAACACAGTTGTGGGAAACTTGTGCATGAGAACAAATGTGCATCAAAATGTGGACTTGGTGCCTTCTACCAAATACTGAAATGTAGCTCTTTGAGTATTGACTTGTGAAAACCCTTAGGAAATTCGAAATATTCCTTCTAAAATACGTAACCAATTATTGCTTTGATCACCTTTGCAGGTTGATTTTTTTTTTTTTTTGGTCTTTTCATAGCTGCCTTTTGGCTAATATTTAAGATAAGGTTTCAAAAGTTGAAGCAGGATGGGAAGGACTTCTTATTCAAAGAACCTTGTTCATGTGAAAGAAAGGTCATATTTAAGCATTCTCTGAGTTTAATTCTCCAAATTAATAGTGAAGAAAAGTGAATTTTATCTGCTGTGCATGGCTTTAGGCAGCTGCATCTCACTGTCACAAACGTGAGGAGGACTTTCCCAGCTAGAGGAAACTTTATCTGTAGCAAAATCCAATCTTTATCTGCCACATCCAAGCTTTTTTCCTAACTACATAGCAAGAAAGCTTTGATATGCAGTGCAGGAGAGGGAGAGGGTTTTTTATGTTATAGTGTGCTATGTGTAAAAGCAGCTGTTTGCAATTCAATTAAAATATATTCACATCATCCTGGTTCATTTCAGTTCCAAATTTATGAGCCTGTAAAAGGATGCGTAGAGTCCTACGTGCCTTAGTAATGCCATATAAACATAGTAGCTGTGCTTAAATCCATGAGTGCAGAAACACTGGCTGTGCCCTGAGTTCTTGGAGGTGTCTCTGTACACGTGTCCCAAACAAGAGACAAGTTCATTAGGCTCCTTCCCAGTAATTATGAATGGGGCTGATTTATAGGGAYACAGCTTTTATTTATTATTAGCCATTTTTAAAAAAAATTGTGTTGTTTGTTTATTATTTATTATTATTAGGTTTACAGGAGTACAGCTGTCAGTCTTTAAACGTGTTATAAATGTAGTTGATGGAGACATTGCATGGTACTAAAGTGAGAGATGGTAAATGTTATGAGATGGGTGCAGAGGACTTGGAAAATGGGATTTAATGAATTCATCTTGGTTTCTGGATGACCAAAGCTGAGATGGCATTCCTGGAAGCAGGATGTGCTCTGTGTGGGTAGGGGCTGAGGGACCACACTGTGGATTTAGCTGCAGAT
>QVAJ01000389.1:316164-329853 GCA_003546035.1 Mixornis gularis
ACTCCAAGGCTGAGCAAATGTAGGAAAGGGAACTTTCCCATCACCTAAGCCTTCCCCTGCTCTGCCTGGGGAGCTTGGAACTCACCAGGAGCGTGTATTTGAAGATTTAATGTGGTTTGATGTTACCAGGGTAACAGATGGATGTCTTCTGGCCCTAACCTGGGGTGCAGCTCCTCACAGTTGAGGGGGAGGAYGTCCCCCAGTGCTGTGCCAGCCTGGCCAGTGACAGGCACCAGTTTGGCCTCTGTGACTGCCCGTGCTGGGACATGGCCAAAGAGCAAGTTCCGGAATGTTCAAAGAGTTTTCTTTAGGCTCTCAGGGTTTCTGTGGGTCATGTGTGAACCCATGTTGTGATGTAGGCAGGAATGATTCACTACAGAGATGATCTGCCAGGTTGCTYGTGCTTATCTGTCCTTCAGCCTCAGTTTATGTGACTCTTGCTCCAAGATGAGATTGATTTTCCTGTCTCTGGTTTTTTCCCAGTATCCAGGCTGTTGTCATGCTGCCATGCTTAACATTTATGCACAGTAATCAGTGAGACAGGCATGGTTGGATCAGAGTTTTCTGTGCTGCAGAGCTTGCAGTCTAAATAAAACCATACTGTGCCCTCTCATCATCCTACATAGAAAATAACAGGATAAATAGAGCTGGAGCAGATCAGGAARGACCAATGGCATGGCAGTGTCACTAAACAGAGATTTGGTTCGTTTCTGGAAGGTTTGGCTTCTAGAACTCTTCCAGCATGCAGGGCTGGGTGATAAGGCAGATTGTGCCTCCTGCACTGGGTGGGTGTGTAGGAGACATTGCTGCTGACACTTTTATTTCAGTCCCATCGTGGATCACCCTCGTGGTCCCCAGTGGGCTGCTCTCAATCCCTCACCCTTCACAGCGATGCGAGGATTTGCACATCGTCTGTCTCAGAAGCAGTGTGAGGTTCCATAAAGAGCAACAAAATAATTTTTATGGAGAAAGTGAAATGTACGAGCTTCTCCCTAAAGACAGAATTAGATTCTGTTTGATCATTTGCGTCACAGTTAAATGGAATTATTGCATTTTGAGTGCCTGTGGTTCTGCCCACTCTGTGTGGACTAAATACATGAAACAGCAGATGGTTTGAGGGGCCAGGGTCATTCATTATGTGTGTATGGAGATGTCTGTAGCTTCCACTTATGTATTTACACCTGTACCAAAGTCTAGAAGAACAATTAACAAAATTTTCTGCCATAACCATTACTGATATAAAATTGATACATAAATACAGCCTTTAATGCAATACTTTGCAAATACACAGCTTCTTATTATGCTGGGCATAAGTGGGGAAAACTGGGAAATCATGGACGAGAACCTTTTCTCACTAAGAAGAAAGAGCTTGATTCCTAGGGCAGGTGGGAGTAAAAATTCGTGTATTATTCTCTTTCATCTTGGTGCTATAAGAATTCAGGCTGTTTGTATGAAAATCACTTCTCATGCCTGGRTGTTTCTTTTTACAAGAGATGCAGWGATAAGCTCTTGACTGTGGAATATCTTTGTAAACAGATCACAGCTGTTACCAAGAATTAAACAGTCCAGAGAAATAAACTCYGTGTCTTGTCACAGATCTTCCATTTCCATAAGCCATTGCTTATACACTGTAACTGTGTGATAATGATTATTTGAATTAGCTCTTCCTTGAAGCCAGTGAGTATCTGGAGCGTTTCATTCCTCTGCATTTTGTGCAGAGCTATTTTTACAGCTACAAACACTATTACTGCACTTGTTCTTGAGCAGTTCTGCTGGGGAATTTCAGCAGGAGATGTTATCCAGGATCCAGGTGCAAGGAAGGAGAGGGGGGCACATGTSTGTTGGTGTCAGTGGAGCAAATCCCTTGGGAACAGGTGAATCCCAGGCCTGCAGACACAGGAATGTCCTGCCAGCCCAGCAGGGAGGGAGCACTGCCTGGGAAAGGGCTCTGCCCACAGCTCCCTTCCCAGGGACCTTTTTTAGGAAGGARCAACTGTCAGCCCCTGCATTGCAGGAGGTTCTCTCTGAGCACGTTTTGTTAAATYCTGGATTCCTGCAGCAAATTCAGGTTCATGATACACAGAGCCCTCAGCATCTGAGCTGGTGTTTGAGGGCAGAGAGTCRCCAGAGCTTGGGGCACTGAATGTTGTTGGTGTCACTCCTTCCTTTTAAGCATTTGTGCACTCTGAAAAACAGTGGTTTATGTAGATTTCAAGGATGTTTTTTGGAAGAAGTCTACCTTGGCTAGATATTGGTGTTATTTTAGATTGAATCATGGAATGATGGGATTATTTGGGTTGGAAGGGATCGTAAAGACCACCTAGTTCCAAACCCTGTGACAAGAGCAGGGACACCTTCCACTATCSCAGGTTRCTCCAAGCCMTGTCCAGCCTGGCCTTGGACACTTSCAGGGRTCCAGGGGCAGCCACAGCTTCTCTGGGAATGCTGTGCTGATGCCTTGGGAAGGCTGACCTGGAACAGAGACTGGACAGAGCTGGAGAATAAAGCTGGGATTTATTGAATGCCTCAAGGCCTTGGGCAGGACAGGGCCTGACCAGGGCTACACCCAAGGTGGACCCAAAATGGTCACAAAATGGCTGACTGGTCACAAGATCTTATATTTTTATAAGTTTTGTCTATTTGCATATTGGGGCTTAATTGTCCAATTCCAGTTTCAGGTTGTGAGGTCCCATCCTTCTTGTTCCTCCCCTCAGCCCACCCTCGTTTGTGCTTTTGGGCCTGAAAGTTGTCCTTGGTTTCAAGCTGGAAAAGGAATTGTTTTGTCTCCCTACTCTGTGCAGAGCTGACTGGCACTTAATATGAGGCTCAGAACTGCACCCCTGGGCAGCACAGAACCTGAAAAACACGAAAGCCAAACTTAAGGCATCAGTGCCAGGGCCTCACCACCCTCACAGGGAAGAATTTCTTCCTAATGTCTAATCTAAACCTGCTCCCTCTCAGTTTAAAGTCATTCCTCCTTTTCCCAATTGCACAGCACATAGTTTTCAGCCTGGGAACCCCGGATAGAAAAAGGTCTTCTATGAGCAGCCAGGGAAGGTGGAAATAGTGCAGCTGTGAGAGTCACTGCTGTCCTCATCTGCTGAGCACAGCCTTGGCTTCTCCCCACCTTGTCCTCTGTTTTCCTCTGAACAGAGTTTCAGCGCCAAGAAATACAATCACTGTGGCATGTGCTAAAATATTGTCAAGAGAGTTTAATCTTCATCCCAAATTAATCGTTCTCCAGAGGCAGGATTCTTTGTTGATGCTTGTTTTGCAAAGTTGATCTTGTTGTTGCTTAATCATAATTTAGAGCATCTCAGGATTTCAAATTATTGACAAATTATCCACTTTAACTTTTCAAAGGTCTGATTGTGACGAGCTAATCCAAAAATAATATTTCCAGGGATATTTTTCGAAGAAGCTGCTCTTTACCTTTGTTTTTCCCCACGGGAAAGCTTCAGTTTTAAATAAACAAACCTGACAAAAACCAACCTGAAAGAAACCTGAAAAGCTGAATAAAGCAGAAGCATTTCTACACCCTTCCACGTGTCTGTTCCTGAGCAGATCAGCTTTGGCAAACCTTGGGAGTTGCCCTGGATGGCCTGAATCCATTCAGAATACAAACGTGCCCTTTGGATGCTCTTTGTAGTCATTAGGAATTTTGGCCAGCGTGAAGCACAGTTTTCTTTTGTGGGCTTTTACTGCCCTCATTTCTGTTCACAATGGGCATGTTGGGAGTGAATGTTGAATATTTGTCCCATTATTTCTGCAGGAAGAGCTGGAAACACAGGATAGCAAATGTTTTACCAGGGTCAAAGAGAAGGGGATGCACAAGATGAGGCTTAGGCAGGTTCTCCAGCCTTAGACTAGTGCCCAAACTCTCCTTGTCTTTAAAAATCCAAAGTAAGGCAAATTTAAGAGAAGAGTCAACTCTTCATGGATATTGGAACAGATTTTTGTTTCTGTGGGTGTATCTGCCACAACCCGGCTTCAGAATATGGATTAGCTTCGTTTGCCCCCTTCCATTACATCTTTTATTTTATTTCTAAGGTGCCCACCAAGTTCTGTCAAAAATCTTGAAACTTAATTTTGGGAGACATTTTTATCCAAGTAGTCAGGAGCAGCAGATGAACACTGGGAGCAATGTATTATTTTCTTTTTAAAAAGATACATTTTGAGTGGGATAACTACTAATGAAGATTTATTTTAAACGGAGCAATAAGAGTTAGTATTTATATCCCTCTGGGACAAATGGAATTTGCAGTTCTGCTTTGGAATTTTTTTATATATAATTATGTTTAGGAAATAGGACAAATGAGATATTACTGGAATGGAGGGCCCTTCCTCCCCCAAAACTCCAGGGTTCTAAGGATTGTCAATGATTTAAGATTTTAAGGCTCTTTCTAAACTTTAGGATATAAAAATACGAGGGTAAAAGCCTTATTCAAAAATACAGATAAGGAATAGATTTTGTCCTAAGAAACARCTTGTGTTAGGCTATGTGAAGTCTGCTGGAATACTGCATAAAGGTTTGTGAGGCCTTAAAAACGTCCATATGAATTCAGTCTTTTTTCTTTGGAAAATTAATATGCTGCACATAACATTGAGCCACAAGTTACATGAAAAGCACTGGTTTTAAATAAAAAGTTGGGTTTCTGGATAAGTTTATCAAACCTTCCCATTTATCACTGCAGAATTTGGGAGCGGAGGTCTTGCATCATAATGTGAGAAACTTCCTCTGGTTTGTAAGTGAAGGGACCTACAACAGGTTTAATTCTGGTTTTTGTTTGAGGAAAAACATCCACGTTTGTGCCGAGGGTTATCTTTTGGTTATCCTTTACCTTGTGTGTTTGACTTGGCAGGGTTGGGCAGACAGCTTTGGCTGGAGGCAGTGTCCACACTCAGGTTTTTGTGGGATAAGGTCAACGTTCAACACGTCAGTGCCCACCTGTGGGTCTCCATTTACAGGCTACAGGATGGGGAGATATAGATAGATAGATAGATAGATATTTTAATTTTTTTTTTCATGGTATATCCTGTTCTGCTCATACAGGCCAGGCCATGTTTTCTCTCTAGCACTGGCAAGAATAGAAATTGAAAATGCTGCTATATGACCAGGACAGAGTCTTGTGTGATGATCTGGTCTTGGGCAGTTGTCCACATACAACACTTAGCCACAATGCCTTCTGTTCCCACCTCGTCAGTTTATTCCTGTTAAGAGGAAGTTTTCCAGTAGCTTTTCCTTCTCTGAATRTGAGAATGGGAGTGATGACACTTGATATGCTATGTCTGAGCAGAAATTTAATTTTACAGGGTTGTTGGTTTGTTTTTTTTTCCTGATAATCTCCTAATTAAAAGAAAGGAGGAGGAGGAACCCCAGAGGCTGGCAGCCCCTCTGGTGTGGACACAGCAGTCCATGGTYGGCATTTAGGGACATTTCAGAATAAACACCCATCATAAAAGGATGTGGGACTGATAGCACACATTGATAGTTGATTGCACCTGAAGAAGTCTAAACGTGGTGATGTAAAATTGCAAATTAATTTGATTATTTTGGCTGGGAAGTTTAATAAGGCTCTATTTTGGATACCCGTGGTAATGTTTCTGAGTGAGATAATCACTGTGGGTGGCTGTGCTTGGTTTTCTTTCTTTTGCACAGTTTTCCCCTGTTTTGGGTGGGCAGGGAATGAGAGCATCCAGCTGCCACCTTTCCTGCTTTGCTTCTGCTGTGTTAAACGTTGCTGACAAAGCAAAYGAGGAATCAGAATTGTCAGCCAAAAAAACAATTGTAGCTCACAGCGAAACAGAAAAATGTCCACTCCCCTTTGGCAAATCCAGTCCTTTCACATCTGCTTAAAGGGTTTAAGGTTTTTGTTTTTGGCAAAAACAAAAGGGCCCATAGAGTCTGGGTGATGATTTGCTGCTGAAGGCTGTGATTACGAGGAGGTGACTGTACTTGGTGTTGGAAGTCAGCAGGATGCAGTCCTTGGGGTTTTGCTTAGGATTATAGGATGGTTTGGGGTGGAAGGGACTGTAAAGAGCATCTCCARTTCCCTGCCATGGCCAGGGACACCTTCCCCTATCCCAGGTTGCTCCAAGCCCTGTCCAACCTGGCCTTGGACACTTGTAGGGATTCAGGGACAGCCACAGCTCTGTGCCAGGGCCTCACCACCCTCACAGGGAAGAAACTTTTCCTACTATCTAGCTGAGATCTATCCACAAACTTCATTCTATTCTACACACATCAAAMTGGGCTAACTATCATCCAGCCCTGACTGTACTGGGGGCATCCTTCTCCATAAAACAATATTTTCATATTATTAATAGTTAATACAGCAGGGGCCAGGGGCAGAATCCTTCCTTGGAGCTTTTATGAGTGAAATTCATGACATGTTGTATTGTTGGGAAGTCATCTCTTCAAAACAAGCAACGTGATTTCTGATGAGTTAGACTGATTTCGGCCAAGATCAGGGTTCTKGACTTGGGCGAGCCATTGTTTTGTGGGAAGGACCTTGAATTCTTGCCAGCACTAAATTTGAACCATTTCAGCTATAGTCCTGCATTCAGTGTTTCACTTTCTTCTTGGATTTTCTCTAATTCCCTCCTGTTTTCCTTTTCAAACTCTTAYTTTTCTTTCAAAATCAACCGATTCCTCGCATTCCTGCCGTGCTACCATGTAATGTTACTATCACAGATACTGTGATTAATCTTAGCAGAGTCATTGATGCCTTTATATCTTTCAGTTTTATTCTTTTAGAGAATTCCTCCTATGTGCAGTGCTGTACATCCCCACAGGATCCTATCCTAGTTCTTCATTTTCTCAACCTAAAGGGTGTACTTCTGCACATCCCCATTACTCCCACTTTGTCTTGTCATGCCTGATGAAATTAGGGTATTTTCCATACCCTGTTACTCCCACTTYGTGTTGTCATGCCTGATGAAATTAGGGTATTTTCCATAGCAGTAGAGCACCAAGAGCCTCTGTTTCTCACAGCTTTTGGCCAGGCATTACCATTGGTGTGGCAAGGCAGAGCCCATCTGACCTTTTCATATGGCACTGGGGTTCCAGTTTGCTCAGTCTGAGGCTCAAATACAGACCTGAGATGAACAGACATCCATCAATGTGAGGATGGCAGTGATTTATCTTAATTCAGTGGCTACGATGCTCAGAAAAAACTGTGGGGTTATCCCACAGGAGAAATGGAATTATTTTAAAGGGGACTCCCTGAATCTGAACAGGGTGAGACTAGRACATCAGCAAAGGTTGCTCAATAGCACCAAGAACAAGAACATGGATGAGGAACTCATAACCCAGCTGTAAATCTTAGCCCTGTGCTCATTCTGCCCTAAAGAGAGTTTGGGCAAGGATGAGGGGCATGGSAAGGGAAGCAAGGAGAGCAGGACTGAGAGAGGTGCTGCAGATCTGGAGTGGGGCTGAGATACTSCTTATCTTTGGTCACTAACCTGCTTATTCGGAGAGGAGACCTCTACCCACAACTGTGGAAGTCTGGAAATGCTCTTGGAATGATGCAGCTTGCTAAGTGCAGGCACTAGGGATGGATTGATCCTTTTAAGTGATGTTTATTCTCGAGAAAGGTGGACTTTGGTTTTCCGGCCGAGTCCCAAATCACCTCAATGAAAGAGCCATGCTGGAAACTTGAAAGGGTTGTTGAGTTCTGAAGGAGGAAATGGGTCAATTGACTGTTGGATCAYATTGAACTGTGGATAAATGAACCTTTGAACTGCACCCTGCTCCAGGCCTCAAGGTCTGAGCAGTACAGGAAATGYATTCTTTGGTACCTCTCTGGGTTTTGGAGTATATCATTTACTCAAATTGTACTATATRCTTTGTGTACTTTATATTATATCTCGGGAGTATAATGAGGTTGGTAAAAGTGTTTCTAATTGTTGAAATCACAGTTCAGCAGTGCCAATAACTTACCCCCCTCCCCCTGATAGAAGAAAATGGTTTTATTGTTGTAGTTATAGACAATAAATCAATATACTCTGAGAGAAACCCATGTGGGAGATTTCCTGGCAGCTTCCCTGGGTGCTTTATATTACTTTGAGAAGGACAGGGAGCTCAGGTCAGGTGCTGGGAGCTCAGGGTCTAAAGTGCTGCCTTAGCCCTCAGTTGTGGTTTTTTTTTTGAGGGCAGGCAGGAGCTGACAGGGCAGCTGGATTTTTCATGTTTCCTTTTGATGTCYCCACACTTCACAGAATAAAGGTAGTTACGTGAGACTAAGAGTGGTGCTTGGTGTCTGTCTCCTTCCTTATCCAGTGGATGCAGGGTTGGGTTGCAGGCTTTCAGGAATTGATAAATTAATGTTTGAGAGATGTTCAAACTCAAAGACTCTATTTTATCACTTGCTGATTACCATGGTTAAAGAAAAAAAGTGCTCAGTGGTATCATCCAACAGTTTTTTGCGTAACCACAGACAAAACATGGTCTTTCCTAAAATGTTCCTTGCCAGCACCTTGAGGTGTCCAAGCTTAGATTTTTGCATGGAAATGCTTTGGTCTGGGGTGGGGGCTGGCACCTCTCTGCATCTTCTGGTTATGGCAGCAGAGCTTCAGTGGGAGCTTGGTGGGAAATYAGGTGTGAGGCTACTGCAAGGTCCCTCCTGTAATGCTGAGATAGAGTGGACAACATTCCTGACTCGTCCAGCCTCTCTGGAGTTACTTTATTAGGTGTTGGAGCCCTGGGCACTGAGAATTTCAGCCTTTCTGTGCTGACAGGCACTGACCCCCAAGCAAACACTGCATTGACCTGAGGCCGTGGAAAAAGCTCCCAAAATTGAGTGACAGCACTGGGATTGTGGGGGTGGAGTTTGAATAGAAGTGTGTGATATCACAGGGTGGAAAACCTAGAGTTTAAGGGTTTAAAGGTTTTAGAATTTAGTAATATATATATATAAAGCAAGATGGAGGTTTTAGGGCAGAGGCTGAGTCCTTCTTTTTCACCTCCTTCTCCATGGGTCTGGGTGGTGTTTTGTAATATGATACAAAAGTCCACGCTGCAGGTGGTTAGTTATTGGGTTAAAAGTCAAAATAATTGAGGTGCCATTTCTTAATTGGACAGTTTATCCTTAAAAGGCCCTGTAGAGAGAGGTAGGGGCCATTTTTAGTTTGTTAGGTTGATGTGCTGYAGAACTCACGGCTTATGAGACTGTRATGTAGATAAGAATTAAAAAAAGTCTGAGTCCAAACAAGAAATACCATCTCAAGCATTCAATCCCGACTCTGGCAAAAGGAAGATAAAACACAACACTTAGGTAGGGTTTGAGACAGTCCCTACCTGGTGAAAATTGGTTTTGTCCCATGGAAGTTGTTCCCATTGTCCCATGTCTGGAGTTCACTTTCTTGGGTAGGGTTTGAGTCCAGTCTGTGTACAGTAGCCAGAGCTGTTGTGCACAAGTCCCTACCTGGTGAAAACTGGTTTTATCCCATGGAAGCTGTTCCCATTGTCCCATGTGTGTGACCCTCAGCGGGTGCCCAGAGCAGCCTGGCGTTCCCGACACGCAGGGAATGCCGTCAGGGAACGCGCTTGGGATTCCTGCTGGGGTTTCCAGTTACACCTTTTATATCCAGCTCCTGCTGTGGCTGGAAACTTTTGCCAGCTGTCAGCCTCGGAGCAAGTGGCGATCTGCCTTGTCAAACAAGTGGCCTCCGTGTTTATTTTCGGTTTCACGTTTGTTACACTCGATGTGGGTTACGGGTCCTGGCGCAGAACATCCCCGACCCTCTCGTAAGAAATGCAGCCATCACCTGTTGTGGCTTGAGCTAACCTGCTTCATCCCAGTGCAAACAGCAGAAAGCCCTGACCCATGGAATAATCAGTTTATAATCAATGGGATAATCCATTCAGGACCTCAGAGAGGGTTTCACGCCGTGGTTTCCACATCACGAGCAAAGGGACTTTTTACGGGGTGCGCTCAAGGGCGGTGGTGGATGGAAGTAAATAATTCTTACAATGTGTTTTCTTTTTGTGTCTCTTTTTTTCCCGTTTGTTTTGTTCGTTCCTGAACAGATTGAAAACATAGATGCATGCCTGAGTTTCTTGGCTGCTAAGGGGATTAACATCCAGGGGCTGTCAGCAGAAGGTGAGTCCATTGGTTGTTTAAGATTTCATGTTTAAATGAGGAACCTGAATTATTACCTGTGATTGCAACTGGAACTGGAGTCTAATGGAAGATTAATAAGGTCAATTTAAACTTCTGACAATCTTCACTTCTTTTTTTCCCCCATCTCAGTGTGAAAGGTAGGTAAAATACAGATCTAATTTCTACACAGCTGACATGTAAAAGTAATCAATGAGACCAAATTAGAGTTCAGTCACTTCTTTACTACCTTCTGTTAAAAMCCAGAAATTTCTTATCTCAGTTCTATAATTTGCACATTGATCRGTGTATATTTTACAGATACAAGTGAACTGCTGTCAGCTGTTTGCCTTTTCAGAGAAAAAATTATTTCCTTGTTCTTCCATTATTCTCTTAGCTCTCATCCTGCTTTCTGCTCATTTTAAAGATTTTTTTCTTGTTTCCAGATGCACAAAGCAATCAAATCCAAATGTTTTGAGGGGAAAAAAAAAAATCACCTCATTCTGCTTTTGAAGGGCATCAGAATTTTTCTGAAACCAAACTAGGTTTACTCTGTTCCTTTATACCAGGATGTGTGGTACCTSTTGGCTCAGAAGCTGTTTAGCTATTATCTTATTAAGAGATCAAACAGATCTCTGTCATCCTCAGCAGCAGCTTTCACTTGTATTTTTTATTTAAATATGCTGGAAGAGCAATTGAGTGTAGCAGCTGAATATATGATATGACATCTCCATCAGTGCTTTACAGAACAAATAATTGAATGTGTGGCATCAGGTGAGACTTCAAAGTTAGGTTTGATGGCTGAGTCTCTTCACAAACTTAATTTGGAGGAGGAGGCTGCAGCAAAATAGCAGAGCTTTAGTGAGCATTGTTCTAACCTGGATGCACCACAGCTAGCAGAAGAGGAGGCTGAATGTTTAGATGTATTCTTAGGCTGGATGAGAACAGCAATAACAAATATTTTCCTCCAAAGAGAAGCTTTAGTATGCTCCACCTGACTGCTGCCAGCATTGCATGCCTCAGTTGCTCAGATATAATCAGAAGGATCCTCATGTCAGGAAAAGAAAGCGTGAGCTAAAACTTCAAACAGCAGAAAATTTGTTTGCCGGGAAATGATTAAAAAGAAAATGCAGYTGAGTCAGTTGTAAAGGCCAATTTTGACCTTAGCATGGAAATATTGTAGAAATACATTTCACATTGTTTAACTGCCTCGATAGAAGGTAAAATCTGAGTGAAGCAGCAGCTCAGTGATGAGAAAACTGCCCGGCTGTACAGAGCTGGCAGCGTGGTGCTGCTCACRCTGGGGAAGGAAGGGACAGCGTGATTAATGCTCATGGCTCTCCTGCCAAGTCACAAGTCAGGCCCAGCAGGACACATGTGCTTCCCATGGCTTCTCTGCTTTGGGATTTCTGCCCTTCTTTCGCACTGTCCAGGAATTAGTGTATTAAATCACACGGAAGCTGAGAAAGGACCAGTAATGTTTGCTGCCAGCATATAAATGAGASCATTTACTGGCTCCACCACTAACACTGGAGGAAGAAAGTGACA
This sequence comes from Mixornis gularis, assembly GCA_003546035.1. Taxonomy (NCBI): domain Eukaryota; kingdom Metazoa; phylum Chordata; class Aves; order Passeriformes; family Timaliidae; genus Mixornis; species Mixornis gularis. Next base: position 327,813 of record QVAJ01000389.1, read on the forward strand.
ACTAGAGAGGGGGAGGGAATGAATCTATTTTTATAAAATAAGTTAAAAGACTGGAATGCAGCACTAAAGTAAATTTCTCTTTCTAGTTGCTCCGGCACTGTGTTGAGGAGCACAGAATCATTTAAAGTGAGGAATGTTGTTGCCAAACAAGCCAGTGTTTCTGTGCAAGCTGCCAAGACCTGCTAGGTCAACTGCAAATAACTTTATTTACTTCACTGGCAGCTCCTCATCTAGGAGGAAGGAAAAGGTTGTGATTGCTTCCAAACGGGAATAATCACCGAAGTCTCCTGGGTTTGTTAAGAGCACGCGTTTTTCTATAGGGCAGCTTCAGTGTGGAGGGAAGTTAATGATTCAGAACTGGAATTTGGATGACTCCTAAATGTTGAAATAATTTGGGACTGCATGTGTCATATCCTTCTGGTGTTGAGATGTGCATGCCACTCACCCAGAGTCTGTTTTGATGGATTTATGCACTGGAGGTGCTGAGGGTCTGCAGTCACTGATCATGACCGTGCTATGCCAGAGGCTTCCCTTCCCCAGAAATGTGGAGGCATTATCAAAGACTCCTAAAAACCTAAAATCTCCATTTTTAGTTACTAAAGAAAGCTGTGGAGAGCTGGAGACCTCTTTTCACTTCTTGCTGCAAATTTTCGTTGTTCATTCTTTGAACTCTCTTTCCACACCCCTGCTCTTAGACTTGTTTTAGGAGTTGCAGCTGCCCAGTGAAGCTTGCTCTGCTTCACACAATATCTCCTTGCTGTCAASATACTGAAGATATTGGAGGACGTAAATGTGCAGTAGAAACTCAGATTGGCATCACAGATGAGGAGCTKCTCATCTTTTGGATAACAGATGAGCTGGATCCTGATCAGCTGAACACATCTTGGAGCAGTGATGTAGGGGAAACAAGCACCAGCAGGGATATCCCAGGATGGAAATCTCCAAAAAGTGGATTTGTGGGCTTTCCTGTGAAAACCAAATTCCAGTTTCCTCTCTAGTGTCTGGAGTGTTTGTTTCCAGTATCCAGGACAGTAATTTTTGGCTCCACATTTAGAAAGGGTGGGTGACAACCTTTTCCTTATCTAAGTCAATATAATATGGAGCTGACCAGGGGCTGGAGAGGACTTGAAGCAGGAAGCATTTGAGACTCTGCTGATGTGCAGGGAGGCTGAAGTACTCTTTGAAATACTCCTTTTGTACAAAGTGCAGGGTAGAACTGCCAGAATTACCTCAGTTTTTAAGATAAAAGAAACAGAGGTACCTCTGAAAGTCCGATCTAAAACGTTTTGTTTCAAATCCAGAGGGAAAAGACTGCTGTAACTCATTAAGAGTGTTCTTCTTTTGATTATTTGGTCAAAAGCAGGTTAAGACTGCTTTAACTCATTAAGAGTGTTCTTCTTTGGATTATTTGGTCAAAAGCAGGTTTCTCTTCTGATAAATACAGCAGAAAACAGGCAGCCATAGAAAGCAACAGGTCCTGGGTGGATTATTGTTATACTTGCCTCTCATTTCACATAGAAATCASTTTCCAGTTACATATAGCTTTACTACATTTAAACAAGCAGGCCTGTGGTAATTTCTTTTATCTTCTGGCCTGTGCTTGTGCAGTTGATCTTCCCAGTGCCTGTGGATCTGTTTAGTTATGCTTCAACCTGTGATTAAATGCTGCTTTCCTCACAGTTCCCATGAGTAATTTGAGTTCTTTGCTGGAGATAAGGAAATCCTTGTTACTGTGTTCTGCTGTGTTTTGTGTCTGTTCTGCCTGCACCCCTGTCCTCCCAAGCTAAACACAGATTATGGGAGAGAACCTGCAGATCAGAGAAGGAACCTGCCTGGTACAGTGAGAGGAGGCTGGGTTTCATGGTTTTGTGGGTTTTTCCCATGCTACTGCATGGGAGGAGGAGTGGGCTGGGAAAAGGGGAAACAGGCAGGATTTTTTGGGACCCCACTGCTCAGGAGGAGACTAACATTTTCGAAGAAAACAAAGGAGGACTGGAAATGGCTGCTGAAAGGCCTTGGGAATGATCATCCTTTAAACAAG
>QVAJ01000389.1:331737-363558 GCA_003546035.1 Mixornis gularis
CCTAGAATAAAACGTGTTGGGAATGGAATGCTGGGTTGCAACTGACATCAAACCTTTGGAAATCAAAACACGTGTGTTTAAATATGTTCTTAGTGATGAAAATCTGCAGCCCAGCGGGTTGCATCCATCCTTACTGGACCAAGTAACCAGAGGATTGTAAAAGGATGGTTTCCTCACTGTTCCTTTTGCTTCTCTCTACTCAAAAAGCATGCACATTGTTTCCCTTAGAAGACATACATTTTGGGCATGTGAAAACCAGCTTCAGTTCTCAGATTGCAAGAATTTCAGTCCTCACTAAGAAATGRAAAAGTTGCTCTGACACTGGTGAAAGAAATAGAGCTCATAAYGCCTGGTGGCAATCAAAATCAAATCTAGACTTTTTGGTCAAAAAATAAYATGCTGCTGGCTTTACATGAAAAATAATTTTCATAGTAGGTGTGTGTTGGTACTCCTAGATCAGAGCACGGATGAATAGAAAGGGATTTTGTTCCTTGGATGTATTTAACGCTAGGAGTGCTCTGCCCAGGTTGGAATAAAAGCAATTTTCTGAGGCAGTACCACAGTGAAGGCATGTGCAGCCTTCTCCTGGTCTGACCCTTGCACTGCTGAAACAGGGAGGGTTTAGTGGGGGCAAGAAGCAGAATTAAAACCAGAAATAATATTTGCACAATTGCCAAAGTATGAAGGCTTTGTGTTTTTATATATCTCTCACTGAGGCTTGTTTGTGTTAACACACCTTGAGGTGAACTCTGGCTTAAGTGCTGCCTTATGAGGGATATAAACAGTTTAACTGAAGCCTTCCAAGTGAGACTGCTCAGAGGTTATTTGGGTTTGGCTTTTATGTCTTTCYTCACAAATCGTGCTCATTTGGGTGTAAACAATAGTTCTGTGTAATTGGAAAACACGGTGTTCCTACAGCTTGTATATACAGGAAATGATTACTGTAAAATAAAGATGCATTGGAAGAGATTTGTGCAACTTTCCTGTCAGACATGCAGAGATGCTGAACACTGTTTGGCTGTTTTCAGTCCGTTGTGTAAATTGGGCTGGGTTGYAAATAACTGAAAAATTCGTATATCCTGAAGATTTTCAATGTCGTGTTTGCTTAGTATGTACCAAAGTCGAATTGCACAGATTCTACAGAAAATCTGTGTAATAAAGGAGTGAGGAAAAGAGGAATAGGGTTGGGGGTTRCATGCAGATTTGCATGTTCATTACTCTGTAAAAATTAATTAATTTCAGACTGTAGTGGTTTTGACCTGAAGTCATACTCGGGCAAGAAGCTTTATATTCCTGTGAAATTCATAAAAAAAACCCTTTTTTCCCTACAACCAGTTACTAAGTTCAGTGGCTTTAAAAAAGAAAAAAAAAGTTTCTTTGTTCACTGTTCTCTTCCACTTTTTCTTTCCTATCACAGTGCATCTCCCAGGGACTCATCTCAAAGCAAAATCATCCGATTCACTCTTGGTCAGAAAAGGTCTTCTAGGTTAGCATTTCTTCATCTTCTGCAAAGCATGAATAATCCATGAACTGCAATATTTCTGGGTGCATGTTTAGGGTTCCTGTGGAAAACAGTTTGGCCTTTACAAACGGCTGAAATGGGAAAGGTTTAGATGGATTTAATTTTTTTTCTCCTTTTTTTTTTTTTGAGGTGTGGAATGCGTTTTAGCCCTCGAGGAAACAATTTGATTTTCTTGTTCTTGGGAGCTTTTGCTTTTGAGAACAAAACATGGTTCTGGGAGTTCTGGCCCCACTGCATTAATTACATTTTGATCTGCATTATTGAAATCATAGAATGTTTTGGGTTGGGAATGACCTTGAAGATCATCCAGTGTGGCTCTTGCTCATCGGAGCCCCTGCTCTCCCCAGTGCCCCCACACTGAGCACCTGGAATCTCCCTGGAAGTGGATCATAGCTATTGCAGTCCCTTTTTTCCCCTGGATCCCAGCATGACTTGCATGCCAGCTCATCTGTCCATCTCATCTCAGTGATTTTAAAGGTTGCTGTGATTATTAATCTGGTTAATGACCTTGTTGTTTTACTATTATATTTAAATGCTTGACTAGAATATAGTAATTTATGCCATACTGGTTTTGCTGAGCTTGTGAACTACAGCTTATGATCTTGATGCATAGATTGTTTTTTGTGCTGTATAATTTAGATTTATTTCCCATGTCTTATTGCTTACATGCTAACAGCGAATCTCTGCAGAATAATCCCTGTTAAAAAGTTCCTCGTTTCCTTTTCATGTTCTTCCTTGACCAYAATTATGGCTTGACAGCTCATATTTGCTTAGCAGAGATACTGAGTAGTAAAAGAGAGTGTTCTCCAAGCTCAGTACCTTCTCTCTAAAGAGCAAGAACCCAGAACCCTCCCTGAACCTGATTTTTTCCTTTAGATTTCACAGGCACTGCTGTGAAAGTATCAAGATACCAAAAGCAGGGGCGTCAAACCAGTTAGTTAAGCTACAGTGRGGGAGAAGAAAAAAAAAAAGTCTTAAGAGAAAGGATATCTTCAAGAGTGCTTTTAGCACGTAGGTTTTTTATTCTTGGAGTGTTTTCATTGGCACTGACAGTACTGACTCAGATGGAAAACTTGTCACTTGTGAAGTGGTCACGTGGTTTGAGGAGCTTTGTTTACCTTAAAATGTGACAGCTTTGCAAAACTGTGTGTGGAGCCCTTTCCTTGCCCATCAGTACAGGAAGGTTGTCCCTTCCCTGCTGCTGGAAAACTCCCCTCCCATCCTTGTGGCCATCCTGGGGTGGGTGTCCCATACTCAGGGTTTCGAAACTGGGAGGCAACTTTGGGCTGAGGTACCTTGTGGAAAACCCAGCTCCATTTCCTGTCAAACCAAATGAACTTTTCATGAACTTCCTCGTCTTGGTGACTTTCTCCAAAAGTTTTATTTGTCGCTGGTTGCCCTCAGCTTCTTCCCCTGTGGTCTCCTCTACGGTGGGTGAAGCCTCTCTGGGGTTTTCTCACAATGATGAGTATGGACAACTTTTTAGCACCCCCCCCCCCAGTGCTGGAAAAAAAGCTGGATAATTYGAGAGACTGGTCTAAAAGTCAACCTCAGAACCATGATGTGCTGTGCTGAATCTGTGCTGGTTTGAGCTTGTAAATTAATTTTTGGGTTTGTATTTGAATGATGCCCTTATGTCTTAGACTCTCTTGAGCTTTGAAAGCATGTGCATGCAGCTGCTGGCTTTTTCTTCATGTTTCTTTTCATGTTTTCTATTTCTTCACTAGTCTTGGATAAATCAGTTTATTTAGGAAGCCCTGCCAGGTTCCTTCCTGGCTTCTCTTCCTTCTCTCAGAGGCACAATGGTGAATTTGGTCAGTTGCATCCCCACTCTCTCTGGTGACTGGRACTTCTTCCTTTTACCTTATTATTGGCACAAGTTATTATAAATAGTTTTTTGTATTTGGTATAAAGAARCTTTAAAGAGATTCTGTGTGTGAATGTTGGCTCTGAAGTGTTCTGAGATGTGGTGCCAGTGGCCTTCCTGATTCTGTCGGGCTTTTTAGGGAAGTCTTCCACCTTCCTTTTTGCCTGAGAAAAGCATAAAAGCTTGTCTATTTACTCCAGAATAACTACATTTTTTTTTCCTAATTAATCATCTAAATCTGGTAAATACAGGCTATGGTAAGAAAATGCTGGAAGAGTCAGAGATGCCCAGTTTCAACCAGAGGCTCACGCCAGCTCACTGATACTGTGGTTACTCTAGGAGAGGGTACTGGGGCTTTGAGTGATTTATGTAGGCTCAAATAATTAACCCAAGTTAAAGCTTTGCTGGGCTTGGCTGCTGAGCTTTGTAGCTGTCAGGGCAGAGATGTGATGTGCTTCTCCACGAGGGAAAAGGCAGCCAAGTTCCATCTCATTGTTACTTCTGAAATGGGGGTGGCCTTCCATCCAGTGTGTGATGGAAGTGTCCAGCAATCCGGTTTAAGAACAGCGGTGCCCACTTTTGCTGGTGGTGTTCCTCCACTGAATTCACCTGCAGCTATTTCTGATTCACCAGGCTTATGGCAGGTGACTGTTCATTTTGTCTCAGGGCTGTTTTTCCTGGTGTAAAACAATTCAGACTGTAGCTTGCTTGACARACATTTCTCACCTGAGACGATTCTTTGATTCATTCTTCCGGAGGTAGAAAGACCCTCATGAGCCTTTACTTGTGCTGTTGACCCTATGCATGGTATCCCATGGTTTCTTGCCCCCAGAGTGCTTTTTAAGCCATGTTTGAGCATGCTGTGAATTCTCCCACCAGACTTCCAGGTCCCACCACGAGGGTGTCCGCTGCGGGCAGCGAGGCCAAAGCTCGTGGTTCCATCAGTGCCAACAACCGCCGCAGCCAGAGCTTCAACAACTACGACAAATCCAAGCCTGGGCTTCTCCCTCCAACCCCAACAAGCACCAATGACAAAGGTAAGCACTCGATAATCTGATTTTTTTCTCAGTAGTGGCTTCATGTGGAGGAAATGKGGTTTTCAGTTAATCCCTGGGAGTTGTAAGGCCGTGGCGAAGTTGTGTGTTGTGAGCGTGACGATCCAAAAGCCAGCTGTCTCTTTTTGGGAAAAAGCATAGTCCTCTAGTATGTCTGATGTTGTGACTTGCTGGCCTGAAGGTACATCCAAAAAAATAACTTTAAAGAGTCCTGGCACTGTTGAATCAAATTTTTTCATTTTGCTTCMAGCACAGATAAGGGGGAACGAATTAATCATAGAAAGAAGGCATTTCGATGAGTAGTTTGACAAGGATGAAAAATGACCACTAAAGATTCCTGCAAAGCTTTTACATGATGAATAGTACYATTTGCTTTCATTTCCATCACTGTTGTGGAAGACCCTGTAAGATACAAAATGACACAGTTTTGGTCTAATTTCAGGGATCACCTGGCTGTGTGTTTGAAGGCAGGGAGACGTTATGTTTCACAGACGTGGCAGTGCATCGGGAACACTCAGAGCCACGCCGTGTGTGGAGCTGAGCTTTTTTTGAATGACATTTCMTGACTTTGTGTCCATTCACCAGTTTAGCAATCTGACAGCATTCATTAGCTTGAGTTTGTGGCTCTGAGTGGGGCTGGGGGGCTGTGGCTGGTGAGAACTGAGGGCATCTCTCCAGCCTGGCACGGTCAGATTGTCGGCGTGGGCTGGAGGCAAATCCCACATCCCCAAAATCCTTCTGCTGCCAAGGAGGGGCCAGCAGTGCACTTGAGCACAGGCTCCTTGCAGTGCCCTGACAGGCACAGCCTTCAGGCTCCAGTCTCCTCGCTGGCTGTGCAGAAGTTCTGATAACTGCAATGAGCATTTTTCCTCCAGGGAAAACCACTGGTCTGGGTCAGCTTCTCATGGTTCTTTCCAGGAAACTCTGGTCTGTCTTCTCTAGGAATTGTTGTCCTAGGAGTGCATGTCAGTGGGTTTTGGAATGTTACCCCAAAAAAGTTAAGGAGTGTTCCCCCCTAAAAKTTAAAAAGTAGGATCCTCAGTGTCCTCCAGGGACATTCTGAACCCCTCCCGATCAGATTTTGTATAAAACAGAAAAGTAAAATTCACCTCTGTAGAATATAATTATTATAATTGTATTACAGATTAATGTATTAGCATAATAAGCTAATAATTAAGCAATATTCTAAATAAAAATCCATGTGTACTCTTTTAGAAGAGACAATGTGTAAACAGCAARGATTTATCTGTAACATCAGCGTGAAATAGTTTGTCTCTAAATCTGAATTAGGTCTGGCTTTCYGTTCAAAAACAAGCTGCCAGGTTTTAGTGTGAGCAGCAGAAACCTTGTTTTCCTGTGTAATATCTCCCCAATCTCCTTCTTGTGGTGAATATTCTTCTGCTCATGTCCCATAAGCACTGGGCTGGGGAGAGGTGGGATTTATCTTGTCCTGCAGCACAGGTTGGTTGGCTGGATGATCCCTGCTCCATCCATATGGGATGTGTGATGTTATGGATCACACAGAGGAGAGGACTTCCATCTCTTTTAGCTTTTTCTCACTTTACCAAGATTACTAAATAAGGAAAGAAAAGCGTTGGTTTTAGTCTTCAAAAGAGAAAAATAAAGAAAGAAGTCCTTATGCATACAGAGAAATAACAATAATTTGTCAACTAATTTAAATACCAACTGCTTTTAGACAGTCAGTTCTGGGAACCCTCGTTCCTCACAGTAATTCATCTCCTGAGAAAGATAAACTGGTTGCTGAAGAAGCAGATGAGATGAACTGCTTCCTACAAATACTACAAATGACCGAAGGAAACAAGGCTGGTTCTTAGGCCAGCTACATAAGTTGCACTAACTACTCAGAATTTTGCTCTGGTCAAAATTTCCAGTCATAAATTATGGTCTTAAAAGAAAAAAAAAACGGGCTTATGTGAAGCTGAACTTGAACTTTTCTTAAAAGTATAATCATGACACAAAGTTGGTCTGCATCCATGAGAAACAAAAGCGATTGGTGTGACAAATTTTTGGCTTATTTTGACGTTCATTGTAACACTGCCAGGCAAAGTTTATTGTCAAAGTGCAAARGCAATTCTGGTTTTCTGACCCATATCCTGTGTTTTGCTGGAGAAAATGAGACTTCCATGACTGTGCTGTGTGCCAGGCTTGGTAAGTTTACATCTCTTTACCCAGTACCTGCTCCGTTGTGTGTTTTTGAGGAAGGAAATGGGAGGAAATAAAAATCAGCCTCTTTTGGCACGATGGGGCACTTTGTTGTAATAGAAGGTGGCCTTCAGCATTTRAATCTTGGAATATTACAAAAGGTAGGTTGTAATTTTTAGCTTTTATTAAGCTGTGGCCTTTCCCTCCGAGTGCAAATTGTCTTGTCAGGGAGTCGTCTGTGTCTTGTGGCGATGGGAGTGCATTAATTGAAACAGAGTGCAGCAGAAAGGAAAAGGACAGCAAATGGAGCATGGAAGAGCTACTGGGAAATAAATAACCTAGATTTTTCCAGAGATTCTACAAATCAGTAACTGATGAGGCCACTGATTTTCTAGGAAACTTGGGGAAAGGATTTGTGTGGTGTCAAAAACGATGGCAGCACTGCAGAAAAATACGAGGTTCTTGGATGGGTGCACGTGTTTGATGTGCTSTTAGCAAAGGAACATGTAAGGAGATGAAATTATTCTTTTCCCTACAGCTGACCTTGTGTCCTCAGTATTTTTTTTTTTCTCTCTGTTTCCACATGCTGGCTGGCAGCACTTCCAATATACAGAGAGGAGAGAAAGGATCCTCTAGATCCTTTAAATCCTCTAGAAAGGATCACTCAGACACCTGGTTCAGTCCTATGGGCACCTTCTTTGAGGTTAGGGCCTGATAGCTTTAACTTGCTTTTTGGAGTTAAAGCCTCAGTTTATGTGCAGAATTCCCCCAAACTCACAGGAATTTCAGGACCCTCATTCCTCACATCATAAAATGATAATGTGCAGTGGTATGGTTTTTTATTTATTGTCACAGTGATTAGCCATTTGTAATTGCAGTTACATTCCAGAGCAGGGAATTTTTATGTGTGTRATTGGTGTTGCAGGCTTTTTTCAAAGAAAAAGTCTTAATTGCATTTTTGTTTCGTGGGGAAATAAGCAGTTAGGCTTGTGGGTTTGGRGTTTTTTTAATGTCATCCTAATCCCTTCATACAACTGGAGCCTTTTAGTTYTCTTCTGAATTGTCACAATTAATTAGCCCATGCTTTTGTAGGAAGAGCTTTGGTTTACTTCCTTGTCCTTTAATATCCTTGCACACCACAGGTCTGCTATGGCATGGAAGGCATCAGACACTTCCCACAGTCACAACTGAACTCATCTCAATTATCAAAAACTTTCCTAAGGAACTCAGAGAGGCAAATGAACATTGYATTTCTGTGCAGTTAGCAGGTACCTTGAGGCTCCACATTGCCATGTCCTCCTAATTGCCTAACAGGATCCCCAGATAAAATACAGCCCAAATTTGATTTGCATATGCGATTTAGAAGACATAAATCTGCTTTTTATCCATTTATCCATGGCAAGGAGGAGCAGAATTGCATCCTAGATAGCATCAAGAATGAAACTGAAACATATTGGGACATAGAACTTCAGTTAAGACTTTGATATACAGTAGGTTTTCTCCTGAGTTTGGGTCAGGGTTTTGCTTGCACACAGTGGAGGGTCTCTTGGGACATGTTCTGGGAGCAGCCTGCAGTTCTGCAAAATGGAGGGAATTTTTGGCTAGCTCTGAACACCCCCATGTACCTTCCCTGCCCTCACTGTTCTTCAGGCACTCMGTTTGCATTTTGCAGTCTCTAAAGTCTGATAGTGTTGTCTGGGAATGTTCTGCTAATTAATTGTGTCAAGTCTATGAAACCAATGAAGTTATGAAGCTGTAAGAGACATCAACTTAATAAGCCTCCTTCACCATTTGGATGATGTGACACAGTSCTGTGGCAGGCTTACATGCTTTCTTTTTTATTTTTTTTTCTTCTGCYTTTTTWWAAATTTTTTYCYTCTTCTGTTCCTAATATTTAACTTAAAATAATCCTACAGAGGGCAGCAGACGTCTGTGGGAAAAATTACACTTTTCCTTTGGATTGGATGTTAGGTAAAATACCACTAGGAAAAAAAAAAGTATTACCAGGCTTCATCCATTTGTGCTTGAGATCAAAGGAAATGTTCATCACTCAGATTTATAAAGAAGGCAGGTTGATGTTAGAGTTCTCTTAGATAGTATCAGAAAAAGGAAAAAAGCCCAAGAATACAGGCACACAGATTCAGACAGTGAGGTGACATAAATGGCTGTTTTAATAGCAGTGTCCATATGGGCAGGAGAGAGTAAGAAAAGTGTGTGTTCCTCTCCTGCTGCTTTTATTTTATTTCTTGCAAAATTTGGGTAAACACTTTTATCTTGGAACACTGTATGTATTTACTAACTGACTTTTAATATGTAAAGGGGAGTCACTGTGTTCACAAGGATGTGTGATGACAGTTCAGGGGGCACACATTCCTTTAGGGGAAATCCTAAGGTCTGGAAATAGGAATAAAATTCTTCACTGTGAGAAGAATTAAACATTGGAGAAGTTTGTCCAGAGAAGAGGTCAGATTTCACTTGCTTGGAGGTATTTAGGACTTGCCTTGACCCTGGATAAGTTTATCTCAGGTTATCCAGGCTATCYCCATCTCCTGCTTTCAGGTGAAGGTTGCAGGAATATCTCCAGAGGGTTCTTGTGACCTAGACTCTTACCACATTTTGATACCTACAAATATTGTTTCCCTTTAATTTTTTTTCTTAAGTGTAAGCCACTTAAATAGGAAGAGCTGCTAAGGCATTTTGAAGGACAATTGAGGAATTTTTTTCCTAACTTCACATTATCAAAATAGGACTGACTCCCATCAGTAGAATGCTAGCAAGGAAATGTCACCCCCACTCCAGTGAGCAAACTGGTGTATGGTTACACATGCCACAGGAGTGCCAAAAATGTGTGCACTCTACATGGAGGCAGTTATATTTATCAGGTTCAAGAGGGCATCAGGTTCTAGGGCACAGTTCAAGAGGCCAGGGCAGATCTTGTCAGAGCTTTAGCAGGAAAGACTCTTCAGAGTTAAATCCATCAGTGTCTTCGTGTCAGCTTTTCTAGGAAATCCATATTCATTTCTCTAAATGCCCTCTTGGCAAAGGAGTAGAAAATCCTCAATCTGGAAAGGAGCCATTGGAATTTCTACTCCTGATGATAAAAAATGTTTTGTATTCAATCCTGTATTGATATAAAAATGCATGACAATACACTCTGTGGCTTGGTTCTGTGTGATATACTGAGCTTGTCTTGAACTCAGCATTGCTTAAGGTCATTTAAAAGTGGCAGATTTGGATTATGTCAAACCCTCAGACTGAATTTTAGAAGGCTGCTTTAGCAACTGAGAGGAAAAACTCTCATCTCTGTGTGGAGCAAAGCGAGAAATGTGCATAAGGAGATCAAAACTCAGAGTTCTTGTGGGGAATGTCTTGAAGGGTAAGATATTCAGTAGTATTCAAATGGGCTTGGAAACAGAGAGCTCTGCATAAACAGAGCTTTGGAAAGTCTCCTTTGCAGTTTGGTGCTTAAAGGGTTCATTTCTGTTCTTTGTCTAAAAGAAGGGTTATAAGCTTCCCTTATTACCTGCAAGATACCTGCAGTGACATTTATAGTAATACCAGTTCTTCCTTATCTCAGTAGATAGTGTGTGGGTATCCATTTCTCAGGAATTTGATATTAGCCCAATTAAGACCACAAATGGGACAGAAATGTTAAGAATGAGGATGTTTAGCTTTTGGAAGAGATTAAACCAGACATAATGAGTCAAAATCTAATATTTGCCCAGAGCTGGTGTTCATACAGAGGTTCCAGTTTGGCTCAGAAATTACTGAGCCCTTTTGTCTTTAAGATCAACACAGATGATCTGGAAAGTTTTCCTGAATGAGAAATCTTTCATTAAAGCACATTAAAAATGGAGGACAAATCTTCTTTTGTAGCTTCATGTAAAATGAGATGAAATATTTGACGTTCTGAATGATTTGATTTGGCTCCTGTAGCAAGTAAAGGATAACCAAGTGGCATTGCACAAACTTCCTCGCTGGAAACCTGTTTCTGTTTAACCTCATGTAGTTTTTCCACTCCAAATAAATTAATAATTATAAAGAGAGACAAAACCCAGGCTTTTGCCTTTGTGCCTAGTAAWAGTGCAAGAGCTACAAAACCCAGAAGAGGAGAAAAAAGAGCTCTGAGACTTACAAAGCACGACAGCAACTTGTCTTAGAGCATGTAAAATTTCTTTCTACCCTTTTATAGAAGCATTCAGCCTGAATGGGAAAGAGAAGGCTTTTTATGGCTTCAGGTGCAGGGGTGGTTATCAGGCTGCTTGGAGCTGGGATGTTGGATGCAATTCCTGTGGCGTGGGGCCAGCTGACCTGGTGCTGGCAGAAGGTCACTGCCATGGCTGAACAGACTCTTGGCACAATGGGCTGTTTGACAAGGGCAGCTTGTGACAGACAGGATGTGGGGAAATGACTTTAAACTGACAAGGGGGTGGGTTCAGATGAAATTTTTGGAAGAAATTTTGTMCTGYGGGGGTGGTGAGGCACTGGCACGTGTTTTCCTGTGGCTGCCCCATCCCTGGAAGGGATCAAGGCCAGGCTGGACAGGGCTTGGAGCAACCTGGGATAGTGGGAGGTGTCCCTGCCCAGGGCAGGGAGGTTGGAACTGGATGAGCTTTCAGGTCCCTTCCAACCCAAACCAGCCACTGTCCTGTGATTCTGCTGTTACAATAAGTCTCATATTTTGAATTACATCTTTTACTAATCAGAGACTGACTAGTCCTGAAGTGTTCAGGTGCTTGAACACTTCAGGTTCGGTGTTCAGTTCATACAAACTCCCAAAATTAGTTTTGTTCCAGTGCTCCCTGCTGAGTGAGTCACTGCAGCATCCAGTGGCACACAGGTGGGGAATAAATGTGAAATTTTAAGCTTGGTGTGTCTCAACCYATGTTCTCTGTAGGCTGAGGATTTCCAGCTGAGGACTATTTGCACTAAAATTGATACTGAAAAGGGATTGGCCCTTTTGGGAACTGCTGGGTCATCACTGAACCTGTTCTCAGCTGTGCCAGTCAGTTGGTGCTGGGCCCAGTTATGGAGTGAGGAAAGTTTTGGAAACCAGGACCAGCAGAAAGATCTTAATAATTCACTTGAGACTAGCAAAAATAAGGAGAGTTCCTGAGTTTGAAAGGTCCCTGTGCTTATGGAGGAACAGTGTATGGATGTCAGAGAGATGGGAAGTGATTTTACAGAATGAAACAGTTGGCTCGTCCAACAGATAACAGTAAGTCAAATTTTATTTATTTGTTCATTTATTTAAAATTTTTAGGTAGCTCTAACTTTCTTCATGACTGAAAATTGTGTTCTTTTAGGCTTAGAAAAGTTTTCCTTTCTTTGGCTTTTTGAAACAGTTACTTTCACTCCTGTTCTCTATCCATCTTGGGGGGAGTGTTATTTTTGGGTTTCTCTTTCTTTAGAAATGAATCTGAGATTTTTTTTAAGAAATGACTCTAATGTCAAATGGATCTAACATTTACTTTTGAAATTATGACTTGATAAGACTGTGCCAAATTCACTAAGATTAAAAGTCTTGCAAAAGTGGAAAAAATTTATATTTTTTAAGATGCATGACTCCATAAAATATGAAACCAGTTTGCCCACACTTTTAAATTTTCAYTGGGAAATAAATGTGATTGTCTCAACAGCGTGAAAATATGATAATTACTTAAATTTCAGTCATCCCACCCTGTAAAAATRTACCAATGCTTTCTTTAGGTCAGACATGAAGCAAACATCGTATTCTGCTTAGTGTTTAGGCTGCTGCCTCTGTGCTGGCATTCATGAGATGCTCTGGTTTTACTGACCAAGGGTTTTCCCTGAGAGTCTGACAGATGTAAAATAAATGTAGAGAATTTGTCTCCATAAATCCCTTACCAGAGTAGTGGGTGTTTCCTGTTGTTCTGCTGTGTGCACTGCCAAAAGCAGGTGCTGGAGTAACCCAATCCACTTTTCTAAATAGAATATACATGGAAGGTATTTACCAAATGCTCAGGGTGGTTTAGTTTGCCTTGACTATAGTAGAGTGATCACGAATTTGAYCATTCAAGAGTGAAAATGAAAACACAGAGAGAAAGGAAGGACCTGAGGTAACGTGAAAGATATGCTGAGGAACCTGGTACTTTCTTTTTTTGAGTYATCACTTTGAAGTGCAGCTATGGCTCCTGGCTTTAACTCTGTTTATAGAACTGTGCTTTAAATTTTAACATGCTTTGCAGCTTACACTCTACATTTGTAGAATTTGTGAAGAACAAATGGGGAGTCTGTGCTCCAGCTCTGAAGGAAAAGCAACTGCACCTGTATAGAAAACACCTACACCTGCCAGGTGTTTACAATCCTGAAATGTCTCATGGCAGGGACTTGACTGTCTCTTATTAAACTGTGTCCCTTTCAGTGCCCTTTTGGTCKTAAAAATAGCTATTAAAAATACACATATAAAGCCATTCTGTGTGGCTACAAATAAGACCCATTTGGTCTTAAAAATACCTATCAAAAATACCCATATAAAGCCGTTCTGTGTGGCTACAGACAAGGCATATTTTTGCTCTTCCTTGAGCTCTGTCACGTTTATAACAGTCTTCATGCATTTGAAGSCTTAAAATGTCTCCTTCAGCCTTTTGTCTTCTGGACTAAGCAATCTTTGCTACTCCATCCTTTTTCTCAGAGGTTCCTTGTGATGAACCTCTTCAATGTGATAAATCYCTTTTATGTCTTGATGGTCTCTGCTGGCCCCTTTCCAGCCTGTGAGTCTCTTTTAGGGGGATGCTGGAGCTGGCCACAGCACTCCACCTGATGCCTTATTTTGCTGCTGAACAGCATGGAGTAGTTAAGTTCTTTGTCTTCTGTGCTGTGATTCTCCAAAGCTCTGATTTCCATTTGTGATACTCCTGGAGCATCTCTGAATGGCATTTGTTTCCTCTTGGTGCCAAATGATGAAGTGTGCMGTTGCATTCTTGCTGCCACTCCTTCTGCTGCAGTGCAGTTTCCCAGCTGATGGCTTGACCTTTTGAAATTTAGGCATTCAGCTCCTTCTCTCTCAGCACACACCTCTTCAGTCAAGCTCAGTGAATGAAATCTTACTGACTCCAGTTTATTTCTCCAATTCACCAAATGTATCGATGGCAAGAAATTCCCCAGACGTTAGGCTCCTGCCTTGTGTCAAAAGGTGACCCTTACAAGAGTCAGCAGTGTCAAACAAAATACTCATCTTTAGCCAGCTGAGATGTCTGTACATCCTGGGGTATTGTTTGCAGCCTTTCACTTTCCTAATCAAACGTGCTTTTGAAAGATTGGCTCRTTTTAGTAAATCCTCAGTGACATATTTCTGTTGGGTGTGTGCCCATCGAACAGCTTCAAGGCTGTCAGGAAATAGCAAGCAGCATGGCATGTTTATAGGACAAGATATGAGTGTGCAGTGAATCATATTTGTGCTTCATTTTACAACTGTTCAGCTGGCTGAATGTGGCATTTGAAAATATCCTCTTCTACCTAGACAAAGCCTGGCTGAAGGCTTAATCCTGARGTGAAGCTTTACAAGACCACGGGACTTTGAACATAGGTGGTGTCAGCTTTGGAAATACGTAAAGCAAGCCAAAAATCTATTTTAAAAAAAAAATCAGGGGAAAAAAATACCCTAAAAAAAATTAGTCAGTGACATGTTCTTAACAGTACATCTCATGAGGATAAAAATGYTGAGCTTTGAAGTAAAATTTAACCTTGAGAAGCAGCTTCTGGCCCAGTGTCCATCTGCATAGCTGCACTGGAGGTGGTGGAAGCATGTTAATTTATACCAGCTGAAGAGCTGGTCCAGCATTTCATGGCCTCTGCAGTGCCTACATGTTTCCTCCTAAAATAAATATTTACAATTGCTCATAAATTTATTGCTGGGGTGCAGCGTGCCAGCAAAGCAGCCGTGGAAAGAAAGGTTCAGTATTAAATCATGGGAAAGCCAAGAGCAGTGGTGCTACATCCCAGACTWCCCCAAGTGCCAGCATGTTTCTACCACATCTCTAGAACCTCTTTCTCCTTGGAGCATTGTTCAGCCTCCCTGGGCCTTCCATCTGTGGCTTCTCTGCTGAGCCTTTTGCCTGTTCCTTGTCCAAATACTCCTGAAGGATCCGTGAGTGGCACCAGAGAACTGAAAGGAAGGAGACCCCACCATAACTGCTGAGTGTATCTGCCAGTTTGGATAGAAATGGGCAATATTTCCTGACTGCAGCTCTCAGAGCAGTGATTTTCATACATTTTAAACTGGGTTAAAGTGCTTTTTCATTTTTTTCTATTTCACACAACCTGCAGGAGAGATGTTGTCAGAGCAAGGCTGCTAACTTGTACATGTTGTCCACTCCAGCTAAGTGTAAAATCTAATGAAAGATTCCATAACAGCTTCCTGCCTGGAATTCATTAATGCTTTTGAATAAGTCTGTTGTGAGAAGTCTTGGGGGGATTAGATTGTACAAATAGCGAGAGAGAAATGGAGAAGAATGAACAAGAATGGTGTTTGTCTGGCGTAAAATGGAGAGTACAACTTGTTTTGAATGGCACAGTAAACTTGGTTTCATTATTTTTGTGATCATCTGACTGGTGTGTGGTCAATAGAGGTCCCCCCCAAGCTTTCTTAGGCATTCATGTCGACAGCATTTTGAATTTTACAGTAAATAAACAAAAACAACAAGGAATTCAAATGTCTGAGTCGGTTATGGCGAGACAATGAGAAAAGGGGCTGCCTGTGCTCCAGTTTTATTTCCCCTCACCTCAGCAAAAATGCTGGGTCTTGGCAAAGTGAACTAGCCAACAGCAGAGCCGTTGTTCCATGGGCTGGAGCTCTGTGTGAACGGAGGCAGCTTTACAGAAACAAGTGGAAGTTGAGTTTCTGACCTGCCCACGGGCTTTGGTGAGGGTTTTCAGAGCTAGAACACCTTTCTGTGAATGCCTGGAACTGCTGTTGAAGTCACAGAGCTTACAGCACTGGGATTGAAGGAGTAGATACAGTGGAAGGGAAGGAAAACATCACAGAGTGGAGGTAATTTTTGTGTTACGTTACAGCAAGTTTAAAGGGAAGATCAGTGGGCAGAAGTTGAAGGAAACAATTCTGCTGAGTTAGAAAGGGCCCTGAGCAACCTGGTCTAGTGGAAGGTGCTCCTGCCCAAGGGAGATGGTCTTTAAGGTCTCCTCCAGCTGTGGTTCCAGCTGTGGTTCTAAGGTTTTACCCTCAGCAAAGCCAAAATGTTCCCTGCTCAGCCTTTTTTCTCAGGTTATACAGAACTTCCCTATCTGGCAATCTCTGCTTTAAGAAGATAATTTCTGTTGGGTTTTTTTGTGGTCCAGAAGGAAAGAGAGACCAGAAAGCTTCAGCCATCCTGTGGGTGGAGGCCATGCCCATCCCAGGGTGGCAGTGACACTGAGCCAGTGTCTTCCTGCCAGCTGCACTTCTCCCAGTGTTACAATGGAAATGGAAAATTTCTGTGGGCCACAAGAGTTGTGCTTGTTTTGAGGAGGGGCTGTGTGCCAGGTCACTCTTGTTGGGAATGTTTTCTGCTCTACCTGCTCGTGGTTTGGGTTATGGAAAGATTGGGATTTCCTGGCAGGAATGCTGACATTTCCATCCTTACAGGGTTTGATAAATGATCATTGAGAAGGGAACAGCTCAGCTAAAAAAAGTTCTTCTCTGGAGGACTTTATGTGTAGTGCTTTGAAGGAGAATCTTCTGGTGGATGGGAAGGGTCAAGATTCACCATTTATTCTCCTAGATGGGAAATGATGAAGCTGCCACAGTGGTTTCTGCRGTTCTGACACTGCAATGTCATAGTGCAGAGCTGCTTTTATTTCCTAAATTAGAATCTGGCTGTGGATTTGCTTTTAAATCTGTTATCTAATCTATAGGCTGGGCAAAAAGATATTTCTCTTCATAAGAAATGGCTTTTTCCCATAGCCGGGAAATAAAAAATGAAAGTTCGTTCATTCAAAAATGGGTAAAAATGCTGTTCTTGACCCTCCTAAGGAGAGTAACTGTGAGAACATCCTTTGTCTCTGTGTTGCCTTTCATGCTTACAATGATGGCTTTTGAAAGTTTTCATTTACAGCAAATCAAAACTTAGAGTGAACATGACAAATGATGGGAAATYGCATCTATTTTCTCCTGACCTTATTATAACATAAGCTCTCAAAGACTTCTGTGGAAGAATTAAATCATAAGCCTTCAGATTCTTTTTTATTTCTCCTTCACCAAGGGGTGGGTTTGCAGATGCAGTTCAGTCTTTGCAGGAGCAGCTGAAATCAGATTTACCCATGCTGCAGTGTGTATTGGCATTGGAACCGGACCACCAACATCTTTTTTAACAGGAACACCAGGAGCAAAATAGATTCCAGGCCAAGATTTGACTTTGAAAAGAGGAAAGCGATCGTTATTTATTGTAGACCGTAGCTTGGGTTTGAAAACATTTCTTTTATAGTCAGTTTTAGTTAATGCAGGTTGCTGAAGARAGAAAATACCTCCCTCACAAAGGAACACATGGGAAATAATAAGCTTATTAATTGAATGCATGAAACCTGCCCCCCTTTTCATGAAAGAAAGGTCTATGCTATGSTGAATAAAACTTTCCCCTCTGCATGCTGATGTGTTCTCCACGAATTGATGTTGCTGCTTCATTAGGAAGCCCAGCATTTGAAGCTGCATTCTGGCAGCAGAGCTCCTTTTGCTTACCAAACTTGGCCAGAGGAGTAAAAGAGCCAGCACTTGTTCATAGGGAGGAAAAAGAGAATATGAAAAACTGAAGTTTTCTTAAGCTGGAGCAATTTTTCATGAGAGGTTTTTAGGGTGAACCTTTTATTTCTTGCCGTAACTGTGCATGGTGCAATGCAGTAAATCGTTTGAGGATGTTCACTTTCCAGTTTCGCTGTATTTGACCCAAGTACAAATCAAAATCCACCATTGTTGTGTAAAAAGCACCTTCTTTCCTTTCCCAAAGTGTTGCTGCTTAGCTGTAGACTTGGTGAGTATTTTTCATTCATTTCAGGTGTGTAGCATCGAGCATTCACAGAATTCACTTTGTGAAAAATGTTAAGTAGACACTCTGAAAGTTACATTACTGTTGCAGTGTATTCTATTTTTTTGATGTTACAATCGTAGTATTGTCCTAATTTGGGTTTCTCTGAGATGTCTGTAAATGGAGCTGCGCTGTGTTCCTCCTACGCCACTGGCAACAGAAGCAAAATTCACTTCCAGACAGGAGGGTGTGTGTGGGGACAAAGAGAACGTTTTGTTTATAAACAAATAAACTGGGAAAAAAGCATACTTTAGTCAGTGACCGAACATAAATAAACAAATAAATAGATTTCCTGAAAACATTAAGGGGAAAAAAAAAAAAGGAGCTATTAAAAAGTTCTAGATTTTACTGGGAAATAAATTCTGAGCAGTGCTTTGGGATTTGGAAAAGAAGCCATTTCACTTGATCCAAGTGAAAAAAGCCAAGCATTTTTTTTCCCAGAGGTCTGTGAACTGGAGCACTCATCTGTGCTGTGAGGATGTAGCTGAGGTCCCAAACCAGCCAASCCCTTCCTTTCACTTCCAGGAGGATATTATGGAGCTGGTCAGAGCCCTGCTTTGATGTGGTGGCCTCTGCTGCCTTGCAGTGACCCAAGAGCCAGCTCAGTGTCTGACACAGGGCCAGGTTTCTCAGGCAGGTCGTGGACCTGGCTCTCAGGTCCCTCTTGTCTCAGGTGAGTGGCTCTGGGGAATGCAGGCTGGCTTTCTTCATCCCATGCACACATTGCTTGYGTTGTTCTCAAGCTGCTGTGGAGCACGTGTTGGAGAAGGCAGATTTCTTTTCTAAGAAACCTGCTCAATTTGCCTCAACTCTGACCCCGAGCTGAGCTTTTGTGCCTGCATATGTTGCACTAACAGGGTGKGCAGCCAGCTCTTCTACTTTATAGATACAAACCTTTTCATCCTGTCACCCTTCTACTGCCCCAGTCCTGTTTTTCTGAGCAAGTGAAGGCCTCCCTGCCCATCTTGATCAKTGCACTGGGTCCCTCCCTGGTTGTGGATCCATCCTAGGCATGTTCATGAATCCCAGACAGCTCTGATGATTTCTGGGCATGGCTGTTCTTTGTGCTGAGATTTGTTTAGCATGATGAGGCCAGAAGACATGTGGATTAGGAACTTAGTGTTGAAAGTACTGTCAATCTCCAGTTCCTGTAGCAATGTCTCAATATTGAGATGGGCTATTACTGTTTTTAAAAATAATCTATACAAATTAACTGTACAGGAYGCACAATTGGGATTTTCATGAAGCTTTCAATTCATTGCTGGACGTCTTCTGTGGAAGGCAAGCTGAGACAAAGGCTTGCTTGTTCTGAGTGTGCAAAAGGAGCCTGGTGTGGTTTGGGGATGGGAAGTGGACTGTGATGAGCAGGAGAACTTCAGGAAATGAAAACAAAAACAAAGCAGCAGTGTACGGTAAGAGGCACGAAGGAAAGAGCAGTGGTGCAGCTTTTGAAAGCAGAGTGAGGAACTTTGCTGGCAGCTTGTGGAGAGGTTGTCACCTTCCTTCCTTTCCTCTCTGTCAGGGCACTGTGTCAGGTCACAGTGCTCCTGTTTGCACGGGGAGTCACTGGGGCTCCTCCCACAGAGCTGGAATGCCTGGAAGTGCTCAGGGAAAGGTGCAGGTGTGGTTTGATGGGGGGCTTGACAGTCTGGTATTAATAGTTGGACTTGGTCTTGGCTGTCTTTTCCWACTTCAATGAATCTCTGATTCCTATGCCATTATCTCTTTGGTCCTCCTTAACACATTGGGTTTAATTCAGCAGGCTTGAGCAGAGCAGTGAGAGGAGTTTATTGTTAAGAAGTCTCTAATGCTCTTAGAAACCTGATTCTGTGCTAGCTCAGGAAGATGTATGTGACTTAAATTCTCTGATTCTTATGCCATTATCACTTTGGTCCTCCTTAACACGTGGGGTTGAATTCAGCAGGCTTGAGCAGAGCAGTGAGAGGCCAGGTGGCATCACTGTTTGGGATATTTGGTGGCTTGATTTTCCTTGTGTACTAGAGTAAAATAGGAGCGATGCCCTGGAAGTCAGCAGGCTGGCACAGGCTTAAAAGCCRTGTAATTCCTGTGTGTGTGTGTAATCCAGCTCCTGATTCCTTCCAGCTCCGTGTGGGTACTTTGCCATAGGAAAAGGACTAGCAAAAGTGGCCAGTATAATAATTACTGGTTAAGAGTCCTGGAAACCTTCTGACTTCAGTGATATTTTTTAAAAGTATCCTGCTATATCCTGCTAGTTCCTGCTATTCCACTTYGTCCATAACCACGTGGAATGGCTGAGTTTATTGTTAAGGAGCCTCTAAATACTCTTAGAAACCTGATTCTGTGCTAAGTCAGGAAGATGTATGTGACTTACATCTTCAGTAGATCTGGTTTGGATCAGAGGAGGGAGGTTAACAGAGCCGTATCTTCACCGAGCAACTGAAAGTGAAGCAAAACAGCCCCTGTGTGGCTGCAGCAGCTCGTGATTTACAGGGCTGGATTCACAGGGCTGCCCCTGCTGCCGAGAACGCACGCTCTCCCCACTGCTGTTGATTTTTGAATTAAAAAAATGCAGCTCTGTACACAGTTTACTTTCGTGCCGGAGGGCAGGGAAATATAGGTAAAGAGCCGTTAATCCCCAGCAGGCTGCTGGGCAGGCAGACAGACACAGATGACAAAATTTAATTGGAAACATGAGCAGTTTAACAGAAAACATATTTGTGATAATTGAGAGAGTAACATCTCCAAGAGGGAAACTCTGCAAAGAGAAACTGATTCAGAGGAGAAGTGGCCACTGGTAGGTGAGTGTGATTTTTCAAGCTCTCTTTAGGCTCGGAACTAATTCCTTAATAAGAACAAATAACATTAGGAGGAACTAACTAAATAAAAGATTTGTTTTCTCTGTGGGGGAGGGCTGTGCAGTTACTCTCACAAGTTTTTCTTACAGCTGTATTAGGATATGTGGTAATACTTAATTTAGGTTCTTTACCAAAGGGTACAGTTGGTTTTATTTTTGTACATGGATTTTTCTTCTACCTTTGTATTATGAAGATATTACCACCCCCAATAACTGAAAGGAGTTGAGTTTTACTTTTTTCCTTACTCCTGCATTTTTTAATGTTTGAGGTTTTTCTAAGAATCGAACTTGGAGAGCAAGCATTTTGCCAAAAAGCAGAGGGAACCCTTAGTTACAAAATAGTGCTGTGTTTTTGCTAATGAAAAAGTATTGTGGACTTAATAAGGGAGAGCAGCACATCGCAGAACACATTTTGGTTTGAATTGGAAGAGATTCTTTTTCTTCCTTCTTTTTCTTGAAACAGCAAGTAAATGTAAATTATACAGTAGGAGCTCGTTGCTGTTCTGCTGGGTAGGAAAGCTGGCTTTTATTTTCTTGGAATTTCACCGACGTTGAAAATACTGATGTGTCTTCTTAATGCTATCAGTGTGAAATCCTCGATGTTTCATTACAGAAAGAATCTCACGGTCACTTTAACACCAGGTACTACCCTGTTGTTTTTCTGGGTTGTTTTTGCGTTTTTCTTCCAGAGCCTGCAGACAGCACGGCCTCCCAGCCCACAGGAATGAATGAAAATGTCTCATCCTCGGTTCAAAGCTGCGGCAGCGCCGTTCCTTGCAATAACTCCTCGGCCATCCCTCAGCCCAGCTCTGCTATTAAACCCTGGCGCAGCAAGTCCCTCAGTGCCAAGCACACCGCGACGTCTTCCATGCTGTCCGTGAAGCAGCCGGCGGCGGAGCCTCCAAAGCCGCCCTCGGAAATCGCCAAAACCGCTCCCAACAGCCAGAAATCCATGCTGGAAAAGCTAAAAATCTTCAAYAGCAAAGGGGGTTCCAAAGCCGGGGGGACAACGCTGGAGGGTCCAGGCTCTCGGGATAACAGCTGCGAGAGGTTGGAAGCTCTGCTCAGCTTTGAGGAGAGCGAAGAGATCGATGCTGCCAATCAGAATGTGAACAACCCGGGATCCATGTCCAGCAGCCCCAAAATTGCACTCAAGGGAATCGCACAAAGGACTTTCAGCCGCGCGCTGACCAATAAGAAAAGTTCTCCGAAGGGTAATGAGAAGGAGAAACAAAAAGAGAAGGAAAAGGATAAAAGTAAAGACATCGCAAAGAGGACATCCATCACCGAGAAGCTGGACCTGAAGGAGGAACCTAAGGAGGAGCAGACAGCACTAACAACAACAACAGAGATGCCAAAAAAGTCCTCCAAGATCGCAAGCTTTATCCCTAAAGGAGGGAAGCTGAACAGTGCCAAGAAGGAGGCCTCTGCCCCTTCTCACAGCGGGATACCAAAACCAGGGATGAAAAACACCACAGGGAAATCCTCAAGTGCCCCCGTTCCCTCAAAGGAAGGCGAGAGGAGCCGCGGCAGCAAAGCCGGCTCGGGGCTGTCCCATCAGAAATCCCAGCTGGACAGCCGTCACTCCAGCTCCTCCTCCAGCCTGGCCTCCTCCGAGGGGAAGGGCGCCGGGGGCCTGCACGGCAGCAGCAGCAGCCAGGCCGTGGGTGGGCCCACGGTGACCACCCACACCACGGGCAGCAACACCGTGAGCGTGCAGCTACCTCAGCCCCAGCAGCAGTACAGCCACCCCAACACCGCCACCGTCGCGCCCTTCATGTACAGGTACGGGGGCTGCCCAGGAGGGGCCATCYGGATGATTTTCATGGGGGGTAAATGCTCGTGGAGAAGCTAACTTGTCATCATGGAGGAGTTTCTTGCTTCTAAGAGCGTAGGTAATCCGTGTATTCTCACAGAAACTGATGGTGAGGAGTTGTGGTAGGTGGGTTGTGGCGGTTCTGGATTCTTTTTTTTCCTTGCCAAGGTCAGGGTGGATAACACATGGGAAAYGTAGGTTTTGAGTTCAGCCTTGGATGTTTATTGTGTCTTACCTATTTACAGACTCGTGAGAGGTGAGCTCTAACTAGCAGGTTAAAGAAATGAGGTAAAATGGAGAGCTTCCAACTCTTTCTAAGGTTATTTAAGCACTAATTACCCAATAACGAGGTGGCACCTCTGTTATTTATACTTTTGAGCCAGTAATGACCACCCAAGGCCCGCAATGCAAACATTTTTCACCCATTTACAGAAAACCACTTAAATCCATGAAGAAGGAAGAAGAAGGTGAAGAAAAAGGACTTAGACAATGCCCAAAATCCTCCATCTTGACTCACATGCATACTAAAACCCCAAAATCCCAAGTTTCCAGAATTCCAGCAGACAGGAGGGGGAATAGTGGTTGTATCCAACCCTGCTAGCAGGAAACRGGGTAATCTCCTTGACCAGGTGCTGCTCTTCCAAAGGGTACAAGAAGGTGTGTCAGGCTTGTTTTGTGCACTGTAGCTTTGAAAGTTGTACCAAGGCCAAGACACACTCGGGGTCTTCATTGTGGCTGATGGTGGTGGAGCTGCCTCACTATAGGCAGGAATTAGAAATTTAAAACAAAATAAGAAATTAAAATAAAAATCCTTTCCTTTAAGTAAGGCCAGACAAGAAGTCTGTGGTGTTGTATGTGTTAACCCTGAGGTAAGGAAAAGAGCAGCCMAATGAAGTCACAGCTAACCTCTGCCTAGTCCTTTTTCTGTTTGAGGCACCTTCTGTTGGACAGTGGCAGTAGAGGATACATAGGGAAGTATCCTAGGGATAGTGGGGCAATAAGGAGGGAAATCAGTAACAGAGATTGTTAAGCACACAGCATGACTGGGACATGAGGATTTTCCCAGTCAGAGGATGGGATTTTTGGTTTGGACAGCCATMTCATGGAGGTTTTTTTGACGCTGCTTAGCTCTTTCATAGGAAGAGGATGCAAGTGTTTGCTCTGTCTCCATCATCTCCTTGCTGCTCATGATCTGAAATACCTTTCTCACCTCCTTCCCTTCCTTAAGATGTGTCCTTTCTAGGCTAAGGTATCCTARCCTCTTTAGTTTTCACTTGGGAAGACTCTGTTCATGACCTCTGGTCATTTTTGTTGCCCTGTCCCATGGTTTTTTCAGCTCTACTGTACACATTTTTGCCTTGGATCTCTTGGCAGATGTAGCATAAATAATGGTCACATTTTGTAAATTAGAGTAAATGTCAGTGGAAKGAACCTGAAGGAGAAGGATGCCAAAGGCCTGCGTAGGAATGCAGAATGGGAAGAGCAACCCTTGAGTCTTCTGGCCCCTCTGAGAATTCTCCCTGTGTGTATGGAATTAAATGCCAGGGCACCTGGGAAGCAGAAACTTTTGGAGAAGGGTTGTTAAGTTTATCACTACAGTGTCCCCTCATTGTTGGTATTGATCTTAGTCTGAACACAGATATCATCATCTAAAATGTAAAAACAGTGGCAGTCCATACATTTTCTATAATCTAAACATGCTGATAAACTCCACACAGTATTTACTTGACCTTTTACCAAAACCAGGAATGAAACTACCTGTTGGCAGCTGGAAAATTGAAAAATAGTGTCTACYTTTCAGCACTGGAGGAAAAAAGGCCGAACTCTGTAATCACGTTAGCTTTAAAAGGAAAAAAAAGTCACATTGCACTGGTTTGCAAGGCAAACATAACACATTATTATATTTACTATCCAGGCATTATTTCAGTCTGCAAAATGCACTCCTCAATGCACTGCAGTAGAAGGCTCAGGTGTTTTCTGAGATCATTTAAGGTTACTTTAATCTGTACTTTTCAGCTGCCTGTAGACTTTTTGTTTGGGTTTCATGGGGTTTTTTTTTTAAAGCAAAAGACATAAGGAATTGTCCTGCATTTTGTGTAGGGTTGTCACAGGCAGACAGGGAAATTCAGGCAAAGTTTATTAGAGAACTTTGAGTTCTCTCCTCCCATTGAGTGAGGAGGAGCAGAATGGGCCCCSTTGCCTTCTAAATTCCTTCTCAGAGAGGAGTCTGGGTGCAGCTGGATCCAGGCTTAGCACCAGATTTTGTCAACTTTGTTCATGTCTAAAGGATTATATAGGTGTAACTGAACTTCATATRACACACCTGTCCTGTAGGATTAAGGATGGCAAACCAGATACATTTGTATGAAAACAAGTGATTTATTTTGATAGTGATTGGATTAATAGTTCTCAATCAGAAGTGTTTACTACCTTGTAAAGGCAGCTGTGATTATTAGTATAGTTCACTATTTTTGAAACAATAGCAAAGGAATTATGTTAAAGTTATATTAAAAGCAATTAATTATTAATATAAGTAGAGATTGATGTTAYTCACCCATACCARTGACTGTGGGCACATCTCTTTTGCTCCCCCTCCAGGATGTCCCCACTCAAGGGAGGACTCTGCACATAGTCCCAGGAGAGGTGTGTCAGAAGGCCTTGCCATTAAAGAGTGGGATTGGGCTTTTATAGGACAAAATGACCATCAGTCATGTGTGTCCTGGCCAGCCCAGCATCTCTAGTTATCAGTGGCATCACTGTTGGTTCCTKTATCAGGTCCTTTACCAGGTCTGCCACATCTTCACCTCCCTGTCAGGAGGTTGAACTTTGGGGKTGATGAGTCAGGCAGGTTTCAGCATTATTTAACTCCAAAAGCAGCAGGAGGCCCCTTCTCCTTCTGCCACAGACAGCTCTGTAAACAGGGCATTGTTCCAGCTGTTCTACCCCCACTCCAGGCACAGCATCCTGCTACAAGAGTCRGGTGAAATTAAGATTATTGCAGTAATAATTCCCCACTGTGCCTTCAGTGTTTCACAGCACTTACCCTTGGGGCAGGAGGACTCCCAGCTGCCTCTCGGTGTGGCTCTGTGAGCAGAACACAGCACAGTTAGTGAAGTGAAATGAGTCGCAGTGTCCTACTGAAATCTGCCARTAGATCCTCACATCACCTTTGATTACCTGGCAGCCGTACTGTCAGACAATAAATAGGTTGGTTTTGCCCAGTCATTTCTTTTCAAATGGAAATGATGTTGAAGGGAACCTAGCTGGAGTGTAACATGCCATCACATGTTGCCTGCTTTATCTTCATGCAATACAGACTTTACTGGAGAGGATCAGATTAGCCACAGCAACTGATGTTATTGATAATTAAAATATATCTGGAAATCCCAGTGTTTTAAGACCCCATCTGATGAGCTGTGAAGCCTATCTTCGACTATGAATTTTTTATTTTTTACAGCTGAGTGCCCGTTCCCATTTCTAGGACGTAATTCAACATGGGACTAATGAATTATGTAAAATCAGTCTGCTGGTCTGTTCTGGGGAGTGGGACAGAGTGGCTGATGGCAGGTGCACTCATCTTGGTGTTATGTTTGMGATACTTTGGATGGAGAGTGGCTGCACATCCCTGTTTTGTTTTGCTTCCCAGATCCCAGACAGACAATGAAGGGAACGTGACAGCCGAGGCCAGCACAGGAGGGGTCAGCATGGATTCTGCTCTTTATGTCAAAACTGCCCAGCCTGCCCTCGAGGACCTCTCAGGTGAGCCTTGCAGCATGACCCATTACTCACTGTGCTCTGGGTAAATAAGGATGGGCTAGAGMACGTTGATTTTATTCCTAATGCTTTAGTTGTTAATAACTGTATCTCTTTCAGCTCTTAGCAATGAGACCAAGCGTCAATAATGTGAACTCTAGGTGCTTAAACTCAGCGCAAGTGTGCTCCCCAAATTCCTTGAAATCACCAGGAATTCTGCCTGCTTAATGTCTTTCTTGGAGATGTTCAGCATTTTTTAGGATTAAATTACTATGAGGATTCCCAAGCATTTCATATGCAACGTTTACTTTTAAAACCTTCATTTTGGAGCTTAGAGAGGAGACTGTGTTCATTTCCTTGATGTTTTGGTTTGGAGGAATCTCAGTATCACCCACATGAATCTGRTCAATTTGAGGAATAGCCTTTGCAGCAATGGGGCACCAAAATCCAAAATAACTCCACTCTACTGTGTCCAGCATGCAGCAGCTGAAATTGGTTGTGGCTAGAAAATGAGCAGTCTAAATTAGAAAGCACCTGGTATATTTATCTAGAATTCCTRCTACTGTAAGAAGTATAAAATAGTTAGCCAAAAAACTTAAGCTTATCAGTGTAACAAAGTGATTTTCAGCAACCATATTYTGTTAAAATCAACTAGATTCTACTAATTTAATTCTAAAATGTGTWTTTAAAGTCGCAGTCTGATCTCCATTTCAGCAATACCTATGGCTTTGCTTACTGTGTGCTATTGCAGGATATCTCATCTTTAGAATATCTCAGGGTTTTTTTTTTCCATYTACTTAGTTCTGGTGTCCCCCAGTTTAATGTGGAATTTGAAACCAAATGCCCTCCTTGGAAAAGTGATGTGGCTAAAAATCTCACAGTGAGGTTAATTTCATACTGGATTGCACATTCTCTCAGTGCTGCCTTTATTCCTGTGTGCTGATGGCAAAGGTGAGAGGCAGAGTCACTGGTGAGGAAAAGGGCTGCAGGAATACCTAAGTGAACAGATCTGTGTGTGCAATTTATACACAGGTGGATTAAGTACTTAAAAGGCACAAGGGATAAAATCCTTGAGAACGTTTTTGGGTTCATATTTAAATATGAGGGGTTGCAAGTAAGAAGCCCAGTGTCCAGCTGCTTAAACTTTTTCAACATTACCTCTTAATCATCATATTGGCTGGCCTGGATGCATTGCAGCCTGCAAACTGAGAAGTGTTTCTAGATCAYAAAAAGTCTTCAGTGTTTAGCAACAGATGTTATGTAATTACAGACTGTTACTCAAGCAGAATATGTCAGTTTTGAGATCCAGAGGCGGAAGACAGCTGACAGCCTCAGACAAGGGAGATGCAAACCCCAGCTGTGCACAGCCAGGCCAGACAGCAGCATCCATGAAGGGGCCTTGGGGGAAACAGAGCAAACTGAACAAAACAGTCCCTCAGCCCAAATGAGTCAGAAGAAATAAGGCACAGTTCTCTTCCTGCATAGCAGCTATTGATGCTGTTGATTTAAAAGCACATATAAAAGAAAAGAGAGTATAGGTAGGGAAAATGGAAGCAGAATTGTTTAAGGATGCTGCCTGCTCATGGGGAGCTGAGTGATTTCAGAATTAAGCTCTAGAGGCCAACTATCCAATGTCTGTCTTTTAAGTATAGTTACGATTCAAGCAGTGGAATGTAGTTTAAGTGGAAATTTGGTATCAATTTAGGCATGAGAGTGTTCTCAGAAGAAATTGGTTTAGTTTGTCTCCTGTGTGTTTTCCTAAGAAGCTACCTACCATTTGCCTTCACATCTATGAGAGAAATGATCTGTAAAAGAGCACTGTGACCTTTGTTAAGCTGAAGGCCTATAAATATTTTATGGTTTTTACTAGAAAAATTTGTAGATCCACGAGTATAGAAAACGTTTTCTGTCCCAGAGACCCACTGGCTAAAGTAATCACTCTTGTTAGGTGGATATTTCCAGTCCAGCCAGACCATAATTGTTTGACCCACTGGCTTAAGTGAATTGTAACTCAGGGAGATGATTTCCCAGGGAGCAGAGACTGGTTAAAAGAAAAATGCTCACATGAGCACTAAGCACTTTGGTCAGCAGGCTGTACCACTGCTGCTTTGTAGRCAACGGTGTGTGAGTGGGTTTTTCTGTGCCACCAACCCGGCATCTTTCAGAAACGTGAAATTTAAAGCAGAGAATGTAGAAAGCGCCAACAACAGCTTTTTTATCTRGTTCTTCTCGCTCCTGATGTGGGTAATATATAGATATCCATCTAAACCAGCAATTGCGTGAGTGCCCAGCATCCTGGCAGCTCAGAAATGCATCACTTCTACAGAGAAGGCTGACATAAAATGTGAAATGTTTTACATTTACTGTAGTATTTTCTTTAGTCATGAGTTGTAAACCCTTTAGAATGAAATCATTTCCTTCTGTGCCCCACAGAAGCTTTGTGACAGTTTTTTGGAGGTTTTCTGTTCCAGCTTTCAGCTTACAAAGAATACGCTGGCACTACTAGAAATTCACTTCTCTTCAGGCTCTTAGAGGATTTAACTCTATAAAGCTCAGCTGAGGTAGCAACCAAAGCATTTCTGAAATGACAGCTGAGAGCATGTAAATAAATTATGCTGAAGCACTAATTAAATTATTAATTTGATAAAATGAAATTACGCTGAGGCAGTAGGAAGACTTTTTGTGTGTGTGTGTGTACATAAACTCTGCCTTTAAAGAGCAGGACATGAATGTGTTTTAGAACGAAGTATTTAAAGAACAGAATTTCTACGTGCCATGAAAACTAAGTCATCCCGCACAAAAAATTTTTTTTTGGCTCCTTTTACTGTTTAAATTTATAATTAATGAACTATCAAATTAATGAATTATCAATTAATTTATTTAATTCAAAATAAATATTAACAAACATCAATAGAAAATTATTATATATAATATACCTATTATGTGTAGAATAGAAAAATATAATATTTTGTGTATTAAATATATAATTATATATATTAAAATTATATACCTATATATACACACACACACATATATATATATGTATGTATATATATATATACATCACTCAGCATGGAGCACCCACCCAGTGAGCACAGTTTAATTTATGGGAAGCTGTTACTATAGGACAAAGAAGATCTAGTGAAAACACAACATTAGAGAAATTKTGTGTGTCAGGTTAATGTCAATTGTTAATGTTAATTGTGTCAATATATGAGATGGAAAGGGTGGTATTGATGGAGTGTGTGTTCTAATGAGGTTGCAAGTTAACCAGAATTTAAAATGGGTCTTATGGGAAATGGCAGAACATCTCCAAGGCAGCCTGTGCAGTGAGGGTAACCCTGCAGAGCTCATTTCAGTCAGGATGTGATGATGGCAGGTGCCTGCCGAGGGGAGCGGAATCKCAATCCTAACCAGCTTGGAAAGTCAGAAAAAAGTGCATTTGAGTCAGATTCAGGCACAGGCAGCAGCTCAGTTCTGTGCTGTCCCCTGCCTGGGCCTTCCTCACGGCTTGTTTTCCCTGCAGGAGAGGATCCGGAGACGCGGCGGCTGCGAACCGTGAAGAACATCGCTGACCTTCGGCAGAACCTGGAGGAAACCATGTCCAGCCTGCGGGGAACACAGGTCACACACAGGTGAGTGGAAACCACTCCACTCACACTTTACACCTCTTACACCTGCCTGGGTTGAATCCTTAGAAAAAGTGATTAACACTGGCAATGGGAGATGCTGATCTYGTAATTTTTTGTCTTTACTGCTCAGAGTTGGAATAATGTTGGCTGGTTATTGAGAGGGCGTGATGAGGAATTGATGGGATGGGGTTTGTATTGACTCAGAGGTCAAGGATAATCACTTCTTGTTAAATGTGTGAGGTGGTGTTTGAATATAAGTTAGTTTAAAATGTTTCTTCTTACTGTTGAGTAACTTCAGTGCGTTACAGCTCTCTCCCCCTCTGTGTAATATTTTGTTTAAATAAGAGGTGGACTGTGCTTGACCCACATTATCAAGTGCATAACTTAAATTCCTGACCAAACTTTGGGCAAATAAAATTTTCTAATATTGTTAGTCATCCCCTGAATGTAACTGCTTTTTCTTTGTAAAGCARCACTTGGAAATCTTCAGTAATATTTAAAATAGGCTGTAAATAAGCAAGGATTGCAATTACATTTTAACATTATGTGAGTTAGATCTTTTCAGTGTTGAACATGAAGTTTGGGAGAACAAGCTGTTTGGCCCTAATGAGGTTAGGGTCCTACTTAATACTTGGGGCCTTATGTACCCCAGCCCTAAAGAAGTTTATTGGGTGAACACTTTGTATCTAAAATTAAAGCAGAGCTTGCAAAGATGATCTCCCAAAGCTAATTTTCTTTGCAAGTTTCAATTAATGTGACATCCCTTCATGGTTTAATTACTATAACCAGAGAATGCAGATGTTTTTGCTTATTTGTAACACTGGGAGTGGTACAATGCTGTTTGTTTTTACTAATATCCACAGTAAATTTTAAAAAGTGGCACTTAGTTGAGCAGGAAAGGAAAAGAGGGGTTTGTGTGGGTAAGAGAAGTTGCAGCTATGGATTAGCTGCAAATAAATCAGCTACATCTCAGCTATGAGTGTTCAGGGTGTAGTCTTGCAATCCCTAAACATCACCTGAAAACTCATGGTGTAATCCTATTTTTAGCGTTCCATATGAAAATATTACCAATATTTTTAAAGATATAAATGACTCATGAATGTATGAGTCATTTATTGTTTTTTCTAGTTCAGGTTTGAACATCTTCAAAGCAATTCTTAGTTCATTATTGAATTGTTAATATGCAAAATGTATTTTGAAAAAAACATTTTTTTGCTTTTCTTCTTACTTTTTTTTCATTTAATTCACTCCATGGTGTAGAAATAGTTTCCAGCTTGGTGCTGGGCACATCTCCAGAGTTAGAATTTTCATGAATACAGACAATAAAAGGGAATACATCACAAAAATAGTACTTCAGCAGGTTTTCCTTTAGTCAGCGTATTATCCCACTCCCTTGCTGTTATATGTGCTTGAAGATGAGAAAGTCACACTTGGATACTGTGGAAAATCAATTTAAAAGTTCCTGCTTAAGTCTTCTAACATGTTTGTAGAGCACCTGGTGGCCTGGGTGCAAGAGTCTCTTTGGGAACATGGGGGAAGGACCTGAAAAGTGAGAAGGAAGGATCTCCCCAGGTGTTGCAGCAGTAAATTGTTAGTGCTGTTATGTACAGTCAGTAACTRGGTGAGCGTTCAGGGCCTTGGAAGCACCTGAAACCTCACAGCATTCCATGGAAGAGCCACATTTGATCCGGTCCATCTGCTGCCTTGGAGTGGCTACCTAAAACAGAGGCTAGACAAGATGAAGAGAATAAAGTGGGTRTTTATTAAAAGCCTTCAAACAGGTACCCCTTGGGCAGTCAGAAGCCTTYCAGAGGCTGCACCCAAGATGGTTGATGGGCATGAGTTTTTCAGACAATTTAAAGTTTGGTCCTTTTATATATCAGGGGTTAATTCTCCAATTACAGCTTTAGGTAATGAAGTAATTTACCCCAGTTTGCTCCCCCCTAATACACTTTTATTTATACTTTTTGGGGCCTGAGGCTGTAGGGTGTAGATCTGAGGGCCGAGGCTGTTTCAGGCCCAGAGGGATTGTTTKGTCTGACCAAAWTGTGAAGACAGTTAACWCACACCCCRCGTGGAATTTGGAGTTATGCACTAATGCAATGTTGAAACATATAAAAGCCAAATGTATGGACATTAAT